>CM053559.1:48649318-48775387 GCA_028646485.1 Cryptoprocta ferox
TGTCAGCCCAGAGCCTAATGTGGGGCTCGAGCTCACAAACCGCAAGATCATGACCTGAGCCAGTCTGAAATTTAACTGAATGAGCCACCCAGGCGCCCCTAAAATATATATTTTCTAAGTTAACAGGTAATAGTTTGGCTGTTGTTACTTATAAATACATATTTAAAAAAAAATTCCCAGTGTTCACTTTGGATGCAGTAAATGTTAGTGGATATAGCTTACATAAATAAAAGTTTTGGCAGTTCTCAATTTTTAAGAGTGTAGAAGGATCCTCAGACCAAAAGTCTGGGCACTCTTCACATACCCATTTGTTTTTGTCTATTCCCACTAGAATGTGAGATTCAAGAGAACATAAACCTTCCCTGACTTTGCTATCACTTGTATCCCATTGCCTGAACCAAGGCTTGGCAGATAGAACTGCCAATTATTTTCTCGGCTCTCCATCCTTGCAAATCAAGTTTTAATTCTCCACATCCTGTTAAATACGGGCCCCCAGGACCAATGGCTTCTGTTCAGTTGTTAGCTCTGCCATTTTCCTGTGCCAAGTCTGAGCCACCCAGAAATTAGCTCTTTCTTCTCTATGCTGCGGGGGTCCTATCAGACCTCACCAGAGACAGGGAGACAAGGAGGTTATATCTTAATGATCAATAAATACCATTCCTTAACTTCTGTAGGAAAAACATGTCTGCTCATGACAGGTCAGGAAAATAGAATCCAAAATTCTTTGAATAGTTTAAATTACTCCTCAGTTATTAAACCTTGTGTCTTGCCAGAATTCTTAGGTTAAAAAGATCTGCCAATTTTTTTGTTCAATTATATTGAAACTTTATCTTTCCCACAATTGTATCTTGTGGATTTGCAAGGATTGCTGTTTGTAAAGGACTGACACTTTTCCTCAGCCAACACTAGGCTATCTTCATATATTACTTTGCAAAAGTACCTTGTAGAAGTGTTATAAGCACAATTAATTGTTTGCAATTTGATTTGAGATCTGCAGGCGGAAAAGGTGAAATGTAATTTCCAAGTAGTTATGTTTACCATTATGGTTTAATGACATATATTAGCCATACAAACCCAAAGGGGACATAGCCTAGGGACAGGATTCTAGTACTTTATGCACAGAGGCAGCTGAGCGATTCTCATTAATGTTAATAGGAGTCAAACACTGTAAACCTTAAGGCAGTGAGCACAACATATATTGCCTAATGCTGTTACAAGTAAACATCTTATGAGAGAGTAGTTTCTGTGTATGCATTTCAAAAACGATTCACTGTATTATTCACATGAGTATAAACTGGTAATGAAAGTGTATCTAGGCACAAATGAAACTTACTTAGTTTTAGTTAGTACTATTTTAAAAGCTGAAGCTCAGTAGAGAAATTTGAAGCAGAAATAATGACCAGAAATGTAGTAGCACATTATCTGCTGTAGTGAGTAACGAGATCTAAGATCCAATTTCTTTCTCATTACATGTGAAATATTGAGATTTTTCTTTGTACTGGGAACTGAGATTGATACTAAGGATAAGTTACTTAGAATAAGAATCGCAGTTTCTGTCTTTTTGAGTTTCATAGGAGATACATAAAAAATAAGGTCACAAAAAAGTATTTATAAGCTGTGTACTTCAAAGGAAATGTGCTTCTGGGTTTTGGCCTAGCATGTAATGAGTGTAAAAGTTTCACTCCATCCTAACAACAAGTAAAGAGCTAATTGAGCTAAAAATAAAACAACACTTTTTAGATACATCAGAGACATGAGGTCACAGGGTAAACTACAAGCACCCAAATTGGCGACAGACAGGCCAATACAGAAAATCACAACTTATAGAAACACATGAGAACAAACCTCTGCCTAGAAGAGTACAAGGTATATCATGTCTGTCTGTCATCGAAAAAAAAATTACAAGACACACTAAAAGGCCAAAAAAACAGTTTGGAGAGCCAGAGGAAGCATCAGAAGAAGTGGACTCAGATGTGGCAGCAACGTTTGAAATATAATGCTGATACTATAAAACTACTGTAGTTAATATGATAAGGGCTCATATGGATAAAGTAGACAGCATGCAAGAACAGATGGGTAGTGTAAGCAGAGAGGAAAATCCTAAAAAAGAACCAAAGGGAATACTAGGATTAAAAATACTGTAATGGAAATGAAGAACACCTTTAATGGATTCATTACTAGATTGGACATGGCTGAGGAAAGAATCTTTGGTCTAGGGTATATGTCAATAGAAACTTCCAAACTCGAATATCCAAGAACTGTGAGACAACTGCAAAAGGTCAAATACAGGATAATGAGAATACCAGCTGAAGAAAACAAGAGAGAAGAGAACAGAAGAAATGTTTGAAAACAGCAGTGGCTGAAAATTCCCCCAAAGTAATGTCAGACACCAAGCCAGAGATCCACAAATCTCAGAGAGCACCAAATAGAGTAATGAAAAACAGAGGAGAAAAAGAAAAACCACAGCTCACAAATCATATTCAAATGGCAGAAAATCCAAGGTAAAGAAAAAATCTTGAAAGAAGCCAGAGAGAAAAAAACATCTTCCCAAGACAGGAACAAAGTTAAGAAGTACATCTGACTTCTCCCCATAAATTATACAAGCAAGAAAGGGTAGAGTGAAACACTGAAATAAAAAAACACACCAGGCTAGAATTCTGTACACTGCCGAATTATCCTTCAAAAGTGAAGAAGAAATAAGGACTTTCTCTGAAAAGTTACCAGTAGACTTGACTTACAAGAAAAATGTTTAAAACAAGTCTTTCAAAGAGGAAGAAAATGATATAGTTTAGAGACTTGGATCTACATGAAGGAAGAGCATCAGAGAAGAGAGAGTGAAGTTATAAATTTTTATGGAGCAAAGGAAATCCTTAACAAAATAGAAAGGCAACCTGGTGAATAGAAGAGGATATTTGCAAATAACGTATCTGATGAGGAGCTCATTTCCAAAATATGTAAAGAACTTATACAACTCAACACCAATAAATAAATAAATAAATAAATAAGCTGATTTTTAAAATAGGCAGAGGACTGGAAGACATTTTTCCAAAAAAGAAGTACAGATGCACAACAGACATATGAAAAGATCCATAACATCACAAAGCAAAACCACAATGAGATACCACCTTACACCCCTCAGAATGGCTAAAATCAAAAAGATAAGACATAATGGGTGTTGGCAAGGATGTGGAGACAAAGGAAACTTAGTGCACCGTTAGAGGGAAAACTTTTCTTATTCTTAATTGATCTAAGAGATAATGGTTTATTTAAAATAATAGCCACACCAGTGTTTTTGATGATGACAGTTTATGTGTAATTGAAGCAAATAATAGTAATGATACATGGGACAGGAAGGAAGAATTAGGAATATTTTGCTATAAGGAAATGTGCAGGGTGTTATAAAATAGTAAAACAGGGTGAGGTAATTTAAATTGTGTTGCCAGGGGAGGCCTCATATATAGGATTGATCACTTGTCAAAAGGCAGAATTTCAAGCACAAAAAAAGAATTATGAAGCTATTGTATGGAAGAAACGGTGGCTGTTGGACTAGTAGTTAAAAGTGAGTGATGTGTAAGTATGAGTAGATATTACACACATATACACTTGACATAAAATCAACACAATTTCTATTAATGGGATTTTACATTTCTATCTATATAAATTTGACTATTCAATTAACATAAAAGAATCATAAGAAAGGCCAGAGTTGAGGATACCAAAGCATGCCCAAGTCTTATCATACAGTAAAGATAAACAATGTTTCTTTCTGTAGCAGATAACTAAAACTTTGGTTGGCAGTAATTTCAGTAGTAAGTATTCTAGCTTAAGTATTCCTTTCTGGAGTATATTTTGGAACCATCTCTGCTCTTATCAAGGATTTCTTTTCTTTTTTAAGTTTATTTTATTTATTTTGAGGGAAAGAAAGAGAATGAACAGGGGAGGGGCAGAGAGAGAGAGAGAGAGAGGGAAGGAGAGAGAGAATTCTAACCAGGCTCCATGCTGTCAGCATGGACCCTGACACAGGACTCAATCTCACGAACAATGAGATCATGACCTGAAGAACTGGACACGTAACAAAGTGAGACATGCAGGCACCCTGAGATTGTCTTTTAAATTATTTTAAGGGTGTCCCTTATTGTCTGTAATAGTGACATACCCTTATTTTCTGAGAAGGATCTAAATATTCTAAAAGTCTTAAATCCCTGCGAATATTTTTGAATCACCTTAATTTCTTATCTTCCAAATTTAATTGTTTATCTTTATCTTCACATTTAGATATTCTTATATTTCTCCAGTATATTTGGAATGAATTAGTATTATGCTATTATCCACACTGGAAAACACACTCTAGTATGTGTTTCTTAATGCATTTGTGCAAAAAATCTCCAGGGTACCTTACTGAACAACTGACTGTTGGCAGCCGTGTGCTTTCAGAATTTGAAAAATATCATTGCCTTGTCTTTGGCTTCCATTGATTTGTTGGTAAGCCAGTTGTTGGTCTAATTGCCATTCTCTTGTAGAAAATTTCTCTGTCCTCTTGGCTGTTTTACATATTCTCTTTGTCTTTCATGGTCTATAATTTACTCTGTTCTTTCTATGTATCTAGCTTAAAGCTTTCTAGTCTCCTTGAATTTAAGAATTGGTTTAATTCATTAATTCTAGAAAATTCTCACCCATTATCTTTTAGAATATTACCCCAGCCCTCCTCTGTCTCTATTCCTTACAAATATGACCAGTAGTATGTTTGACTTCTTCATTTTCTCCTCCATATCTTTTGCCTACACTTTATATTTCTAGTTCTTTGTCTTTGTGCTGCCTTCCGAATCATTTCCTCAAATCCACCTTCCAATCAGTAGCACTCCAATTTTGTTCCATGTGCTGTTTAGCCATTTATTATATTTCTAGACAGTCTTCCTTTCAGTTTGCCTTTTCATTTTTAGTCAAAATTTCTCTTATTTTCAAAACTGTATTAAGACATCTTATTACATATTTTCTAATTTATCACTCAAAGACGTTGCAAATTCAGTTCTGAAGTGTATTGATTCTTCTGTCTCCCTCAGTCAGGTTTATTTCCTTCTGTGTTCTTTGATTTCTTTCTTTTTTAAAATTTTTTTTTTAACATTTATTTATTTTTGGAAAAGAGATAAAGAGAGACAGAGGGTGAGCTGGGGAAGGGCAGAGAGAGAGGGAGACACAGAATCAGAAGCAGCCTCCAGACTCTGAGCTGTCACCCCAGAACCAAAGCGGGGTTTGAACTCATGAACTGCGAGATCATGACCTGAGCCAAAGTTGGATGCTAAACTGACTGA
This sequence comes from Cryptoprocta ferox, assembly GCA_028646485.1. NCBI lineage: Eukaryota > Metazoa > Chordata > Mammalia > Carnivora > Eupleridae > Cryptoprocta > Cryptoprocta ferox. The sequence goes on from CM053559.1 coordinate 48,654,628, forward strand.
GCCACCCAGGTTCCCCTGTGTTCTTTGATTTCTAATTCTGCAATCATACTGCTCTAATTTTTCATGTACAAGTTTTTTAAGGCATAGGGTTAAAATGTTTTCTTGAAAATAAGATTGTGTTCATTACCAACTTAGGGTCATTTTAAATTAAATTTTAGATATGATGTTTTTAGGTCCACACAATGTTCATTTTATTTCCTAAAAAAAAAAAGGCAGTTTAGAGTTTGGAATTCCTATGAATGGTTGATTTTTGTTTTGCTTTATTTGTTTTCGCTTGCAGTCTACTCAAGGAGGGTTCAGAAACTTACTTACCTGCAGATGTCCTACCCTTTTCTTCCTCAGCAAGCGTTTGCCTCAAAATTTTTTCAATTTTAAAAATTTTGAGGTTGTGTCAATTATGGCTTCAGTAGATTTTCATTAATTTGCAAGTATTTAAGCTAATGTTTTACAAAATATTTTATCTAGGACTTTCAAGGATTCCTAATTGTAAGGGTTTGCCCTTACATATTGTCTATTACATTTCTAGTGTTTATATTATAAACTCTATTCATGTCTAAGGACTAAGAATATGATTCACTGCAAAATTTATTAACCCTTCCTATTCTCTGAAAAGTGCACTAACCTTTTTAAAATGAGTTTTAGAGTTAATTGTAGTGTTAATATAGGATGGTGTTCATAAAGGAACCCAAAGAGGAGGAAGATAACACATGAGGTCATGATATCTATGCCCAAAACAGCTAAACAAAATAATAAGAGATGGTTAAATAATTTTATTTTAAAGGCTTAATTTTATTTGAAAAGAATCAATTTCTTGTAAAATTTGAATATTACTCAACCATCAAAAAGAATGAAAAATTGCCATTTGCAAAGACATGGATGGAGTTACAGTGTATTATACTAAGTGAAATGAGTCAATGAGAGAAAAACAAATACCATATGATTTCACTCATATGTGGAATTTAAGAAACAACACAGATGAACACATGGGAAGGGGGAGAAGAGAGGAGAGGAAAACTAATCACAAGCGACTCTTAATGATAAAGAACAAATTGGGTTGACAGAGGGAGGTGGGTGGGGAATGGGTGATGGATATTAAGGAGGGTACTTGTTGTGATGAGCACTGGGTGTTATATGTAAGTAATGAATCACTGAATTCTACTCCTGAAACCAATATTGTGCTGTATGTTAACTAACTAAAATTTAAATTAAAAATAAAGAAAGGAATCAATTTCTAGCTGTTAATTTTCAATGGACTTTGGGGTTGTATTCAAAGAACAATGTTGCGCCAAGGAGGCCAAATAGCCCTTTCAGTAATAATAAGTATGTAGAAACATAATTCAATTGCTGATTCTGACAGAAGAAATCATATACAGACATTTCCAGAGTTGTTATAGGTGCTCCCAAGATCCAAAAATAAAGAATACCACAAGAATAAACATACACAAGAAAGAAGAAAAACACACACCACAGGAATTTCACATTTTTTACTTTTTATTTCATACACGACACTTAGCTTATATTTACTCAAATACAATCTGAAATTGAAAAACTGTTGTTAAAACCCAGCATCAGTGGTTCCAGTGCAAGACAGTGACACAGGAAGACTCTGAACTCATCTCCTCCACAAAACCTACTAAATTACACCTATTTATGGAGCAATTCCTCCTGGAGAAGAAGAACTGAGCGGTGACTAAATAGCTTCTGTACAATGAAAGATCTCTAGGAGCAGCAAGATAGAGACATAGTAATGAAGGGAATGCTCACCGCAATGTTGTGAACTGCAGTGGGGAAGAATAGTACAAGGGACTGGGAATAGATTCCTCTGTCCTTGGACAAAACAAATCAAAACAAAACAAACAACAAACATAACGGTTTAAAGAACAACTAGATTATAAAAGAACCAGCCTTAGAACTCTGCCAAAAAGCAGAGGAGGTACTGGAACTCTTTCTGGATCAGAGGGACTGGAGAGCAACTTATACTCCTTTCCACCTTAACAATGTGAATGGGAGCAAAGCCCAGGCACCCTAGCTGAGCCATCACTTCACTTAGCACTGGGTACCCTATCCCATACCAGTCCTGTGTGCCCTGGGACACACACCAAAAGCTGAGGTTTAAAAGAACAGTTTGCATTTACAACAACTAGTCCTAGTGACAAGAGAGCTGCTGGAACTCTCTCTGGGTGGGAGGGACTGATGGATATGGTCGATGCTTCCTCTCTACTCTGAAAGCACAGACCAGTGCACAGTCTGGGTGCCTTAACTGGCTTGCTGCCTCAGTGAACTCTGGGGCCCTAGCCCACACCACTCCCAACCATCCCACCAAGGTGGACATAAGGCAGTGCACATCAGGACACCTCTGGTTAGCGCTCACTATAGCTCTAGCTTTCACGTCAAGGTGACACAGGTACAAAGTACCCTGAACACTCCAGGGCCACACCACTCTTGCTACACATCGCTTGCTAGGACACCCTTCATGGAGAGTGCTTTGATACTTCCTGGCTGACCGCTTCAGATCCAGCTACTCTGCCAGAATTCCTCCTGTGTGGAGTGTCCCAGGAACACCTGGCCCATGCCTGTATCCATTCCAGCTACCCCACAACAGCACCTTCTGCACAGAGCACCTTGGGACAACATGGCTTATTTCTGCCACATAGAATCCCCCAGATTGCACCTACTTCATCCTCAGCTGTTCTGCCATGACACCCACAGTGTTATAACCCTGGGAACCCCTGGCCTGTACCCACTTCAGTTTTAGCTGTCCTGCCAGTGTGCTCCCTGCACTGAAGTCCCTGGGATCTGCTGGCCCTCACCCTTCCTCATCTTTAGCCACCCAGACAGGGCACTCTCTGCATGGAAAGTCCCAGGAGACCCTGGATAACACCTGCTTTACTTTTAGCTATTCTGCCAAAGTGCCTTTTGCGTATAGAGCTTTGAAACCCTCTGGCTTGCACTCACTTCAGCTTTAGCTATCTTGCCAAGGTAGCATTCCAAGGACAGCCCAGGACTCTCAGCCCATACCAGCCACAGCTGCAACCATCCAGCAAAAATCATCAAGCACCCACAGTCTACACAAGGGCAATTATACATGAGACCATTTCTTCATGTTTAGGAGAAGTACCTGTTCTGTCTAATCCATAAAAGCAAACAAAGAAAGTCAAGAAAAATGGAAACAGAGGAATATATTCCAAAAGAAAGAACAAGACAGAAGCTCAAAAATAAAATGATATGAAATGGAGATAAGCAATATGCCTGATAAAGGGTTTAAAGTAGTGATCATAAAGATGCTCACTGGGCTGTAAAGAAGACTGAAAGAACTCAGTGAGACCTTCAAGAGAGACAAAATATATAAAATGAACCAATCAGAGTTGAAGGATACAATAACTGAAATTAAAAAAATACACACTAGCAGGAATCAACTGTAAATTTATGGGTGCAGAAGAACATATCAGTAACGTACAAGAAATGGTAGTGAAAAGTATACCAACTGAACAGCAAAAGGAGAAAAGGATAAAATAAAAATGAGGATAGGTTAAGAGAATCTTGTGGACAGCATCAAGTGAACAAACATTTGCATCATAGGGGTCCCAAAAGAAAGAGAGAAAGGGGGAGAAAACTTATATAATGACATAATAGGGGAAAACTTCCCTAATTTGGAGAAGAAAGTAGATATCCAGGTTCAAGAAGCAAAGAGTTCCAAACAAGATGAACTCAAGGAAGTCCACACCATTGCACGTAATCATTAAAATGTCAAAGTTAAAGATAAAGAAGGAATTAAAACAGCAAGAGAGAAGCAAAAAGGTACCTACACGGGAAACTTTATAAGGCTATCAGCTGGGTTTTCAGCAGAAACTTTGTAGGTCAGAAGCAAATGACATGATATTCAAAGTGTTAAAAGGAAAAAAACCTATGATGAGGAATAATTTACCCAAAAAGGTTATAGTTCAGATTAGAAGGAGAGATAAAGAATTTCCCAGACAAACAAAACTTAAAAGAATTTTCCATTTGCAATGACATGGGTGGAGCTAGAGAGTATTATGCTAACCAAAATAAGTCAGTCAGGAAAGGACAAATATTATATGATTTCACGCATATGTGGAATTTAAGAAACAAAACAAATGAACAAAGGGAGGGGGGAAGAAAGAGGAAAACCAAGAAACTGACTCTTAACAATAGAAAACAAACTGATGGTTATCAGAGGGAGGTGAGTGGTTGGGGGGGGTTAGTTAAACAGGGGATGGGGAGTGCACTTGCTGTGGTGAGCACTTGGTGTTGTATGGAAGTGTTGAATCACTATATTATACACCCAAAACTAATATTACACTGTATGTTAACTAACTGTAATTTAAACAAAAACTTTAAAAAGTTTATCACCACTAAACCAGCCTTAAAACAAATGTTAAAGGCACATTTTTAAGTGGAAAAGAAATAGTCATAATTAGATGTAAGGAAATAAAAAAATATGACAGCGTATATGTAACACATGGAGGAGGGAGTAAAAAATGAATTTTTGGTTTGTTTTGTTTCATTTTATAATGTGTTTGAAATGAAATGATCATCAACTTAATATAAACTGCTATATACTCAAGATATCATATATAAGTCTCATTGTAACCCAAACCCAAAACCTATCATAGACACACAGACACAAACAAATAAAGATAAATAAAGAAAGCCAAACATAACATTACAGACACTAATCAATCACAAACAAAGAGAGCAAAAGAAGAAGAAAGGAACAGAGATCTACAAAAACAATAAAAAATCAGCAATATCTATCAATAATTACAGTAAATTTGAATGGCCTAAGTGTTCCAATCAAAGGACATAGAGTAGTGAAATAGATAAAAACAAAACAAAAACAAAAAAAAAAAAACATAAAAGACTCGTATACATGCTGCCTACCAGACTTATCTCAAAGACACATACAGACTGACAGTGAAGAGATAGAAAACCATTGACTATGCAAACAGAAGCAATATAAAGAAAGAAAGAAAATAGCCCAAGTAGAAATACTTATATCAGACAAAATAGGCTTTAAAATAAAAGGTTTAAAAAGAGACCAAAAAAGGGTATTACATAATAATAAAGGAATTAATTCAACAAGGAGATACAATAATTATAAGTATATATATACCCGACATTAGAACAATTCACTTATGTCAATGAATAGGTCACACAGGCAGAAAATCAGTCAATAAATAACATTTTTAAAGATACATTAGACTAATGGACATAACAGATATGTACAGAACATTCTATGCAAAATCAAAAGATTACACATTCTTTTCAAGTGCACATGGATTATTCTCCAAAATAGATCACATGTTAGACTACAAAACAAGCTTTGTTAAATTTAAGAAAATTGACATCATAATACACATCTTTTCCAACCAGAACAGTTATGAAACTATAAATCAATCACAAAAAAGAAACTGAAAAATACACACATGGAGAATAAACAACAAAATAAAAAACCAATGGGTCAATGAAGCAATGAAAGACAAAATAAAAAAAATACATGGAGAGAAATGAAAATGAAAACACAATGCTCCAAAATTTGGGAGTGGCATCAAACACAGTTCAAGGAAGGAAATATATAGTAATACATGGCTACCTCAAGAAAAGAAAAAGCTCAAATAAATATTCTAATCTTACACCTAAAAGAACTAGAAAAAAATGACAATAAAGCTCAAGGTTAGTAGAAGGAAGAAAACAATAAAGATCAGAGAAGAAATAAATGAAATACAGACTTAAAAAGGTCAATAAAATCAAGAACTGGCTCTTTGAAAAAATAACTGAATTGATAAACCCTTGTCCAACCTTATCAAGAGAAAAAAGGGGAAAGGACCCAAATAATATCAGAAACAAGAGAGAAAAAAGTAACAACTGATACTATAGAAATATAAGGCATTTTAAGAAAATACTACAAAAAATTATGTGCCAATAAATTGGACAAACTACAGGAATTGGATAAATTCCCAGAAACATACAATCTTACAAAACTAAAACAAGAAGAAATAGAAAATCTAAACAGATCATTTACTAGTAACAAAATGAATTAGTATCCAAAACACTACCAAAAGTTAAAAGTCCAAGACCAGATGAATTCATAGGTAAATTCTATCAAACATTTTTTTAAAAAGTTAATGCCCATTATCCTCAAACTATTCCAAAAAATAGAAGAGAAAGGAAAGCTTCCTAATATATTCTATGAGGCCAGGAATACCCTGACACCAAAACCAGACAAAGACACCACCAGAAAGACAAAGAAACAAAAACAAAACCAACAAAACCAAAAAACAAAAAACAACAAAAAACTAGAGGCCAGCATCTCTGATGAACATGGATGCAAAAATCCTCAACAATAGCAACAAACTGCATTTAACAATACCTTTAAAGGGTTATTCACCATGGTGAAGTGGGATTTATTTTCTGTGTGCAAGGATTGTTCAACATTCACAAACCAATCAATGTAATATATCACATCAAGTAAACAAATAATAAAAGTGATATGACCATCTTAATAGATACAGAGAAAGCATTTGATAAAATTCAACATTGTTCATGATAAAAACTCTCAATAAAATGGATTTAGAGGGAATATACTTCAATATAACAAAGGCTTTAGATGAAAAACCCACAGATAACTTCATCCTCAATGGTGAAAAACAATTTTTCTTCTAAGATCAGAAGCAAGAGGATTGCACTCTTGTCACTTTTATTCAACATGGTATTGGAATTCCTAGCCATAGCAATCAGATATGAAAAGAAATAAAATGCATACATATTGGTAAAGTAAAAGTTAAGCTGTCACTATTTGTAGATGGCATGATATTATGCATAAAAAAACTCTTAAGCACCTGGGTGGCTCAGTCGGTTAAGCATCCGACTTTGGCTCAGGTCATGATCTCATAGTTCGTGGGTTCCAGCCCCACATCAGGCTCTGTGCTGACAGCTAGCTCAGAGCCTGGAGCCTGTCTTCAGATTCTGTGTCTCCCTCTCTGTCTGACTCTCCCCTGCTCATGCTCTCTCTCTCTCTCTCTCAAAAATAAATAAAAAAATTTAAAAAAATAAAAATAAAAAAACTCTTAAAAACTGTTAGAATCAAAAAATGAATTCAGTAAAGTTTCAGGATACAAAATTAATATCCAGTAATTGGTAGCATTTCTATACACTAATAATGAAGTAGCAGAAAGAGAAATTAAGAATACAATTCCATTCACCATTGCATCAAAAAGAATTAATTCCCTAAGGGGGCGGGACCAAAGAGGTAAAAGATCTATAGTCTGAAAACCATAAAACATTGGTGAAAGAACTTTAAAATGATACAAATAAATGGAAAAATTCTCATGGATTAGAAGAATTAATATGGTTAAAATGTTCATATTACTTAAAGCAATTTATAGATTCAATGCGATCCCTATTTAAATACCAATAGCATCTTTCTCAGAACTAGAATAAATAATACTAAAATTGTATGAGACCACAAAAGAAACCCTGAATAGCCCGCGCAATCTTGGGAGAGAAAAAAAAAAATTGGAAGCAAACCGTCCCAGATTTCAAAATATACTATAAAGCTGTAGCAATAAAAACAGTATAGTACTGACACAAAAGTAGACAAATACTTTTGGAATGTACTAGAGACCTCAGAAATAAACCCACCCTTATATGGCCAATTAATTTATAACAAAAGAGGAGAGAATATATAGTGGGGGAAAGAAAATCTTTTTGATAAACGATATTGGGAAAACAGGAAAGCTATATGCAAAAGAGTGAAACTGGACCACTTTCTAACACCCTACACAAAAATAACCTCAAAATGGATTAAAGTCCTAAGTGTGAGACCTGAAACCTTGAAAATCCTAGAAGAGAACACAGGCAGTAGTTTCTCTGACATCAGCAGTAGCAATATTTTTCTAGACATGTTTCCTAAGGCAGGGGAAACAAATAAAAAATAAAACTATTGGAACTACATCAGAATAAAAAGCTTCTATACAGTGAAGGGAACCATCACCAAAATAAAAGGCAACCTATGAAGGGGAGAAGATATTTGCAAATAATATCTCTGAAAAGGGGTTCATGTCCAAATATATTAAAAACTTGTACAACTCAACAGCAAACACAAACAAAACCCCCCAGAAATATTGGCATTAAAAAATCGGCAGAGGACCTGAACAGATGTTTTTCCAAACACATACAGATGTCCAAGAGACACATTAAAAGATGCTCAATATCACTAATCATTAGGAAAATTCAAGTCAAAACTACAATAAAATAAATAACGAGTGTTGATGAGGATGTGGAGAACAGGGAACCCTAGTGTACTATTGGTGAGAATGTAGACTGGTGCAGTCACTGTGGAGAGTAACATGGAGGTTTCTCAAAAAATTAAAAATACTACTACCATATGACACAGTAATTCCATTACTGGGTATTTACCCAAAGAAAATGAAAACAGTAATTGGAAAAAATATATGGACTCATGTTTATTGAAGTATTAATTACAATAACTAAAATATGAAAGTAACCTAAGTGTTCATCTATAGATGAATGAATAAGAAAGATGAGATACTCATGCATGAGTGTGCGTGCACGCACGAGCACACACACACACACACACACACACACACAGGAATATTATGCACCCATAAAAATGATGAGATTGTGCTATTTGTGACAAGGTGACAATTTGGAGAGACCTAGAGGGTGTTTTGCTATGTGAAATTTGTCAGACTGAGAAAAATTAACACCACTTCACTCTTATGTGGAACCTAAAAACCAAATTAATATACAAACAAACCAAAAGCAGAATCAGATTTACAAATACAGAGAACAAACTGATGGTTGCCAAATGGGAGAGGAGTAGGAGGATGGACAAAATGTGTGCAGGGAAGTGGGAGATACAGGTTTCCAGTTATGTATTTAGTAAATAACTGGAATGAAAGGTACAGCATAAGGAATATAGTTAATGGTACTTTAATGGTGTATGGGATGGATGGTAGCTGCACTTGTGGTGAGCACAGCATAATGTATAGACTGGTTAAATCACCATGTCATGCACCTGAAAACTAACATAACGTGTCAACTGAACTAAAATAAAAAAAATTTACAAAGCATTAATTCAGTGTTATTCATTCAATAATGATGAATTGAAACACATGTATAATCTTTAATAATAATTATTGAATAATTATTGAATAATTGGAATGTATATGATATACATGAAATACATGATATATGTGTGTATGTATATATATACATGACTAGTGTTCTTGATTTATTCAATATATCATATCTATATCATCATATATAGATGATGTATATATGCATGTTTATGTATGTGTGTATATATACACACACATATGCATATCTATCAGTTAGTACTTCAATAATTTCTGTGTATGTGTGTATATATATCACATATATACATATATCACTTTTAGCCCTTCAATAATTTCTGACTTGCCAGTAAGAGAATCTCCAGTCCTATCAATACAGTTCCTACTTCCATCCTCAAAATGCATTGGTTTCTTCACCGAAATGCCTACCATGTACCAGGAGATCTTTTGATATAAAGTGGTGAACAAGGCAGAGCAGGTCCATGTCCCATGGAACTTAAGTCCTAAGAGAGTAGAGGCAGGAAGTACACAAAAGCACAAGTACATATGTAAGGAGGTTGGTAGGTAGGGAGGTAGAAGACAGATAAATGGATTTAAGTGGTGATAACTATTATAAAAAAAATAAAGTAGGGATAGAGTGACAGGTAAGGAGATTAATCTGAGAGAGGGTCTACGAAGGGAAACATTTGAAGAGGAGTGAATAGTAAACATAAAGATCGAAGGGTGCAACAGACTTGAGATGCTCAGGAAATATCAGTGGGGCCAGTATGGTTGGAACGTGATGAAAATGGGGATAATGTTCAGAAATGAGGGAAGTCTGAGTACCGTTACAATGATTCCACTTTTGCCTGAAATACTGTAAGACTCCTGACCTCACCTCTGTGTCTTCTTGCCTTCTACTTTCAGGATACGAGAGAGTGGCTAAATTACCTCCAAGATTATAAGAGATGATCTTCAATAGATCTCTAATTGTTTTCTGATTTCATGTAAGAGAAGATGGGAAAAAATATTGGGGGTGAGAGAAAGAGATTCAGGTAAAATGTGATGGTTTGAATATACATATTTATTCCCATTTCTTCATAGAGTACAATTGGCAACATAGAAAAAGCAGTTTCAAAACAAAGACAAAAACTGGAGGAGAATAGAAAGTGATAAGAGAAAAGAGATGTCAACACAACTGTGGAATATTTAGAGCCAATAAGTGAGTGGCAGCTGAGGAAGAAAAAAAAAAAAAAAAAGAGGCTGTGATACCCTGTGTCTCCAGGAGGAAGGACTAAAAGGCAGGGAGTCCACACTGCAGAAATCTAGAAAGGTGAGGGAGTTGGCAGAGTTGGACATCTTTGAATTTTTTTTTACATTTATTTATTTTTGAGAGAGACAGAGACAGAGACAGAGTGTGAACAGGGGAGGGACAGAGAGAGAAAGAGACACAGAATCTGAAGCAGGCTCCAGGCTCGGAGTCAGCGTTCAGCACAGAGCCCGATGCAGGGCTCGAACCCACGAACCATGAGATCATGACCTGAACTGAAGTCGGACGCTCCACCGACTGAGCCACCCAGGCGCCGCAGAGTTGTACATCTTTGAATGTGGAAGTGAAGAAACTTACATCCTCTGATGTACTTTCTTAGAAGTTTGAAAATAGACACACAAAAGGTTAAGTCAGAAAAGCACTAGATACAGAGGATAAGGTCTAGCATTGGAATCAGGGCTTGAGTGACATTCAGTGTACTGAGTGTGAAGATGATCTCCATCCCTCTTCCTTCACTTGTTCCATAAAAGTGGCAGTCAGGAGGGAGCTTGGGTGGCTCAGTCGATTAAGCCTCCAATTTTGGCTTAGGTCATGATCTCACTGTTCATGAATTTGAGCCCCACAGTGGGCTCTGTTCTGACAGCTCAGAGCCTAGAGTTTGCTTCCAATTCTCTCTCTCTCTCTCTCTCTCTCTCTCTCTGCTTGTCTCGCTCAGTCTCTCTCTCTCTCTCTCTCTCTCAAAAATAAATAAATGTTTAAAATAATTTAAAAAAAAGTGGTAGTCAGGCTTATGAACTGCTGAGCCCCAAAACAAGGCCCATAGATAGGCTGGAATGAGCCTATCCTTTGGGTTGGCCTTGGTATGAAGTCCTGTGCCCAGGCTCTGCCCACAAGAAAATTTCCAGCCCTTCTAGAAACTTACTCTTCCATATATTGGATAAATCAAGAGCACCAGGCATGAAAGATGCAGACTCAAGCAAGAAAGTTGAGAGACAACAAAACACACCAGGAGGCAGAAAAGCTATAGGAGACAATGGAGACATGTCTTCAAATTATGAGGAAAAAAAATATTTTCAACCTGGCATTCATGGCCAGACCATCGATCAAATGTGAGAAAGCATCAAGATATTTTTTAGCAATGCAGAAGATCTCAAAGCATTTCTCTCCTGGGGCCTCATTCTCAACAATTCTTTAAAATTCTAATTGAGAGTCATGGATCTGAGTGATTAAAAATAGGAGAGGCAGTGGGAACTCGTTTGATGAAGTATGATTGTTAGCAGCTTCGCTTCAGGAATAGGGGCCGAACCAACCACTCTGACTGGAGCTGAACGATGAAGAGCAAGAATGTGCTGCCTTCAAGGGGAAACATAAAACAGTAATTCATCAGGTAGAGTATTGATTCGCACATGCTGGGGAGATAATTTTGGTTCTACTGGAAATTTGGGGGATGATTGGATGAAGCCAGCACCCCTGGGGCGAAAATAAATTTAAAGGTTGTAAGTTTAATGAATGAAAAAAAAAAAGGACTACATTTAGGTAGGAATGTTTAGACTATATCCCATTTAGCAGTTATGTTATGGCTAATGGGAGAATAAGCATTTAGATTCTGCAGACTTGCTCTTGAATTCTGACCTACCCACTTACAAACCAGGTAATTTAAATCAATTCCTTGAACTGCTGAGTCTTAGTTTTATTACCTGTTAAAAAATGGTATTAGTGGATATCAAAAAAGAATGGTGTGATGATTAACTTAGCAAAGGTATATTCAGTATTTAGAACAAGACATGAAAAATAGAAAATATACTTGATAAAACAAAATAAGAAAATAAATCAATAACTGATAGAAAGTTTATTGCCTCAAAAAAGCGATCTCATTTAAAAGCCACAGAGTTCCCCAAGAATGGTTCAATTGGCCTTTAGAGAAGGTCATTGTATAAGTAAATTGCTAACAGAGTAGAAGTCCATTTAATTAGGAGTAACAACTCTAAATAATTCAGACAAAAATCAAATTGAGATTTTTAGGAAAAGGTGTTTGATAAAAAATATACATTATTAAAATATATGAAGTATACTTGTAAAATTTGGATGAAAAAAGTAATACATGCCAAATTAAACTACTGTTATGGCTGCTCACAGCCACATGTTGAGTGGTATCATGTCCTAAACTGGGTTCCAGGAAAAGAGATTCATTATCAGTGGTGCCACATTTTCTTTATCCATTCATCCCTCCATGGCCTCTTAGGTGGTTTCCATGTCTTGGCTATTGCCAATGACGCTGCAGTGAACATCACAGTGCATATATATCTCATAAGTAGCTATTTCATTTCCCTTGGATATATATATTCAGAAGTGGGATTGCTGGATTGTACAGAATTCCTGTTTTGAATTTCTTGAGAAGCCACCCTACTGCTTTCCATAGTGACTATACAATTTAACATTTCCACTAACAGGGCACCAGGGCTCCTGTTACTACACATTGTCGTCAACACTCGTTATCCCTTGTCTTTTTGAAAATAAACATCCTAAACACGGGACAAAGTGATGTTTCATTGTGGTTTTGATTTGGATTTTCCTGCTGATGAGTGATTTACTTTTTCATGTATCTGTCAGCTATTTTGTGTCTTCTTTGGAAAAGTGTCTATCTATTCACATTCTTTGCCCATTTTTTAATCAGGTTATTTCGTTTATCAGTATTGAGTTGTATGAGTTCCTTATATATCTTGGATATTGATTCTTTATTAGGTAAGTGGTTTGCAAATATGGAAATATTTTCTCCCACACTGTGTGTTGCCTTTTCATTTTGTTGATTGTTTCTTTTGTTGTACAGAAAGTTTTTTGTTTGATGTACCTGTTTATTTTTGCTTTTGTTGCCTATGCTTTTGGTGTCAGATACAAGAAAAAAAAATCATTGCCAAACCAAATAATTACAAACACACACACACATAACTAGAAATCATTTAGAAGAGATATTAATTGAACAAGGTCATTAGTATATTATCAGAACTACTTATTCATATACTGAAAATCAAAATATAATTTTTATTATTTTTTAATGTAAAGACGGATAAAGTTTCACCTATAGAATTTGGTTTGCTGAGTAGTTTGAATTCAAATTCAGTAGATTAAATTTGTTCTCTCTCCAAAGATATATACTTCCTTTCTCTTTTCTCCATATGGTTTTCCAAGTATTTAATCTCTTTGCTTTCAGAAAGCTATTACCTTTCTTGGAATGATAGGCAATTTCCAAATATTTTGGTCATATTCATAGATTTAAGTAGTCCCAATTGACATACACATTCTTATGTATCTTCTGAGGTAATAACAGAATCTTGCTGTAGTTTCTCTCTCTTTCTCTCTGACACTACAGAGAATCCCAGTGGATATCAGCACTGGAAATGAAATCTTTTAACTGAGCCAAAATAGACCCCTTCCTTGAAAGTCATTTTCAGAAACAGTGTTCTCTGAAGCAGAACATTCTGGAATATTATGTCCCTCAAAGCATTTGGGTCCTTTAGCTTAAATGTATATCTCATCATAAACCATTACCTACCTTGAAATTCCAGAGTGCAAAAATCTGTTGCTTATAAATAGCATATTTATATGTTAAATACCTGCAGCTCATGGATCTTCTTTCCTTTTTTATTCTTATTGCCCTGAAGACAATTTCTAAAATGATTTTAGAGATATTGAGTAGTAAATGAGGTAGTCCTGAGAGAGAGCACAGAGTGAAAGCAGTTTAGTTAGAAATGTCCCAAGTAATCACTTGGTTTTTTTACGTGTGCTCCAACGTAGGTTAAAATGGAACAAGGGAAAGAGAATTTGCTCTCTTACCTGTAATTAAAATGATAGGATCTCAGAATTTTATGGAAGAGAATCATATGGCCATTAAATTACTAAGAAAAATATAGTATAATCCTTGTGACCAGCCAACATCTATTGCCAATATAATGTAGATTTTGATCTAACATTTTACTTCTATGTGAAATACTTACAAAATAAAAAAATTATATTACCAATTTACATAATAGTTTCATTATTTATACATTTTAGTACATTTTGATTTGTCAATGGCCAGTACTTAACTTTGTATCTTGCTTTCCAACTTATTAAACAGTTCAAAATAAAAACAAGAGTTAGTGAAAACTGTATTCTTAACATAAAGGTTTGAAATACGTAACTTTAAAAAAAAAAGAAATATGTAACTTTCTCCTGATGAAAATAAATAAGGGAAATCTCGTGTCTGTATTCTATGACCTGAGACATTTACCATGGTTTTATCTTGAAGTAATTTAATGGGTTACTGTGTCTACTTCAATAGCTGCCTTGAGGCTTTGTTTGTTTGTTTGTTCAAATAGCTATCATCAGTCAAAAACGACAGGCATAGTCAGGCTCATTATAGCCTTAACTGATTTTTGAAAGTAACATTTAAGTCTGTTTAACATTCCAAACAAACTTTCATAATATGTAGCTATTAACACTAATTTTTCTTAGGAAGATTAAGAGAAAATTGAAGAAGATTTTTTAGCAGAGAAATGGCAATGTTTTGTGGAAGAATTTTTTATTTGTTTCTCACTATTAAACTCTACTCTTTATGATATTTTAATTAAAATATTTTTGGGTGATGCCTGGGAGGCTCAGCCAATTGAGTGTCTGACTCTTGATTTCAGGTCAGATCATGATCTCATGGTTCATGGGATTGAGCCCCATGTCAGGTTCTGCACTGGCAGCATGGAGTCTGCTTGGTATTCTTTCTCTCCCTTTCTCTCTCTGCCCCTCCTCTCCTCTCTCAAAATAAACAAATAAACTTAAAAAAAGATATTTTTTGAAATGTAGGTAGATTTGTGTGTGTGTATTTCTGAATATAAATATATGTGTGCATATATATCTACATATACAAAAATCATTTTTACATGTGAAATACAACTATACACATAAATGTAAATATATAATATAAAAGTCCTTTTTACATATAAAATACCTTAAATGGGGCAACTGGGTGGCTCAGTCAGTTAAGCTTCTGATTTCGGCTCAGGTCAGGATCTCACAGTTCATGGGTTCAAGCCTTGCGACCAGCTCTGTGCTGATAGCTCAGAGCCTGGAGCCTGCTTCGGATTCCGTGTCTCCCTCTCTCTCTGCCCTCCCCCGCTCACACTCTATCTCTCTCTGTCTCTCAAAAATAAATAAGCATTGAAAAAAATTTAAAAAATAAATTAAATGTATTTTGCTTTGGGCTAAAGATATATACCTTTTATTCAAAGATTTCCTTGAAAACTTTCATGTAATATTTTTCTAACGCCCTGAATTAAATGCAACTTTATTCTTTCTAAACTGTATTTTAAAAACATATGTCGACTATAAAAATTAGGCTTTCTGTTCCACCATCTTCCTGACAACACCACTCTATCACTTTGAGGATGTTTTGCATTTTTATTTTATTTCCATCTTTGATTATTTCTTTATAGAAAACATTTGGAAATAGAAACTGAAGGCAAGACTTTATTTTCTAAATATTTTAAATAATGTTTATTTATTTGAGAGAGAGAGAGAGAGAGAGAGAGAGAGAGAGAGAGCATGAGCAGGGAAGGGGCAGAGAGACGGAGACCCAGAATCCGAAGCAGGCTCCAGGCTCTCAGCTGTCAGCCCAGAGCCTGTCGCAGGGCTCGAACTCACAAATTGGGAGATCATGACCTGAGCGGAAGTCAGACACTTATCTGACTGAGCTACCCAGGCGCCCCTCCAAATGTTTTTGGAATTTACATGGGTGGATCATATCATATTTATTTGCTTTTATGAGGAAACATATCAATGATGTTTCTTGTTTGTTTGTTTGCCATTCTTAGTCACAAAGGTTATAGTATGGGATGTAGATTGGTACACTGTTTTGTTCTCCACACGTTCTTTTGTGTAGCATCTTATATGTTGAGAGAAGACTTACCAGACTGACGTATGTGAACAAAGCTCACTCAGCAACGTGGAGCAAGCTTGGCTTCAAGTATAAAAGATAAAGGCTGGGCCCACCAAAACTGCATGATATCTGCTTACCTTCAAAGAGAAGCAATTTATATGAAAGAAGTCACCTTTCTGTAGTTGAGGGACACAAAGTTAAGAGATTCTTACTCTTTGGGGCACCTGGGTGGCTCAGTTGGTTAAGCTCCAACTTTGGCTCAGGTCATGATCTCACAGTTCGAGGGTTCAAGCCCCGTGTCGGGCTCTATGCTGACAGCTCAGACCCTGGAGCCTGCTTCGGATTCTGTGTCTCCCTCTCTTCCTCTCCCCTACTTGTAGTCTGCCTCTCTCTCTCTCTCTCTCTCTCTCTCTCTCTCTCTCTCTCTCTCTCTCTCAAAAATAAATAAACATTAATAATTTTTTTAAAAGAGATTCTTACTCTTCTTATTTTTTATTGATGTCACAAAGGTCGTTCTTACCCCCCATCCAGAAACATAATATTTTAGTTTTATTTGCCTGGCCTGACCAGTTGTCCAAATGGTAATGTTGGAACTTTATGTCTTTTCTTCTTGGTAATTTTCTTAATTGTAATTGATTTTATATTTTGAATTTTTGTACGGCTCCCAGAAAATGTTTTAGCAATTGAGTGTTGGATAGAATATACCCAAATTCCATAAATAAATTATCTGCCTCTTCTGTAACAATGTAATCATTCAATACATGAGACAGTTATCAAATGTTTGTTTTTATTCTTCTACTCTTTGCTGACTGGAAGGGTAATTGCAAACAAAACAAAACAAAACAAAACAAAACCTAACTTTCTTTTAGGTGTTTCTTGTAATTAGGTGTTTCTTTTTCTTTGGTCCTGCAGAATGATCAGTTTCATATACACTTTTTTTCCCATTTATAAAAGAAAATACACATTTATTTTAGAAAATCTAGAAGATGAAGAAAATGTAATAATACAGTAATATTATCCAAAGTCCTGTCACTCAGAGGACCTCTGAGAATGTTCTGATTTTCAGTTTATCTTTTCATTAAAATACCCATGGTTCTCATAAAATTGAAACCATAGTGCATTATTTTATATCTATATTCTGCTTGGTTCATTCAACATCATAACAGGAGAACTTATCCTTCTCCTTAAATGTGTTATGATAACTATTTTATTCTATTAATGCAGAGTTTAATTAACAATTATTTTATTATTGGATTCTGATGTTTTATAATTTTAGCTTCTTTATAACAAATTATGGCTCATAAATCACATGTGCATATTTTATTATAACCTTAGGTATATCCTTAGACATTAAATTATTGAGTCAAAGTCCGTGAACATTTTTAAGAATATCGATATAGCATGTCCCCCCAACACACATATACTTGTAATGACATGATTTATCAAGAAATCACTCATTTCACGACCCTCTACGGAACACTAAAAACGACCAGGCATAGTGAGTGAAGAAATGAGACCTAAATGGCCTCAAAATGTGTAACAGATTGATCTGCAAACTAGCTTAATACGGGAAGTTAATTTGGTTCTGAACTTCTCAGCAAGCAATGACAAAAGGGTGACCTTGTTGGTGATGTTATTTGTATTATCAGTGATGGGTATTCAATAGTATTTCTTTAGATGGCAATCCTCCCATGGAAGGGGGATTAATAATATATAATTATTTATCATATGTAAAATAATTTATAATTATTATGTATATTTACTATTTATATAAGCATATCATTCTTGGGTGTGTTTTTTTACATGTGAATGTAGGGTGCTGACAACAAATCAAAATTCATTTCCATAGAATTAATTATGCAGAGTTTCAATGTGATTTGTTCAAACTATTCACTTGCACCTGGTCCTCAAAGAAAAATATATGAAAAAGTAAATTTTAGAATATAGTGCAAATGCATATGGATTGTATTTCTTTCAAAAACTTTGCTTTGAGCGGCACCTGGGTGTCTCATTCGATTACGTGTCTGACTTTTGATTTCAGCTCAGGTCATGATCTCATAGTTTGTGAGTTCGAGTCCAATGTAGGACTCTGCACTGATAGTGTAGTGTTTGGTTGGGATTTTCTCTCTCCTTCTCTCTCTGCCCCTCCCCCACTGTTTCTCTCTCTCCCCCCTTTTCTCTCAAAAATAAATAAATAAACTTAAATAGAAAAACAAAAACCTAAAAACTTTGCTTTGAAAAGTGTATCTCAACTGAGCTTTTGTTTAAATAGTAAGTGACAATGTGTTGGAGATTATACACTATGTATCCAGTGGAATCACAGAGCAAACGTAGGGTTTGTGTGTGTTTGTGTGTGTGTGTATGTGTGTGTGTGTGTGTGTGTGTGTGTGTCTGTGTGAAGTTTAGGGAGTGGGGTGATATTAAGAAAGCATGTACAACTCAAGAACATTTGAATTTTATCCTTTTAACACCCAGAAAGTAATTACATGTACACAAGACAAAGACCAAAAATGAACATTTTTTTAAAGCATAGCTGGGCTTTGGCCTTAGGCTCCGGTATGGAACCAGTGACTTAGGTAACACAGGTGGACAGATCTTTTCCTAAGATAGAGGTGTTGTAAGAGCCTATTAACCAGAGAACTAGCTGGTCATTTCTTTTTCTCTTATTCTCAGTTGATGTGAGTCTTTGAGTCAATGTCACAATTCTTAGACTTACCTGCCCTTGGCCTTCTCTGTCATTTGCGTATACAATTTGTGCAAACTTTTATCTTTCAGCATTGTGGCAGACCTTCAGTTCCTTCAAAAGATATCAGGTAACATAGACACTGAGAACAAATAAAATAAAATATTATCAGAATATCAGCAGTAGTTTACATGAACAGAAGTGCTTAACGGACTTGTCCATAGACTATTCCGATGGTACAGATTTCAGATGTACAGAGATGCAGTTAAGATTACTTTCTATGGCATCAAAGGTCAATAAAAAGCCAGTTATTCTGGTGCTATTCTTGACACATGGAATATTCCAAAATAATAGATGTGTCTGAAGCTGTTCGTCTCCTATGTGTCACAGATGATGTGACAATCATGCATACTCATTATTTTAAAAAAAGACAGCATCAATTTATTTTTTGGCATAAAAGAAAATAAGGAAACATAAAATTCTTATGACTAAAAAAAGAGGAAAGGATGTTTATATATCTTTTAAAATTATATATAGAAATTTACAAATTCAAATATCCCTAGTGATGTTTAATAAGGGGAAATAATTTCCTTAGAGATTAAAGGTTACCTTCCAGAGGAAACTCAAGGGCAAGTATCTTACGATCACTTCATGCAGAAAAAAAAAAAAAAGATGATGGTCTTGTGTATAACGGTTCATTTTGTAAGTCTAATAAATTATTTCCTTCCACATGCTTTCATTATTTAAAATTCTATTTCTTCCAGCAGAGTCAACCACTCTTTCCTCTTTTGTATCTGGCCTGAGTTTCTCTCACAAGCAGCTGCTAATTAGGAGAGCCTGTGGTCTCAGGGCTCTGTGCAAATCCCATTTGTTACAGTTGGGTGAAACAGTGAAATGTGAAAGGAACAAAACTTTTAAATTGAAAAAAAAATTAATAATGGATTATACGGGGAATGTAATATTTTGCTTCCACCTAAGTTTTGCAAATATTTTACAATTCTTTGCCTTTCAGGTTTTTTTCCCTCAATGAAGTAAAGCAAAAGAGACGTGGTATACAAATTATTGATGTGAACACAAGCAATAATCTGCCACCAAAATTTTAGCTAATCTCAACAAACTGTATACCATGAAATAAGGGAAGGAAACAATTCCTTATTTTTCTATTTTGCTGCCAGTGAATAAATCTTCAGATCGTTACAACAATAAAGATCAATAATTATTTGTAAGACATGAAGGATGTCCATTCAGAACATAAAATAGCATACAAAATGCAAAATTTAACTTCAAAATAAATGGTAGTCTAATAAAAACTGAGATATGGAGAAAAAAATACAAAAGATGCATAACATTTAAAATAAGCATAAAATTAAGGTGATTAAAGTATTTTTGTTGAAAGAGAGAATTTCTGTTTGAAAAAATAATTTAAATAAGGCTGGAGTCACGTGTTTTATGTGATGGTTCTCTTTAAGGCATAGAAAGATTCAATGAAGGGGTGAGAGGACATATAAGGAGTCAGGAAACACAGTCCCCATATTCTTGTTCCCCCCGTAAAACAACGCAAAAGAAAACCAAAACAAAATGAAACAAAGCACAACAAAATAAAACAAAAGATTGTACTTTAGCTCCAAAGTTTTGAAAGAGGTTCTCTCTGGTATGTCAGAAAATATTAATATGTTTTTTCTATTTATGATACTTTATACTCTGAAAGCTTAACATTTAGCTGCATAGGTAGCTATTTACATTTTCAAACTGAAGGAACTAAAGAAGAAAGAGAGAGGGAGAAAGAAAGAGAAAGAGAGATAGTAGACAGGAGCATCTCAATAGTACTAACATGTAGGAGAAGTCTTTCTAAAAGTCTAGTTTTCAAAATCGAGCATTAATTTGGTGATGGGTCAAGGGAATAAGAGAAATGAAGCAAAGGTATTCAGTTTGACACAATGTCCAGTCATGTAATTTGGGGCTGAATTTGCTTAAATTCCCATGCTTCAGGTATAGATGAGTTTAAGGTAAAGATGAGTTTAAGATGAGCTCATGTATGGGGAGCATATGGTAAATCAGACCTGAGAATGCAAATAATTTATATAAATGGCATCACTTAGTCCTGTGAAAATTAAATCTAGTTAAGGTTTACGAAATGCATAAAACTTGTTTCATGCCTTAGCTTTGGCATTACAGAATTCTGTGTTGTTTCTTTTCCATTCCACATTCTCAGTAAAATCCGTCAACATCTGAATCTAATTCTGTTTTACTTTTTTATATTAAATGAATTAGATAATCCATTAAACAAATGGGAAGAAGCAGCATTAATGATATGTTGCACTTGCATTATGAAGTTAATTGGATTAACTAAATTAGCTCTTTTACATTCAGGCCTGCATATGCTTTTAATGTTTAAAGCAAGAAATCATCAGGAGAAATCAGATTTCTGGGATTTTTCTCTTCATTATAAAGCCCAGGTCAGTAATGCATTTATTTTCCAAGCCTCCAATGAGACCACAAACAGTTAACAAGTCAAAAAAGAAAGAAAAGAAAGAAAGAGAAAACAAGTTAAAAAGAATAGAATAGAAACAAAAGAATCATAGACATTTTAATAAGTCATATTCCTAGAAACCAATTTAATCTTACTTAAAGTAGAATAACAACCATGTAACAAAATTATCCTGGACATCGTGGTCTGGCTTCAAGATACCATGACACTCTCAGGTAAGACCCCACTGGGATTAAAAAATCCAAGGTTCAGAGTTGTTTGTATGGGGAAAAGATTTTGCTTGAGAGTAGGATCTTACTTGGGAAATATTGAATACCTTGCCTTAAGGTGCAGATCAACCTTACATTCAAGTTCCCTGGTCTTGTGTTTGTTCCAATGACACAGCCGAAGTTTCCCAGCCAAGATTAATGCTAGAAATTTCATCTTCAGGGGGAAAGGTGGTATGTCCTGCTATCTACTGGGGAGGCTCAATTATTCATTTTAGTGAATACTTTTTGAAGAAAGTTGTACTTTCTTCAATACATAGATTATCCATAATATTAAGGCTGTTTTATAACAGATCTGATTCTAAAATTTGAATCACAATGGTACATATTTTTTTTACATTCAGAAGCAAAAATTGATTTGGGATTGTATTCATTCTAATTTTCCAGTAAGTGGCAAACTGTGAAATGTCTTTGAGTATATCGTTCTTAATTTGAAGCAGTACTAGTCATCCCTAAATTCTGCCAATTCCCATAACAGGAAATGGGTGAAGATTTTAGGGTGTACAATACTTTCATTTTATCATTATTATGGTAAGATTCGTTGTGACTGTTAGTAAAAAACTTATTTTGACTTTGACAAATATTTTGTTGGCTCTTATTAATAAAAATAATTCAGTGGAGGAGGGGCTCATATAAATTTTTTATTTAGGGACGGGTGAAATAAAGAAAACATATTTCAGGGAGTGTTATGCAGTGTGCTTAAATGTGGAAGAAATTGGGCAGTAGGCCAGTTACAAGGGAGCTATGGTGATTCAGATATGAGGGGATAAAGACCAAAAACTGGTTTGTGAAAATAAACAGGAAGTAAAGTTAAGATGGAGGCTTATAGTTATGTGTCTGATCTGATTAAATGTGTCAGCATTATAGAATGTAAGGCAAGATGGCTCCATTTCTTCTCTGAAAGCATTGAGTCAAATTTTATTATCAATCACAGTTGACTCTTAAATAACGTGGGGGTTAGGGGTGCTGAGCCCCCATGCAGTCAAAACTTGTGTATAACTTTTGACTTCCCCAAAACCCAAGTACTAATAGTCTACTGTTGACCACAAGCCTTACCAATGATATAAACCATTGAATAGCATGTATATTGTATGTTATATATATATACACATTCTTACAATAAAGTAAGTTAGAGAAAATTTCTATTCAGAAAACCATAAGGAAGGAAGAGAAAATATATTTACAGTACTGTATTGTATTTGTCAAAAAAATCCGTGTATAAGTGGACACATGCAGTTCTAATCCATGTTGTTTGAGAGTCAACTGTAATGCCATTTGGAAGTCTTTGACTTTGCTATTACAATACTTCTTTTCAATCTGCCCACCACACAACGAACAAAGATGCAAATGGATGAGAAAAGGAAATCATAATGAAAAATAGCACATGTGTTTTGTGTTCATATTAAGACATATGTAAAGCAAAATATGTCATATTGTTAGTGCCAAAAATTAATGTTGGGACTGTATAATAGAATACATCAGTATGGAATTAAAAAATTTCAACTTTTCACCTCATTCTGTGTTATAATAGTGCAGTGTAGTTGAAAAAATATTTTAACCTTTAACCATAAATGTTTATATATTATGAAATATTCCTGAGCTACTCAATATAATTGCATATAGTAGAATAACTTATGAAGTAAGATATAAGAATAAGTGTTGATGAGTTTGTGGAGAAGAGGGAATTGTCATGCACTGTGGGTAACAGTGTAAGTTGGTGCAACCATTATTGAAAATAGTACTCGGGTTCCTCAAAAAATTAAAAATAGTACTACCATACAATCCATCAATTCCACTTCTAGGTATATACCTGAAAGAAAAGGAATTGCTATCTCAAAAAGATATCTGTATCTTCATGTTCATTGCAGCATTATTTACAATAGCCAAGATACGAAAACAACCTGTGTCCATTGATGGATGGATAAAGAAAATACAGTCTATATGTATAATGGGATATTATTCAGCCATAAAAAAACACATAATAAAGGAAGAAAAAAGCTGCCATTGTTAACCACATGGATGGATTTTGAGGGCATTATGCTAAATAAAAACAGTCAAACAGGAAAAACAAATATTGTGTGATCTTATATAAGGAATCTAAAAAAACAAAAACAAAAGCAAAGCAAAACAAAAAACAAACCTCATAGAAACAGAACAGATTAGTGATTGCCAGAGGAGGGTGTTGGGTGGGGGGAAAGAGTTAAAAATATTAAAAAACACAAGCTTTTTATAGTTTAATATTAAAATGATCAATTCTAATAAACATGGAATATTGAACATACAAAATTCATTTTCTAAATACTGAAGAACAGAAAAAATGTTGCCATATGATTATAAAGGGGATATAAAAATTGTTTGAATTTTCTTTGTTCCTTCTAGAACACCAAATACATTTGTTTTTATAAATTCTCATAATAAGGAAAGTTATTGTAGAAGTCAGGATTGGTACACATATTTTACTTTGGATAGTTAAACTCCTTTCGGTGAATTTTCTTTTAGTGCTGATAAAAAATTCATTTACTTTAAATTTTTTTTTTTTTACCATTTATTTATTATTGAGAAACAGAGAGACACAGAGCATGAGAATGGGAGGGGCAGAGAGATGGGGAGACACCGAATCTGAAGCAGGCTCCAGGCTCTGAGCTGTCAGCACAGAGCCTGACACGGTGCTCGAACCCACGAGCAGTGAGACATTGACCTGAGCCAAAGGCGGACGCTCAACGGACTCAGCCACCCAAGCCCCCCAAAAAACATTCATTTCTTATTACTGTTTGCAAAGGTTTTTTAAATATCCTGGTATATTGTTGGCAAGGGATCATGAGAATGCTGGCAATGATGGACGGTAAGCTTGGTTTTAAACTTCTATTACTTAAGATCCGGTTGTATGTCCTGAACATGCAGGATACTGAAGCGTATCAATACAATAATTACAGACATTTCCTTGAAGGCATCTTGTCCGTCCATGTCTCAGACAAGAAGATTGCAAACTAGATGGACAGCACTGGTTCTTTTGATTTTCCTGAGTGCCAGATTTGAGAGCGACTCTTATGAAACCCGCTGGAAGATTTTTTTTTTCTGGAACCAATTCATTTTTATTTTGACTTGGTAAGGAATGATCATTGCTCTTGATATAAACCAGAAGAATAATGCTTGAAGACATAGTGAAGATAGTATGAGAATTAATAAAAATTACAGTCTAATGTATGAATTTACATTCAAAATAAATCAGTGGCTATTTAGAGTAGATAATTATTTTTCAATAAAATGTAATACTAGTCTATTAATCAATTTTGTAAAAGTCATTCTGGATTGCTCTTCACATCTGCTGTGGTTTGGAGTATGGCCCCTCCAAATTTGTATGTAGAAGTCTTAATTACCAATACCTCAGAATGTGAGCATATCTGGAGATAAAGGCTTTAAAGAGGTAATTAAGTTAAACTGGGGTTTATTAGGATGGGCTCTAATCCAGTGTGACTGATGTCCTTAAAGGAAGGGGAGATAAGAATACAGACATTCACAGAAAGACCCCGTGAGGACACAGGGAGAAGACAGCCACCTACAAGCTACAGAAAGAGGACTTAGGAAAAACCAACCTGCCAATATCTTGATCTTGGACTTAAGCTTCCAGAATTATGAGAAAATACATTTTGTTATTTAAGCCACCTGGTCTGTGATACTTTGTTATGGGCGCTCTAACAAACTAATACAATATCATTGTACCAAATTATTTGTGATGTGCCACAAGTAATTATAGGAAGTTATTTACTTTGCTGCCATATCTTTTACAATTACGCTGTATTAAGCATTTGATATCATAGTTTACTTCTCTCTCAGCCAAAATGAATCTTTTCTTCCCCAATATATAAACAAAATGATTTAGACTTCCAGTATTAAATATTTCTGGTTAGCCATGACTTCTCAAAAATGTTTTTTACATTTGTGAAGGGCTAGGAGAAAAAAAAAAAAACCTGCAAAGTCACAACAAGAAAGAATAAAGATTATCAGTATACTTATTTCCAGGATCTGGAAAGAGTTTCTACCAATCAAAGGGCTAGTGAAAGAGGAAGCAGAAATGTAATCAGTTGAGGTGCTGAAATCCCATATATCAAACTTCCAGTTCTAGAAATAGGCAGATTTGGGCTTCCCTGTCCTCCAGCTCTTCAGCCCTTTGGCTTGAAGATTCATAAAATCAGATTTATCTTAGAGTCTTGTCTTTGGGAAGTCCAGTCTTCCCTATCATGGTCAGCTTTCCACATCTAAGGGAAGCCCAAGTCTAGGGATAGAGGGGGGCAGAAAGGAATAGATCCACCCATTGAAGCATCCTGGGATTTTAGAGCACCTTGGGAGTTGAGGGAGAGCAGCTAAGTGGTTGGTCTTAGCCTAGACCCTAGAAAGTGAATCAGTGGTGGAGGCTTCATTGTTTATTTTAATGGGGATAGTGGGGCTTGAAGGTTCAATGTGAGGCGAGGAGGAAGGAGACCAGGATGGAGACACACAGTGCTGCCCTTCCGGGATGAACAAGGGGTGTATGGGGCGGGAAGGGGGCAAGGGGGGGTGGATTTTCTCTCTGGCCACCGTTTTTTATCTTTATCAACAGGGAATCCAGGCAGGAGTTGGGTATGTAAGAAAAGAAAAAAATTCGCCTCTACCTTCTAGAATCTTGGCTGAGACCCTCTTGTAATGAAAAGACAAATTAAGTGGAGAAAAACAAATGTAATTACATAAATACATGTGGGAGATATGAAACTCAAAGGACTGATCAGAGGAGGCAGTTTTTATATCTTATAGACAGTGAAACAATAAATTTGTGAAGAATTGACAAGCTGTAGTAGTTTGAGCTAGGGGGTAGTAACATGGTGAAGAACTAACAAGTTTTGCTTATATAGTTTTCTTGGCCCCGAATTCTCTGTCTCTGGTGTTGAGGATGTCTTCTAACCTCCTGGTACAGGGTTGGTAACTTCACAAGGGAGATTTATCTTCTGCTTTCAGGGAAGAAAAACAGAAGGGGTGAAGGAGGTCAAAGTGATCTTCCCTTTTCTGCTGTTTTCTCAAACACCTTGAGAAACTCAATATTTAATATGCCAAGATGCTATCTTCTGGGTGGTGTGTTCTGAACTCCACCAGGTACATATAGAAATATATTTCTCGGGCATCTGAGTAGTTCAGTTGGTTAAACATCCAACTTCAGCTCAGGTCATGATCTCACAGTTCTTGAGTTCGAGCCCTGCACGTTGGGCTCTGTGCTGACAGCTCAGAGCCTGGAGCCTGCTTCACATTCTGTGCCTCCTTCTCTCTCTGTCCTTTCCATGCTCATGCTCTGTCTTTCAAAAATAAATAAACATTAAAACAATTAAAAAAATAAATATATTTCTCCATTAATCAATAAAAAGGAACAATAAGGAGAGAACAGACAAGGTGAAAAACAATGGGCTAAGGTAAAGTTCTCTGATACTGGAGCTAAGGTAAGGGAGGACTGATATAAATAAAAAGTACAATAAAAGAAGTCAAATATGGATTACAGGAACTTTCTATAGCCATTAAAGGAATGTTTACATGGAATATTTTTTTAAGTTTATTTATTTATTTTGAGAGAGAGAGAGAGAGAAAGAGAGAGAGAGAGAGAGAGAATCCCAAGCAGGTTCTGCATGAACAGTGAGACCATGACCTGAGCTAAAATCCAGAGTCAGACGCTCAACAGACTGAGCTACCCGATGCCCCTACATGGAATCTTGAAGACATGTGGACACATGTTTAAAACTCCAGAAAAAACATTAGTGATGTTCATATAAAAAAACATATAAATTGTGAATAGCATCAGCATTTTACTTATTTTAATTTTTTTAATTTGAGAGAGAGCAAGCCTGTGAGTCGGGGAGAGGGGCAGAGGAAGAGAGAGAGAGAGAGCAAAAGAGGGAAAAATCTCAAGCAGGCTCTATGCTCAGCATAGAGCCCCAGGTGGGACTCCATCCCAAGACTCTGAGATCATGACCTGAGGCGCAATTAGGAGTCCAATGTTCCACTGACTGAGACACCCTGGTGCCCCAATCTCAGCAGTTTAAGTCAGCATTTAGATCTAGTTGCTTTTGATTATCTTATGTAAACTTTTTTTTTAATCTTTCACATTCTCTTCAAAGAACAATTATTTTGAAAATGAAATAGTTTATCTAAAATATGGGAGGATTAAATGATGTTTAAAAGGCTTAAAAATGCAATCTACATTTAATCTAGAGAAAACATTTGGTGTCTGTTTTCTCTAGCATAATCTTTTACAGCTGCAGGTCCTTCATGCTGTGCTACTGACTTTGTCTTTACTGAAATTTATTCTTCCTTTCATTCAACAATTCTACATACTAGTACCTAATATTGGAAAGATAGCTATAGTTTACAAGACACTTATGCATAATTTCTCATTTAATCTTGAGAAATAGGTAAAATAGGAATTGCTGTCACTGTTTTAGGATGAAGGAGCCAAACCAAGAGAGAGGACCTGAAAGGTCCAAGGATATAGAACTACCATTTGGTGGGACCCAGGTATTCAAGTCTTGATGTCAAGGACAATGCTTTTCCCAGCACCCCATAAACTGTTGTGAAATTTGCACTGCTCCAGAGTAACCTGCCTAAATTCCCAGGTGGTAACAGTACTCCAATGAAACACAGAGAAGAGAGCCTCACAGTCTAAGGAGAGTGCTTAACTTCTGGTTTCCTACCCAACAAATGGAAAAAACCATAGCTTACAAATACAAAGCTATCCTGGAACATGGTAGGAGGCTCTGAGGAGGGCTTCATGGTGGATTCTCTGCTTCAACCATGTTTTGAAGCATTTCTCAATGCCCATTAACCCATCCACCAGGAGAAACAATGCAAACCCCTCTACCATCTGGGAAATAATCTAAAGTGTACTAGGTACATATAATATGTTACAAACTTGATTACTTCCATAGAAGTTTCTCTATCCTTGATCCCCTTTCCTCTGTAACAAATGAGTAAACCTAGTCTACTTAACCTTGGAGGGCAGGGGATTGCAGGGGAGGTGATACAGAATTTGGAATAGACACACTTGGTTTCTTCTCTTCCTATGTAATAACTGATTTTGAGAAAGTCACTTGTCTTAATGTATGTAATTTTCCCATGATATTCCTAGCATTTGTAAAGCTACAGAATTATAGAAAAGTGATGTTTAAAATTTTTGAAAAATTCTGCCTTAAGATACATGACTTAAGATACTAATGAAAACTAAGAGAAGGTGTGTGTGTATGTGTGTGTGTTTTAAAAGCAATCCCTGAGTTATCATTAATTATCACACTTTATGCTAGCCTGAGAAAAATCTACTCATCCTACAGGTTTTTTTGGGGGGAGTTAAATTTAAACAAACAAAAACATAATGTATCTCATATATACTGGGTCCAAAATAAACATATATCCCTTTCAGATTCTGGCCTACTTTATTCTTCTTTGTGAAAATTATCACTTTGAATAATAACCTAATTCATTGATTATCTTTTATATATTCCTGTGCCCTTCACACTCACCACCCCTTCCTTTCCTACAGGGTTTATTACTGATCCTTCCATGTGCTTATTCCACTGTGTGATAATAAATCCATGTTCAAATTAAGACACATTTGTGCCTGAAGTTTTTTGTTTGTTAAACAGTAGAAGCACCTCATTATCATGTATGAAAATCTGTCTTCTCTTACTTTTTTGTAACTTTGATCAAATTATAAACAGTAGGTAAAATTATACCAATAAAGCATGATGCTGTCTTGAAGGAGCTTAGAATCTGATACAGGAATACAGATTGTGTATTTGTGTGTATGAGTGGGTGTGTGTGCTTGTATGCACTCATATTTTCATAAACAATATGTTGTAATTTTTATGATAGGACCTGTACAGGGTTGAATGGAGATATGTAGGTCATAGGTAAATTTTAATAGGTAGGGGCAGGTGGGATGGGAGAAGAGCGTACATACATGCAGCTGTAGATATCTGAGCTCAGAATTAAAACTGTGAGCATGAAGGACATTCCAAGAGCCAAATGGAACAAGCAGTAGAATCATGAAGGACTCAGTTACTGGCAGTAACCTGAGTTCAGAGGAAAAAAGGTGAAGTAAGAAGTATGTTTGAAGTCCCAGGCACAGGACAGGCATTGGAGAGGGAATTGCAAGTACATTTGGACTTCATTCTATAGTTAACATAGAGTGCAATACTGGTTGCAGGAGTAGAATTCAGTGATTCATCACTTACATACAACACCCAGTGCTCATCACAATAAGTGCCTTCCTTAGAACCCATCATTCATCTAGCCCATCTCCCACCGACCATCAACCTATAGTTCGTTCTCTATCATTAAAAGTCTTTTGTAGTTTGTTCCATCTCTTCTCTCCACCCTCCACCTATATGTTTATCTGTTTTGATTCTTAAATTCCACATATGAATGAAATCATATGGTATTTGTCTTTTTCTGATTGACTTATTTTGCTTAGCTTCATCCATGTTATTGCAAATGGCAAGATTTAATTGCTTCTGATGGCTAAGTAATATTATTGTTGTATATATATACAACATCTTCTTTACCCATTCATCAACTGGTGGACATTTGGGCTCTCTCCATACATTGACTATTGTTAATTCTGCCATAAACTTTGGGGTGCATATACCCCTTCAAATCTGTATTTTTGTATTCTTTGGGTAAATATCTAATAGTGCAATTACTGGAATGTAGGGGAATTCTATTTTCAGTTTCTTGAGGAATCTCCATACTCTTCTTCAGAGCGGCTGCACCAGTTTGCATTCCCACCAGCAGTGCAAGATGGTTCCCCTTTCTCCAGATCCTCACCAACACCTGTTGTTTCCTGTATTGTTAATTTTAGAAGTCTTAGAATTTTAGAATTTATAGAACATTCTACAGAATTCACTAAAAACCTATTAGAACAAAGAAGCAAGTAAAGCAAGGTTGCAAGATACAAGATCAATATTCAAAAATCAATTTTCTTTCCTAGACTAGTCTAGTATTCTATTGCTGTTGTAATAAGTTTCTACAAATGTTGTGGCTTAGAAAAGTAAAGGTATTATCTTTCAGGTCTATAGTTCAGAAGTCTGACTTGTATCTCAATGGGCTAAATTCCCGGTGTGAGCAGACCTGCGTTCCCTTGTGGAGGCTCCAGTGGAGAATTCATTTCCTTGTCTTTTTCAAACTATTTTCTGCATGTGTTCTTTGATTCATGGCCCCTTCCTTGCATCATTCCATCCTCTGCTTCCATCACCACGTGTCCTGTTCTTTCTCTGGGAGCTTGAGAGACACGGGAAGTATTACTTATGACTACCGGGTTTTCTTCCTGGAATGATGGGAAAATGTTCTCAAAGTGATTACGGTGATGGTTGTGCAATACTGTGAGTGCACTAAAACCAGTCAGACTTTAAACTTGAGGGGCACCTGGGTGGCTCAGTTGGTTAAGCGGCCGTTTTCAGCTCAGGTCATGATCTCACTGTTCGTGGGTTCCAGCCCGGCGTCAGGCTCTGTGCTGACAGCTCAGAGCCTGGAGCCTGCTTGGGATTCTGTGTCTCCCTCTTTCTCTGACCCTCCCCTGCTCACACTCTGTGTGTGTCTCTCTCTCAAAAATAAATAAACGTTAAAAAAATTTTTAAACTTGAAGTGGGTGAATAGTATAGTATGTGGATTGATTCTCAATACAGCTGTTGATAAAGATAGAGAAAAAATAAGAACAGCAATATGAAAAATATTTTCATATAACAACATACAAATGGATATCAATTTCTACAATATAATGTTTTTACAAAACGGAATTACATTTATAATGTTATGATTTATTTATGAATATGTTACATTCATATTAAAAGTTACAGGAACAAATCTAAGAAGATGGAGGAATATTTGAAAATGATTGAGAAAAATTACCAAGAAGTCATAATCCTGCAAATTTTAGAGTATAACTTTTTTTTCTCCATTAAGCCAAGATATTCTTTTACAATAAAGCTGAACTAAGAACAACTTATGTAAATTGCATACAATTTCTTGGAATATAGTGTAAATCTGTTTACTTTGATTATTTTAAGCATAATTTCACATCCAAATGAACGATTATTTGAATCATCCTATGTGAGTGTGCTTGAAACAAAATGTGCAGAAGATGGCAAAAAGAGCCACATTATCTGAAGCACTTATAAAAAAGGAAGAGTTCAGCCTCTTGAGGTGATGAAATATTTTAATCGTGGTTTTAAAATTTGGCATTGAAACCCGTTAAGGTCTAGGGCAGCACTCCAGCGACCAGCAAGAGCATGAATGTTATTCTGGTTTATAAATCAGTTATGAGCAACACGATGAATGAGTGTGACTTTCCAAATGCCTGAGTATAAAGTTTGTCATGGAGACACTAAGGGAAATTAAGAGGGTAGTAAATTGAGAGCATAGTAAAATAAATATTTCTTTATGCAACACATAGTCATATTGTGGAATTCATGGTCATGTAAGATGGTTAAATAAATATCAAATCTTGGTAATTTTATGAGTAATAATAAAGGTTTATGTTAACTAGTACATTGAAAAAATTTTTGGTGCACAGATTGTAATAAGTAAGCTGTGTTAAGATCTGGACAGAAGCCAATGTATTCAGGAAAAGAGATTTGGTCTTGAAAGATTTCTAAATATGAAATTTGAGAGTAAGATGCACATTCGGCTATCCTGACCAACAAGATAATTCATTGTTCATTTATCTGTACCCCATCCAAAATGTTCCAGTGTAAAAATGTTTATTTCCTTTGTGCCATTCCTTGGTACATCACCTGAAAACCACAGGGAAAGGACTTGACTTAATCTATTAACTGTTGCATGGCAGAGCAAAGGGCTCTTTATTGATAGGAGAAGAAAAGTGTGGATAAATGCTATTCTGCAAAAGATATTATAGGAGGGTCTGATAATACCCTTAAAGTATAACAACACAATAAAGACCAGTATCCTTTACTCAGTGTATTTTTGTTGTTGTTGTTGTTGTTCATTTATTTACTTTGAGAGACAGATAGTGTGCGAGCAGGGGAGGGGCAGGGAGCAAGGGAGAGAAAGAATCCCAAGCAGGCTCCATGGTTAGCGAGGAACCAGTTGCAGGGCTCCAACTCATGATCTGAGCTGAAATCAAGTCGGATGCCTACCTGACTGAGCCACTCAGGCGCCCCTTGATGTTTTACTTAAAACTTGACTTGGAAAGTCTAGATTAGCCCAATAGAAGGCAATAATTTTTTAACTTACATTATATGAATGCTCATTAAAATATTTATAAAAATGATAGGAATAATTATTTTCATAATGTAAAGACAATCTTTAATAATAATACCAGAATCTAATGTATAAATATCTTAAACCAATGTCTAGCTGGAACACTCACACATTTTAACACTGATGGGCAATAGACTACTAAATTAGTAGACTACCAATGATATCATTTTCCCTCTGAAACAGAACATTGATTCCACAAATCGTAAGAGCTAACATGCATTTAATACTTACTGTGTGTCAGGCACTGTTATATGTATTAAGTAGAGGTAACGCATTTGATTCCATGAGATCGGTAACGCTGTGTCCCTTTTACAAATGAGGTAACAGGGACAAAGAAACCCAAGGCTTTGCACCTGATAATTCAAAGAGCTTACATTCAAACCCTGGAAGCCGCTGTCTGTATTTTCAATCACTCCACTGTGCTGCCTTTCTGCCCACTGCTCCTTTTTCTCCACATTCTCTCAGAAAATAAGCTTCTCTGCATCCAGTGTGACCAGAAGATGGGGTGGGGCAGCCTATCTGTTTCAGGTACAAAAGGTTTTCTTTTAAACTTAACTATTGTTTTTCATCTATTTATTGATGTTTCTCTCTATACCACAGGGTCAGATACTCTGTCTATTCCCTCTGTCATCTTTTCTGGGCCGTTTTTATTAATGAACCTTGATTCACATGTGTTTTTTTTTTGTCACAGGCTGATTTGATCCTCTATGTTATCCGCTACTTCCAACTTGAATGTTAGCTTTTTTTTCCTCAGTTGCATTTAGTTTACCATTGTTTTCCCTTAACGCACTCCTTACTTTTCTTTCTGGCATGCCCCTCACTT
This sequence comes from Cryptoprocta ferox, assembly GCA_028646485.1. NCBI lineage: Eukaryota > Metazoa > Chordata > Mammalia > Carnivora > Eupleridae > Cryptoprocta > Cryptoprocta ferox. The sequence goes on from CM053559.1 coordinate 48,688,447, forward strand.
GTCTTGGCACACATATGATATCCAGCTTCTGTTTCTATTGCTGCCAAGCAGCCCTTGGCATCTGGGCATTTGGTACGTCCCCTTCAGCTGGGTGCATATCTCTGCTTTGTCCAGGCAGGGCTCAGCGTCTCCTGTGCTGCTCCATGGTATTGTGCTTGGGTCTTCTGATTTCTTAAGCATCTGTTGAAATGAGAACGAAGTGACCCAGGGTACAAAGAAATGTTGTGAGGAATCATCTCATGTTCTTCACTGCCCATCTAGTTGTAGAAAGAATGCCACTTTCACATGGAAAATGTCTCAGTCCTTAGGGAACTGTTATTTTCAAATCAATCTTGGGCTTCCATTACACCTTGGAGCAAGCAGCATCATCTGGAGACACTTCCTGGCTTCCTCAGCAATAAACTGGATAAGCTGAGAACAATCCTTCACATAGTCCCATGGGGCCAGGCCTCCAGTCTCCATGAGATGGGCAGCTGACACTTCCCATCTGTATTTCCACAGTGGTCTTTGCTCCCATTCATTCCAGTCCACTACCCCACCCAGGACTCTTCTCAAGTATTTTTTCTTGCTGTGACAGCCAATGTACTAAGGAATTCATCTCCAGGTTAACAGGTGCAACCAATGACCACTGGGTGTTGATAGCAAAATAATGCCAGCTCTCTATTGCCACAGGTGGGCTACCACCAAGTGTGATGTTGTTGCCTGAGGTCCCCAGCAAGGCAGGGCTTGGTTGCATACACAACAATGTGCTCATTTATGCCCACTGTCTTTGGCTTCTTTCCCTTCCCCTGTTCCAACCACCCCCCCCATTTGTACATTCTGACATCACTTCTTGTACTGGTTAACTCCCATTATGTAAGAAAAAATCCTCTAAAGTAATGGATTTAAACAATTTATTATATCTCTGTATTTGTTGGGCTCAGCTGGACAGCGGCACTGGTTGGGCTCACTCATACAACTGTCTTCAGCTGGAATACCCAACTATCTTCTGTCCCAAGTCTGCCTCAGCTGAGGTGGCCAGAACAGCAGGGACTCGGGATCTGTCCTAACAGAGTGGTCTAACTTAGGCTTCGTCACGTGACAGCTGGACACCCACAGGATGAAAACAGAAGCTGCCTCTTAAAGTGTGGGCTTAGAAGTTTCAGGATGTCACTGCTACCACTTTACATTGGTCAAAGCAGGCAACAGAGCCAGTCCCAAATCAAAGAGAACAAAAACAGGCTCCATCTTTTGGTGATAGGTGTGGCATGTTTGCACAGGTGTGCCATGTTGCTTATACTTGATCACTGTCCCATACTTCCCAAAGAAACTACTTGGGTTTAAATCCTTGTCTAGAGGGTCTATTTCTGGGAGCATCCAACTTAAGGTACTGCTCCTCTTCTGGTGGAGCTGAAGCTCAGAATCCTCAACACCTGAAACCTACATGTTTATTTCATCTGCGTGTGTTTGTTCCCATGCTGGCCCTGTGTAGAGTGCAGTACTTGACCTACATATCTGAGGTCTATTTGCTTCAGCACAGCACCACAATGCCTCTAGCCCTGTCCTGGACTGCATATGCCCTTCCAGGGGGTACCTCTCCACAGGAAGCTGGATTCCTGCATTGGTGCTTCCATCTGGGGCAAATGATGCCATCAGTGTTTTCCTGAACCAGTTGTTGGACAGAGTGGTGCTGAATGTGGGGTTGATAACATCATCCTAATGGGTTACCCCGGGAGTATGGGGCAGCACCTCTGGGGGCTATGGATGGTCACCATACAGGCACAGTCCATGGTCACTATATTTGAGAATGGATGGGTCATTAGTGACTGACCACCTGGCTCTCATGACCACTGTGGAGACCCCACATTCTTGAGTAAATAGCCCTCAGAAAACCTGTTTTATTGTGAAAGGGGAACCCAGAGTGATAACATTGCAGCTTACCTATGTAAGCATGGAGGTTTAAACATTCCAATCATCTTGGAAAAGGAGCCAGAAAAGGTAGAGAAAAGGCAAGAGCTCAAATTCTCCAATAGAGGAGTGTCTGGATAGCTTAGTCGGTTAAGTGCCCAACTCTTGATTTTGGCTCAGGTCATAATCTTATGGTTTGTGAGATCGAGCCCCTTCTATCTCCCTCTCTCTATTCCTCTCCCATGCATTCTCTCTCTCTCTCTCTATCTCTCTCTCTCTCTCTTTCTCTATCCCCTCTCTCTCTTCCTCTCAAAATAAAGAAATAAACTTAAAAAAATCTCCCATAGTAGTAGACCTCTGGTTTCCTCCTCAGAGTTTGCCCAGGGTGCCCAGAACTCGATCTGCCTGGCCTGATTGCTCAGGGCTGTAGACTGGACACAAAGCCTGGTGGGAATAGACAGGAGTCCAGATCCCAGTAACGAGGGTTGTGAAATGCATCAAGTTCTGACTGCTGATAACCCAGAGTTTAGTGTGGAATGGAGACGGGAGGCCAATAACCCGGATACTCTGAGGGAACACTGGGCCCTGGCAAGCTTGTGCAGATGAGAATTACCAGCTATGCTCTCTAAGGGTCAAGTTCTCAGAAACTAGATAATAAGCTATGGGAGGGATGGGGGGATCAGCCAAAAGATCACTGAGGAGACCCATCAGAGATTAGTCACCTCCTCCTTTCTTCCAGCAAACATGACTCCTCCCCACACTCCAAATGTGCGTGCACCTTTGCTGTGCTGTGACTGAAAAGAAACTCTCAGTCAGACCTACCCCTATGCCTAGAGATTTTGAACTGCATGATTTCAGTATTGGAGTTCAGCAGACCCTCTGACTGGACCCTTTTCGCTAGTAGAGCTCTTATGTCCCTTGGGAATGAGGATAAGAATGGGGGGAAAGGGTCCCTGGGATAAGGCTGATAATGTCCTCTAAGCCCCCATCGAGCATCTTCTTTTCAGCCTTGCATGGACTCTCTGGAGTTTTGGCGTGGGTGCAAGTGCACCAGCCACATGCCTTGACCTCTGCTCCTATCCGGCCCCACATGATAGAGCACCGATTGGGGTTATTGTGGAGAGGGATGTGGGGACTGTGGCTCAGACACCTTAGCATGGACCGTAGAATCCTGAGGGCAAGAGAAAAAAGAAAAGGACTAATGCGCCTTCCCAGCTGGACTGAAGGGCCACCTTCCCACCAGGTGGAACCAGGCATGTGACTATTGCCAGCAGGAGTTGCCTGGGTCTAGCTTGCTCACCACCGACATGGGTGATTGCATTCTCAGATGCAAACCCAGTTACAGCCTGCTTGGTTCATCCAGAAAACGGATGTGGGATGAAGCAATTACCCAGTCTCTTCCTACTTTAGATAAGAGAAGGTCAATACATGTGTGGCTATGAAGACAGGATTATGTTTGAGGAACCTTGGGGTCAAGGGATGGACTTTAAGAAGTGCTGTTTGGTGAGCTATCAGAAAAGAGAAATGAGTTCCATTTCCTAGAACTTCCTATGCCTCTAGGAACCACCTAATGTATACATTTCACTCTAAGTTCAGAGGGTCTCATATCTCTCTGCAGGCCACTATCAGGCTTGCTCCTCCAAAAAGAAGAAACTGGGGCCACATGTCCTGCTGATGCAGTACAGACCCATAGTACATCCATCCATATGTGCTTTGAATAGCATCTCTCCATGGAACTCAGAGAGAACAGGGGCCATGTACTTATAGATGTTCAACCCTCTGTCTTTTGTTTCAGGTTGTCACAAATTCGTCCCAATTCTGTCACTGTCATGGAATGTAGCACTGGTTCAAGATAAAATCTCCTGTTCACCACCTAGCTCACTGATAAGAATTAAAACCCATATACTAAAAATAGGAGGGACTCTAATTTTTTTTTAATGCAGGGCATGAAAATATATATTTAATACATACACACTCTCCACCCCTCAATGTATAGACTACACATGTCAGGATGGAGTAAATGATCACCAGTTTCTCTTTCTGGTGAACCAGTTGTTGGAAGGGGAATTACTCCTGTGTTGCTGCATGGCTACCTGTTATCTGAGTGGCTGTTATTTGAATGGTATTTAAGTGGCTGAGCTATGACTAGAATACAAGGTAGAACTTTATTTTCCTACGTTCTTCTGCTTCATTCCTAGTAATTGTATTTTCAGAGTGTGAGAAGCATAGGCCAGTGATTATTACTGTTTTTAAAATCTACTTTCATTTTGGGGCCTGGGTGGCTCAGTCAGTTAAGCAACCGAAACTTGATTTCAACTCAGGTCATGATCTCACAGAATCAAGACTCCCATTGGGCTCTGTGCTGCAGTGCAGAGCCTGCTTGGGGTTCTCTTTCTCCCTCTCTCTCCCTCTTTCTCTACCCCATCCCCCTGTTTGTGCTCTCTTGTGCTCTCTCTCAAAATAAATAAACATTTTTAAAAGATCTACTTTCATTTTGTCTGTAATGCACATTAGCAAAAAAATATTCTGGAGCACCTGGGTGGCTCAGTCAGTTAAGCTTCCAACTTCCAGCTCACATCATGATTTCACAGTTCATGGGCTCAAGTCCGGCATCGGGCTCGGTGCTGACAGCTCAGAGCCTGGAGCCTGCTTCGGATTCCGTGTATCCCTCTCTCTCTGCCCCTCCCCTGCTCACACTCTCTTCCTCCCTTTCAAAAATAAATAAACATTAAAAAATTTAAAAAAAGAAAAGAAAAAACTGTCAAACTGGAAAATTCTGGCATATATCCTCATTTTCCGCAGCAGTTTTGATTGTGTGCTCCTCCTACTATGGGGTGGGGTGGTCTCCACTGGCAGTGGAATAGGGGCATTGGGGGCAGGGGAAGGCATGGGATTCCTTAGGGAAAAGGTAGTTTCCCTACTGAGCTTTTTCTTTTTTATTCTTTATAAATTTTTTAAATGTTTATTTATTTTTGAGGGACAGAACACTAGCAGGGGAGGGGCAGGGAGGGCAACACAGAATTGGAAGGGGCTCCAGGATCTGAGCTGTCAGCACAGAGCCCCACACGGGGCTCGAACCCACGAATACCAAGGAATCTATAAAATTACTGAGCCCAAGTTGGACGCTTAACTGACTGAGCCACTCAGGCACTCCTGAGCCTTTTTCTGATATTAGTGAAAATAATGGTATAATGTTTGCCCCAATGAAGTTCATGAACTACCTGAATTCTGCTAAAGTTTGCCCCTGGCCTCTCAGGGTAAGGGACCCCATTCTCCATAGGAACATGGGGATCATCTGAGGTGACTGGCCGGGAGAAGTTGGTTCTCCTGGGAAGTTTGAGGGAGGACTATAACCTGGGTAACAGTAGGCTCTGATGAGATTCCAGGGAGAAAGTTAAGCCAGAGAGAAAAGTGTGCTGCACACTTGTTACTCTGTGGTGTAAATGAGCATGGGCCCTGGGCTGCCCTGGGCTTGTGAGTGTGAACATCCCCTCTTCTGCCTCTTCTCTGCTCTCTGCTTCTCATTGCTTTCTCTCTCTCTCCCTTTCTCTATTTTATTTTGTGGCTCTTGCCTCGTCCAACACTCTATTTTTAATGTTCCCTTGAGACACGTTTGAAAAGTTCCTCTCTTAATGGGAACATGATACAGGGACTTTTATAATTACAGTGTAGAAATGGCTTCTATTGATCATTACAGCTTTCCTCTTCCTTTGGGCAAATCTAGCCAAGGCGAAAATCCCGGAAGGAAATTTGTTTTGCAATTTGTAATGTGGAAAAGAACCAAACAACAAGATGTGGAATTCAAAGATTTGGAATAATAGTATACATACTCTTTGGTTACTTCAGGACAAAACTAGAAATGCTATTAGAAGGATATATGTCAGAACTACTTCAAATTGCAATCAGAGACAATGTAAACTACTGGATCTCTATATTCTTCAGAGAATTGGGTTCAGTTTGCTCTCTTTTCACAGACAGTAACATGCCATTTTGAAGTAAAAGACATTCCACTATCTTTTCATACATATTCAAATCATAATTTTATTAATAAATAAGTATATGTGTTGAACACATTGTAACATTAAGAATGATTTTTTAAAGGTAGTGTGAGTTTGGAGGGGGAATAGATGAAATAAGTGATGGGGATTGAGGAGAACACTTGTGATGAGCATCAGGTATTGTATGGAATTGTTGAATCACTGCATTGTGAACTTGAAACTAATATCACACTGCATGTTAACTAACTGGAATTTAAATAAAACCTTGAAAAAATAAAGTGGGATGGGCTCCTGATAACAACAGGTTTTTGACATAAGACATCAATGGCCTTGCTGAGTTAGAATTGAGATATACCTTGTTATATTGACTAAAAGACTAACCCCAAACCCATTATTGATCTATGCAAACTCTCAAATGACCAAATCTTGTTTTGATTATTACATGTTTTAAAATCCAAAGGCTTTTTACCTGTAAATGTTATATGTGAATCTTTTGGAGAAATTCAAATTATCAAACATTTTCTTATGGCTCAAAGAGGAATATTTGGCTGACAACTGCATTTTATAAATGTTTAGTCTTTAGATAAGCACAGAAATGCTTTGCTCTAAAAATATAATAGATATTCATGCTAAAGAGCATTCAACATCGCCACTAACTCACACAAAATAATATCACTCAGGTATTTTCCAGATAGATAATTTTAATGTGGTCTCATATTTGAGAAAAAGTAATGAGAAAAATTAAAGAAATATGTTCTTAGGAAAAAGCATCTTCAAAATGTCCTTGACTCTGAGCCTTCCACTTCTAGGAAGATGTAGTAGACATATTTTTCCTTCTTCTTTTCTGCTAGGTATCCATAAACACTGCAGACTATATAAAATAAAACTTAAGAATACAGTAAAACCCTGGATTGCGTTTCACAAGATGAACTAACTCTTCTAATAAATTTTGACTTGAGAAATGAGCAATGTCTTGCAATACGAGTAGTACATGGCACCGAATGTCACATGATCACATGAGAGTCAATGATTCTTGAAATTCGCTTTGATATAGGAGTGCTTTCGATGACAAGCATGTTTCCAAAATGTATTATGCTCACAAATCAAGGTTATACTATATTCTGAAAGGTAGAGAATGACCAGAAACCTCAGAATCCAAGGAATTAAATGAAGGTTAGTCCCTACTTGTTCTGCTCACCTATAGGGGGTGAACAAGGTAGCAAATTGTACAGACTAAAAAAATCTCCCCAAAACCTGCTCTTTCTAGTCAAAGACCAGGGAAAGGCAAAATCTTAAGACAATAACAGCTCTACTGTAACCAACACTCAGACAAAACTGAGTCCCCACCCTACCCAGACACCAAAGGCTATGTGGGGAGAATAGACTGCCAGGTGGTTACCCCTCCATGCTGATGCCAGAGGGGGCCTAGTGAAGTCAAGAGTGGAATTCCAGCCTGGGCAGTAAGGCAAGAAAAAAGTCATATGGTTTGGAAAGGAAGAAATAGAACTGATCCTCTTTGCCAATGTCATGATTGTCTATATAGGAAATACCAAGGAATCTATAAAATTACTTTCTGAACTAATAATTGAGTTCAGTAAGGTCGCAGGATACAAGATCAACAGCATTTCTATAGAGTAGCAGAGAACACATGAATTCTGAGATTAAAAACATAATACTATCTACAATAGTGTCAAACATGTAATAAGTGTAAATCTAAAAAAATCTTGTACCTGTGTTGTATGTGGGAAACTACACAATACTGCTAAAATAATTTTTTAAAAGATCTAAGTAAATTAACAGGCATTCCATAATCATACATTGAAAGACATATAATAAAGATGTCAATTCACCACAAATTGATATTTGGTTTAACAAAATTCTTATCCAAATATCAGAGATAATTTTTGTAAGAGGAGGCAAGGTTACTATGAATTATATGGAAAACAAAGGAACTGGAGTAGCTAAAACAATTTCGAGAAAAGTAAAGTGGGAGGAATCAGTCTACCCAAGTTGAATATGTATTACACAGCTATGGTAGTCAAGATGGTGTGGTATTGTGGAGGGAAAGATACTTAGATCAATGACACATCAAGAACCCAGGAATGGACCTAAGAAAATACACCAAATTTAGTTTGACAAAGGTTCACTAGCAATTCATGGACACAAATAGCTTTATTAGAAAGTGGTTCTGGGTTATCTGGACATCCATAGGCCAAAAACAAAAAAAACAAAAAAAACAAAAAAAACCTCAACTTAAATCAATACAAAATTATACAAAAATTAACTCAAAATGGATCACAGATTTAAGTGTAAAATGGAAAACTACAACACTTTTAGGAGAAAAAAATAGGACAAAGTGTTCAAAGTGTTAAAGACAAAAAAGGTCCAGGGGCACCTGGGTGGCTCAGTCAGTTAAGCATCTGACTGTGGCTTAGATCATGATCTCACGATTCGTGAGTTCAAGCCCTGCGTCAGGCTCTGAACTGTCAGCACAGACATCTGGAGCCTGCTTCAGATTTTGGGTCTCCTTCTTTCTCTGCTCCTCCCCTGCTCATGCTCTGTGTCTGCCTCTCTCTCAAATGAATAAACATCAAAAACGTTGAAAAAAATGTCTATACTAGACAACAATTTTTACACTTAACACCAAGTATGATCCATAAAAAAAATGGAAAAGTTTGATACTATTAACATCAAAACTTTTGATCTGTCAGAGACTCTGTTTAGAGTATGAAAACACAAATTAACAAAAGGGTAAGATATTTGCAATTTTATGTCCAAGAGAGGGTTAGTATTTAGAACATAAAAAGAACTCTCTAAACTCAACAGTAAAAACAGACAAACAAGCAAACAAACACCCAATTTGAAAATGGGAAAAATACATGAACAGACATGTCAATGATAAGTATGTAGAGATGGCAAATAAACACAAGAAAAGATGTTCAACATCATTAGCCGTTCGGGAAAGGTAAATTAAAACCACAGTGAGATATCTCTATATACCTCTCAACATGACTAAAATAAAAAATAGTGACAACAGTGAATGCTGACAAGCATTAACAGAAACTGGTTGTTCATATTATGTTGGGAATGTGAAATGGTATGGGTATTCTGGAAAACAGCTTGGCAGTTTCTAAAAAGCTAAACATGCATGTACCATATAATCCAATTTCAGAGAAATGAAAATTTGTATTAACACAAAAATTTGTACACTAATATTTCTGCCAGTTTAGTTTATAATAGTAAAAATAAACCTGGAAGCTATCTAAATGTCCTTCAAGGCAACTCATGGTGATTTATGTTATAAATAATACTCACCAGTAAAAGGGAACAAACTACTGATACACACAGCAACCTGGGTGAATCTCCAGAAAATTATTCTGAAAGAAAATAGTCAGCCCCAGGCGTGTCTGGGTAGCTCAGTTGGGTAAGTGTCCAACTTCGACTCAGGTGGTAATCTCGTGGTTCATGAGTTCAAGCCCTGCATCAGGCTCTGTGCTGATGACTTAGAGCCTGGAATTCTGTGTCTCCCTCTCTTTCTGCCCCTCCCCTTGCTCACTCTCTCTCTCAAAAATAAACATTAAAAACAATAGTTAATGCTAAAAGGCTACATTCCAGTTGTAAAATATTCTTAAAATGTCATGTTATCTAAAGACAGAAGAGACGAATAATGGTTGACAGGTATGAAGGAGGAATGAGGCACAGCTATAAAAGGGCAACGTGGAAGAGATATCTGTGGTGATATCTGGATGTCTGGATGCTTACTGTATTAAAGTCAGTTTCCTAACTGGAATATTGTACTCCAGGTTTGGAAGATGTTGCCACTGGGAGAAACTAGGAAGAAGGGCACACAAGATCTCTGCTGTCATTTCCAATATGGGCATGTAAGTCTATAATTGCCTCAGAAAAAAATAATTAAAAAAAAAAACCACCTCTCGGTTTTCTAATACATTTCTGCATGAGGCTAAATTTTCCTCATATGTTTCAACAAAAACACCATATGGCAGATGATTGAATGCAGAATCTCATATGAAAATACAGCTGACTTCTCTACAGCCAGGTATTTCAAAAACTTTCAAACATGTAAAGCGATGCCCCTGGGCTTGGTATGTACACTTTTGTTTTTGCAACATGTTTGTTTTTCTTCAAAAATATGCTTTTCATGGTGACACATAACTTTATAACTGTTATGTTTTTCAATGTTATAAATATTTTAAGAATCTGTTTCCCTTTCTCATAATGATAGATATGTACCGAATAATGAGGGATGCCTGGGTGGCTCAGTTGGTTAAGCGTCCAACTCCTGGTTTAGCTCAGGTCATGATCTCAAGGTTGGTGGGTTTGAGGCCAGAATCAGGCTCCTTGCTAGCAGTGTGGAGCCTGCTTGGGGTTCTCTCTTTCTCTTTCTCTCTCTCTGCCCCTCTCCTGTGCGCGTACTCTCTCTCTCTCTCAAAAATAAATTAATAAGCTTTAAAAAGATGGTAGTAAATAATGATAGGTAAAACCCACATGAATATATGCTCTTCAGAGTCTTTAATGGTTTTTAATGGGTAGAAGCGGTCAGAAAGGCCATACATTTGAGCGCTCCCAAGGGAGACATTGGGTAATGTTCACCGAACACACTGAATATTCAGTTTATTTTGTCTGTACAGACATATTCACATATATGAAAATATGTTCTCTCCAAAATGTAATGCAATGAGAAAGAATGATCAAAAGTTTAGGCATCGATGCAGTATTTAATTTCAACACAGGTACCCAAAGATTTCTAAGTAGAAACCATACAGCACCTTTTTTTTCAGAATGTCATTTTAATCTTTGTGTCATTTTCTGATTAGATATTGAAGACTCTCTGAGCACTTCTTTACTTCACCTAAGCACTTAAGAGTCAATGGCCCTCAATTGTAACAGATTGCCCTGTAGGCAGCACAGAAAATACCATTTCTCAGTGACAGATCTCTCTGATGGGGCCTTAAATATTGAAATTTTATTTACTTATGCAGGAAGATGACATTTTGCTCTCAGAGCCAATTGACAGGGAGATTATAATTATTCTACTCTCCTGGCACAAGTTTTTCTCCGTGTATCTTCCTCTGATTATTAAGAAATATCCTCATCTATGATTTTTCTATTCAGACATTCACCCCTCTCCCGTTGACACAGATAATTTACAATAACCAAGAAATTCACGTGCCGGCATTTGTAAACAGGTGTTTAAAGCAAAAAAAATTTAATTTTGTCATAGATTCCCATGAAGAGAAGCACTCTACTCAGCTGAAGTTGCAAGTGTATGACAAACAGGACTTGTTTCCAGTGATCTGTGTACACGGAACTCCTTGTGTTGGTGTGTTCCTCTGGATTTAAGGAGTGTTGGGTTCCCGTGTAACGGTTGCTATGCTGTGTCACTCCTATCCTTCCCATTCCCCCCCTCCCCTATAGGACTAAGCTCTAGTGACCTGGCATGTGGACAGCTGGGAGCTTGGGGCTTCATTGCCCCTCCAGGTGAAGATACCGCCATAAAGTCACACTCTCTTCTCAGAGACAGATGGTCTCCCAAAAAAATACACCAGTGGTAGACAGATAAAGATCTGAGCCCCTCAACCACTCAAGACACTGTAAGGCTCCTGAGCTTTCTGTGGGATGACCGAGCCCATTGTTGTGATGTCATAGCTCAATGTCTCCCTTTGCAGATCCTCTTTCTTCCTGCATTGATGCAGGCAAATGTCCCTCACAGAGCCAGCTTACCAAGCCACTGGGCCCTCAGCACCTGTCCAGCCCACAGAGGCTATTCTTTCAAGCTTAAATTCCAACTTCCTCCAACTCATGTTCTGCAAATAAATGTTACTTCTACTGTAGAGAAAGCAGGGATTGTTAGATAAGAGTTCTCACAACTTCCCTCTCCTTGGATACATTTAACCACTGTTATTTTTACTTAAATTAGTTATCTTCCACTGTGAGAGGAGAATCTGTCCTCTTTGCCAATGCATAATTTCTGTCTCAACTGTAGAGCATGATAGATCCTGGGAGGAACATACCCACGATAATCACACATGATTTAAGAAATATTAATATTTTTATTATAAGATCAACATATACTAATATTAGCTTCATCCCTTTTTCTTTGTCTTTCCTCCATTACCTTTCTTCAAGCTGGTCCCCCTGAAGCAGGGCCTCGGGTATTCAGAACCAAGATTTGTAAATGGCTTTTCATTCCCCTTCATCCATCATGGGGAATAACTTATTCAGAGTAGGACCTTAACACATGTTATAACTGGTGGTAAAAGTTGGATAAGGAACAATATAGTTACATAGCTTAAAAGTATTAAGCCCCAAATATGTATTAATAATAACATGCTTATTAATAATTTTACTGTGGAAAATCTAACAGACATCACCTTAACCAAAGTGGTCAAGACTAATGTGACCACAAATGGGAGAAAATGTACTTCCTGATAGGATGCCCTGAGCATAATACACATCACTCCTGGGGTCTTCCTTCTAGAAGTGCACAACCTGGACCTAGTAATGAGGCAACATCAGATAAACCTGAATTGAAGCATATTCTACATAAAACTGGCATATATTGTTCAAACATGTCCAGGTTATTAAAGATGAAAAAAAAAGACACAGGAAGAATTAGAGATTAAAGAAGACAAGAGAGCCATTAATGGGGCCAGATAATCAGAACTTCATTGCAGGGCACCTAGGTGGCTCCGTTGGTTAAGCATCTGACTCTTGATTTTGGCTCAGGTCATGATCTCACGGTTCATGGGTTTGAGCCCCGAATCGGGCTCCGTGGTGACCGTGCAGAGCCTGCCTCGGATTCTTTATCTTCCTTTCTCTGCCCCTTCCTCTCTCTCTCTCTTTCCTTCTCTCAAAATCAATAAAATTTTAAAAAAAGAACTTCGTTGCAACATAACCATGTTTTTCTAATTTTTTTTAATATTAATATGGACAATAAGTGCCCAATTACTTATTTTTTGTCCTTTCCTACTGTCCTCCATTGTGCAACCATTCTGCTTCTACTAATGTGCTTAATATCATTCTCAGCTTTATTAATTATAACATCTGAGGCTTATCACTTTGACCCTTTTCACTGTGATATTTCTCCTCAAGTGGTGTAGTGTGGTGTCTCTTTTTGTAACTTTTCAAGAAATCGTTGCTGTTGTTAGGGTTTTTTGCTTGTTTGCTTTACTTTTTTCCCCCTTAAGAAGGCTCTTTGTCTTATATGTTCCTTTTTTTAACGTTTTTTAATATTTATTTGCTTGAGGGAGAGAAAGACAGACAGACAGACAGACAGAGTGGAGGATGGTCAGAGAGAGAGGGAAACACAGAATCCAAATCAGGCTCCAGGCTCTGAACTGTCAGCACAGAGCCTGATGCCGGGCTTGAACTCATGAACCATGATCTGAGCCAAAGTCAGAGGCTTAACCAACTGAGCCACCCAGGCGTCCCAGGTATATTCTGAGTTTACCATATCTTTGACTTCCCATGCCTCGTTTCCTCAAGTAATATTTATTTGGTTTTATAATTATAGAGTCACAACAATTCTTAAATCTCTGTGCAAAGATTTTAGTGTGATTTGTGTTAGGCATATTATCCTGAATTTAATTTTATTTATCCATATATTCATTTGACAAATATTTATATTTATTGGCATCTACTATTGCCAGGTGCTATGTTGTTCTGACAATACAATAGTGAACAAAACAGATGCTATATATTCTATTTATGTGCTTTTTAAGATTTTTCTCTCTTGAATTTTTTCAAGATTCAAGATTTTAAGATTTTGCTCTTGAATTTGAAAACTTCCACCAAGTTTTTGTATATGATGACTATGCTTTTATTAATATTTACTGTTCATTTTCAGTCTGTGAATTTATAGTTTCCTCCTACTCTGTAAAGGTTTTACTGTTTTCATTACTACTTCCATCTTTTAAATTTATACATTTTATACAGACTAAGCCTTCTTTATTAATGTCTTACCTATGTTCTCATTAATTTATCTTTCCTTCTGATATCTTTGACTTCTAAATTTTTTTCTCTGATACACATTTCTTATTTTTAAACTTTTAAAAAATGTTTATTTTTGAGAGAGAGATAATTATAGAGGTGAACGAGGGAAGGGCAGAGAGAGGGGGAGGCATAGAATCCAAAGCAGGCTCCATGCTCTGAGCTGTTAGCATAGAGCCCGACGTGGGGCTTGAATTCACAAACCATGAGATCATGACCTGAGCCGAAGTTGGAGACTTAACTGACTGAGCCACGCAGGCACCCATTTGATACATGTTTCTTTAGCATTCAGCCTGAGGTCCAATCACCCTACATAGTTTTATACATAGTCATCATGTAATTCCCTTATTTTTAGATTGTTTCTTTTTCATGATAGTTTGTTTTTCTCCATTGTGGCAACATTTTTTGAAAATTTCTTATTTTTCTTGAATTAATTGTTCTAAAGAGGAATCTGGTCTGATTTTGTAAAGTGATACAGTATTCTGAACAGCAATCTCTTTCTTCAGGTATGACTATTTTCTCTTCCATCTTACCTTTACATAGAATCACTTATCTTCATCTTATATTTGATATTTAGATGGTCGTTCCACACCATTTCAATGGAGGGAATATACTGTAATGGGATATGAAGATATGAAGAATCTCTTCTACTTACTCTTGCTCTTTACTGCCTTATAGATCCAGCAATCTATGTGCTTGTGGAAGAAATTCCGTATACAATCAAGGAGTTCTCCGGAAGAGTATATGCCGAGGAGTATTCCTGCACATTTGATGAGGCACTCAAAATTGATGTGACAAACTTCATCATTGTCTTATTTTTAAAAAATTGCCACAGCCACTCTGATCTTCAACAACCACCACCCTGATTGGTCAGCAGCCCTCAACATGGAGCAAAGACCCTCTGCCAGTAAAAAGATTATGATTCAATAAAAGCTTGGGTGATGGTTAGCATTATTTTACCAAAAGTATTTTTTAATTAAAAAAAAACTTGCCTGGGCACTGCTAATCTCTGGCTAAAACATTGTCATAGCACCTATTCTTCATCAGATATAATTTTAATCCAATGTTTACTTGAAAGTCTTAAAATTTTTAAAATAAATATAATGAATCTTCCCTAGGCATGAATAATATAATCAAAAAGCCATAAGTTAAAAATAAAATAAGCAGATTTTTAGAATGCATCTTTAAATTGGATTTGGTTAAAAACATCTTTCTGTATAGCTACAGACTGAATTACTAACAACCTTGAAATTCAAAATATGCAAATGTCATCCAGATGAGAAGCAACATGGGTTTTGTCCTCAAATGTTCTATTTGAATGTCAGGCAATGTCTCCCAATAGTCTCTTTTGTAAAATAAGCAGTTCATTCATATGGAATAGCCAAAAAAATGATGGAAAAGATAAAGTTGGAAGACACATTTTCTGATTTTATTTATTTTTATTTAAATTTTTTAAAAGTTTATTTATTTTTGAAAGAGAGAGACACACAGAGTGTGAGCAGGGGAGGATCAGAGACAGAGGGAGACACAGAATCCCAAGCAGGCTCCAGGCTCTGAGCTGTCAGCACAGAGTCCGATGGGGGGGCTCAAACCCACAGAGTGTGAGATCATGACCTGAGCTGAAGTCAGCGGCTTAAATGACTGAGTTACCCAGGGGCCCTGACATTTTCTTATTTTAAAACTTAGTACAAAGCTACAGTAATCAAAACAATGTGTAACAGCATAAGCATAGACATATAGACCAATAGAATAGAACTGAGAGTTCAGAAATGAGCCCAAATACATATGGTCAACTGATTTTCCATAAAGGTGCCAGGACTATTCAATGGGAGATAGAATATAAAAGGGTTAAACTGAACTCTTAACCCCATCCCATATACAAAAATTAACTCAAAATGGATCAGTGATCTAAATAAAGGAGCTAGGACAATAAAACTCTTAAAAGAAAATATAGAAGTAAATCTTCTTGATCCCAAATTTGTCAATGGATTCTTAAATTTGACACCAAATGCATCAACAATAAAAGAAAAATATAGATAAATTGGATGTTGTACAAATTAAAAACTGTTGGGCATTATCAAGAAAGTGAAAAGAAAACCTGCAGAATGGCAGATAATATTTGAAAATCATGTAACTGATAAGGGTTTAGTGTCCAAAATAATGAAAGAACCCTTATGACTCAACAACAAAAAGACAAACAACTCAATTTTAAATAAAGGACAAGTGACTTGAATAGACATATGTCTAAAGAAGATATCCAAATGGCCAACAAGCACACAAAAAGATGTTCAGCATCATTGGTGATTAAGGAACTGTAAGCCAAAACCACAGTGATACACTACTAGACACTACTAGGATGGCTATAATCAAAAAACCTTGTTAGGTTGACAAGAATGTGGAGAAATAAGAATACTAATACAGTGCTGTTGAGAATGTAAAAGGGTTCAGCCACTGTGGAAGACATATGGACAATTCCTCAAAAAGTTAGCTGTAGAATCACAAGATAACTCAGCAACTCTGCCCCTAGCTATAGCCCCAAGGGAGAGAAGACTTATGAACATACAGACACAAATATGTATATACACAAAAATGTATACGTATACACCAATGTTTAGAGCAGCATTATCCTAACAGCCAAAAAGTGGATGTTTCAGATGTTCTAGATGCCCATCAGCAGATGGATGGATAAACAAATTGTGGTATACAAATATAATGAAAAAGTAACCAGCCAGAAAAAGGAACGAAGTACTGATACATGCTACACCTTGGATAAACCTCAGAAACATTAAGCTAAGTGAAAGAAACTATACAAAAGAGCCCATATTATATGATTCTGTTTATATGAAATATCCAGATAGGCAAATCCACAGAGACAAAAAGCATATTATAGGTTGCCAGGCAATGGGGAGAGAGAGAATTGGGGTATGAACATTTAACGGGTAGAGAACATTCTTCCTGAGTGATAAAAGCATTTGAAACTTAAGAGAAGTCATGACTGTACAGCACTGTAAATGCACTAAGTGCCACTGAATTTAAAAATGAATAATTTTGTTATGTGGATTTTGTGTCAAATGAAAAGGAGTGTTAAGAGACCAAAGAAAAGTTCAAAATCTGTTTTCTTCTCATCTCCTTTAGTACTTATATATGATGACATATTGAGTACCATTAGTTTTCAAAGAGAAACTGATTTCTTTCAGTGTAATGACTATCACTACAATAAAAGATGTTGCTATTAATAGTAATATATTTTTCAATAATTCTTACTTTTTAATTATTTTTAAAGCAATAAATTAATTTTGTCAACATAATATTTCTCTCAAATAAGAGCTTTACACTCTACAAATATTTCTGGTTGTTATGACATATGAATATCTATAAATAGTTTTAATATGTGAGATGCCACAATAATGCAAAAGTAATAGCAAGTTTTTCTCCTTAATGTTTATGAAATAGAGTGAAATCAGAGAAGCCAAACTTTTATTTATTTATTTGTATTAAAAAAATTTTAATGTTTATTTTTGAAGACGAGACAGAGGTGAGTGGGGGAGGGGCAGAGAGAGAGGGAGACACAGAATCCTAAGTAGGTTCCAGGCTCCAAGATGTCAGCACAGAGCCCAATGCAGGGTCTTGAACTCATGAACCGTGAGACTGTGACCTGCGCTGAAGTTGGTTGCCCAACCGACTGAGCCATCCAGGCACCCTGGGGAAGCCAAACGTTTAAAGTGATTTTAAATGAAAGAGAAACCTGGTATGGAAGTGCCCATTAATTAAACCTGAAGATATTCTTGCCTACTCATCACAACAGATATGTCAAACAGTATAAAACTATTCTAATCGCATTATGCTTCTGAATCCCCGAACAATATGGGAAGGCGTGCAAGTGTTGGAGCAGTAGAAAACAAAAATAATTTTTAAAAATCTGTTGGTCTTTTTTAGAATACAAGAAAATTCAACTGTCTCATCTCTGACTAGAGTTACTTCAAATATATACTGCCTAACGGAATATTTCTTTTGACAGAGTTCCACTTACTGAGTTCTATGCAATTCAGGGACTCTCCTGGTATTCGGTCAAAGAGAAAGAACATAATGTAGGACTGCTACCTCCTATGGATCATTGTGAACTCAGCAGCCTTCTGGAAGTTTTAGAGGGAAGGCTATTGGAGATGCTCCTGTGTGGGCTTATTTTGAACTGTGATTATACCTGGTGCATATACTTTATCTCAGATACAAATAAAACACATGCATTCAACAAATATAGAGGTGGAGTTTTAGTTATATTTTTTACCTTTATTTCTTAAAAGTAAGGTCAAGAAAAATCGCTCTTTTCAGGGTTATTTTTGGAAACTTGTTTACAAGTGTATATGAGATAATAATCTAAAAATAAAAATGAAGTATATCATGGTCCCACATGATTTCCAGTTTTCCTAGTAAAACTGTATACATTTTATAATGATCGCTTTTGAGAGGTTGGGAAAGTCTCTTCTTTACAGTTAGAAGCCCTTTGACCTTGAAAATAAGGTCACCTTATTGAAAGTAATTTAATCAACAGACATTGAAGCATTTGGAAATGAATTTTGTCCTTTAATTTGTGAAACATTTCCCTTTTGCTATTAAATCTTATTGTATGACATTTGCAAGAAAATCAATTGTAGTGTCTTAGAGGTGACTTTGAACAAGTTCATTTGAATAACTATGTGTATCGGTATATAATCCACAAGTATTATCTTCATCAAAATTTACAAGTATTAAAAAACACACTGCTTGTAATTCTATGAACAAATTTATGTTATTTTTGAGAAAGGGCATCTGAAAAATTTAATGAACTTGCTCATACAAATATTCCAGGATAATGACATATGGTGCAAGTATTTTTACATAATCAGTCCTAAAATAGGATTAGCTAGTCATGTGTAACCAACAGATGTGTGCTTGCAACAAACATACTTTGGGAACTATTGCCTCTCTGTTAGATGTGCATGGATTAAATATTTCTAGACACTTGGATTGAATCCACAATGACACTCAAGATTTCAAACATGGTAGATAGAATGTTTTTAGAGAATTTAATCTCTGTTAAATGTCAAACTTGCCTTTTTATACTTTTAGCAGATATATTCCTACTTAGTACACTATTTAAGTGGTTAAATAGAATCAAATAAGAACTAAGATTCCAATGTAAAATATATTGTCAGGATCATACCCTCTGTTTATTGGGAAGTGTTATCAATGTCTGCTCAGTTGTCAACTTTGACCTTAATCTAGCAGCAATGGCAAATCCAACAGATATTCGAAACAAGCAATTGCTTGACATATTAGAGAAACATTTTGATTTGACAGAAAGAAACAAAAAACATTTTCTTTAATAATGTGAGCTGTCAGCAAACACAGAGCAATACTGACCCCAGAGGATTCATTGTTCATTCGAGATGGTTTAGGGCAGTTGTGGGTTCTGGCAGAAACTATACTTTTATAAACCAACTACTCACATTTAAATAATAGAACTGGTGTAGTTTCTAGGAAAAAATAAAAACTAGTATTGTAATGTATCAAATGTTAGGCAAGTTGTTGACTGATGGGTATTTCATGATGGCTCGTACATACAAAGTATGTCCGTTGAAAGCTCCTGGTTTTGCCTAAGACAACAAACAAAAAGTGGCTACTCCTGTAAAAAGGGGCTGAGCATCCTCTCCCTGCCCCTCACTGCCTCACCATGGGTAGCTGATCATGCAGGTAAAACACAGCTGCCAAACACAAGGCAGTCTCTTATACAGAGATGTGCACCATTATTTAAATATTTCCTTGGCCATGAAGAAAACCTAAGAATTGCCTGACACTGTAAATGAGGGCCCTGACAGAAGTAACTTCTATCCCGGTTTCATCTGAGGAGCTGGAAAAGAAGGAAATTCAGACTGAGCAAAATTCTAGCCACCGTACTCAGGAAATATCATTAGTTCTTTAATGAGAAGGAACTAAAGACACACATTTCAGTTAACTTTGAATCCTTTACAGTTCATCCTATGAGTCTTTATAACACATTATCTGGAGTATTCATCACAGGATGTGTTCAGTCAGTCTCCACTTTTTTTTTTTAAAATTCTGAGTTGAAGAACCCTCATACATTATGTCAGTATATATGGATAGATATTGGACAGGACACATCCTAACTGATAAAGTAGAATCAAGATTCTATTTCCCACACTGTGCAGAATCATTTAGGAAGTACCTTTTCATTAATCATTTATGATGGTCCCTGTGACTGGAGGAGAGCCTCACCTCATAGTGTATGTCACGATGCCAAATCAGTTTATTTATCCACTTACTTGTTGTAATCAAACCACCAGTGAGCTGAAGGGAATACAGTAATCCCTCTCTCCTTCCAGGGTTTTACTTCTCTGAGTTTCAGTTATCCCTGGTCAACAGTGGTCTGGAAGTAGATGATCCTTCTGATGTTTTGTCAGGTTGATAGTAGTCTAATGCTAGGTCACAACGCCTCATCAGTCACCTCACTTCATCTCATCATGTAGCCATTTTATCACAAGAAGAAGGGTGAGTACAGTAAAATCAGATATTTTGACAGAGACCACAGTCACATAACTTTTATTACAGTATGTTATTATAACATTTTATTTTATTATTAGCCATTGTTGTTAGCCTCTTACTGTGCCTAATTTATAAATTAAACTTTCTCATAGTGGGGCGCCTGTCTGGTGGCTCAGTCGGTTGAACGTCTGACTTAGGCTCAGGTCATGATCTTGACCTGATCATGTTCAGGTCAAGGTTCAGGTCATGACCAGGCTGCAGTTCATGGGTTTGAGCCCGGTGTCGGGCTCTGTGCTGACAGCTTAGAGCCTGGAGCCTGCTTCAGATTCTGTGTCTCCCTCTCTCTCCATCCCTCCCCTGCTCATACTCTCTCTCTCTCTCAAAAATAAATAAACATTAAAAAATTAAAAAAATTTCTCATAGATATGTATGTATAGAAAGAAACAGTATATAGGGTTCTGTATTATCCATAGTTTCAAGCATCCACCAGGGGTCCTAGAATGGATCCCTCACAGATATGGGGAGACTACTATATCAGTGAATATTTTCTTATGGCTGAAAGTACCCTTAAATACACAGAATTTATTAAAATGCATATTATTTTTATTAAATCACAAAGATGGTACTTATGAAGAGAGAAAAATGGATGATTCAAACAGTAGTTCAGTTTTAAAAGCCTGCTTAGGAAAGTACAAGCAAAAATAGTTAAGGGACTCCATGTTTACAGAAAATGAGTTAAAAGCAAATAACAGTAAACCATAAATAAGTAAGATGTTAGTAAATACTTTTATAGAGTTGAAGCTCAAAAAGACTTCCCCTGGAGTAGCAAAAGTTAAACCATATATACTGCATGTCAAAAATTACCATTAGCACAATATAAAGTTACCTGACAATCTAGGGAGAATGCAACACCTGTAACCAAGATGGTGTCCTTAATGAAAATTTTCTCACAAATCACTTAAGGAAAGGCATACTCCCTCCCCGCCTCCCCAACAAACTCACCAGAAGAGTCATCACCAAGTCATACACTAAAAAAACACATTGGCTGATAAAATTTATTAAAATAAATATTTAAATTCCCTTGTAACTAAATTTAGAAAAGCAACTTCAAGCAATAACTAAATTCTATTTAAGGGCTATTAAGTTAACAAATACACATGTGAAAATATCCAACATTGACAGAGGTATGAAGACAATGGATCTTCATACACTGCTTAATGGCCTTGAAGATTTGTCAATTTTTCCATAGGTTATGTTGCAACATGTACCAAAAAAATTCTCATAAATCATTTCTAGGAATTCATTTTTTTAATTTAAAATTTTGTTTAACATTTTTTTTTGAGAGAGAGACAGAGTGTGAGCAGGGGAGGGGAAGGGAGAGGGAGACATAGAGATAGAAGCAGGATTTAGGTTCTGAGTTGTCAGCACAGAGCCCAATGTGGGACTCAAACTCAGGAACTGCAAGTTCATGACCAGAATCAAAGTTGGATGCTTAACAGACTGAGCCACCCAGGCACCCCTAGGTCTTTATCTTAATGCACTCCTATAGATATTTATCATTTAGTAAATCTTGGTACATCTATCTAATTGAATAACTGGAATTACTGGAAACAAGTATAATGTTACAATGGTAGTTGTTTTACAATAAGAGTAGTTGTTTACTTCTGGGACTAACATTAATTTTCATTTTCTGTTTTCCCTTTATCTATTATTAAGAATTTGCCTCAATAATCTGGATTGTGAATACAAGCTTACAATGAAAATTTCAACTTTTTAAAATACATCATTAGTATAAAGTATGTTCACACATTCATGCACACATACTCACATTCAGATATATATTATAAAAAGAAAGAGTATGAAATATACAGTACCATTTTGGCTGAGGATGTTTTGAAGCCTAGGAGTTGGGCTAATTTTTAAACATTTCATTCTACTTTAAGTACTTTCTGAAATTCACACAATAAACTTTTCTACATAAAATTTTATTCCCCCTCAAAATATGTATAGATAGTTTTTTAAATGCTATATTTAATGTATACACTATTAGGTTAAGTTTGAAAAACAGATTGATTTTTCTGTACAATACAATCGAGTTTATATGTAACTTTATGTGCGGATTAAACTACAGCATAATTAGAAAAGATTAATTTCTTTATATTCTTTAATTTTCCACATTATCAAGTTAAATTAAGAAGATGCTATGAAATGAAATTTATAACAAAACTTGTTTTTTGAAAATTAGTTAAGTAGAGTTAAAATCTCAGTGTAAATATTCTGCATTTTATCTGAGGTCCATAAAATATTTCACTGTCATCACATTTATTTGAAGTTAGAAATATAAGGGATGTTGTGATGCTTTGCAAGCATTGCCAAACATTGATTTTTCGGGGTCACATGATGAAAAATCTTTCTGACATGATTTTTATTTTTTTATGACAAGAAGATCATTATTCAGATCCTTGACATTTAGAATTACCAACATTTGTATTGGACGTCTATTACGTATTTA
Organism: Cryptoprocta ferox; assembly: GCA_028646485.1. Lineage (NCBI taxonomy): Eukaryota > Metazoa > Chordata > Mammalia > Carnivora > Eupleridae > Cryptoprocta > Cryptoprocta ferox. The sequence continues at coordinate 48,711,394 of CM053559.1, forward strand.
TGGTGTTTCAGGGATTTGCTGAAACTATGAAACAGCAGAAACCAAAGGATATATTATATCTGACAGTATTGTCTAATTATTTAATGGAAATAAGGCATATAAACTTCAAACAAAAAAGTGTCTCATTAGCCTTGGCAACGCACAGACTGGTCTGCCTTAGTTTACTCTAGTTCTGTGATGCATATAGTGCTAATGGACTAAACCAGTCCTCAATGTAGTTACTAGGTCTTTGGTGGATTATAGCACTCTTGTGTCATTGGAAAAATTAAATTAGCCTATTTAAAACACTTATAGTATTCATTAGACACCCTAGCATTATTCAGTCTTGATGACTTTAGACGGGATTCCATATAGCTTCATTTAGAAGAGTGATAGAGATTTTTTTCTGAATTCTTAAAAAATTTTTTAATGTTTATTTATTTTTGAGAGAAAGAGAGACAGAGCATGAGTTGGGGAGGGGCAGAGAGAGAGGGAGACATAGAATCCAAAGCAGGCTCCTGGTTCTGAGCTGTCAGCAGAGAATTCTATACAGAGCTCTAACTCACAAACCATGAGATCATGACCTGAGCTGAAGTCGGACACCCAGCCACCTAGGCATCCCTTTTTCTGAAATTCTGAAATAAAGAAGCACTAATATGAAACTAGAAGAGTACACTAAACTCTTTTTCTTTGTAATTTTTTCTTAAAGAATTGAGTTTTTTCCTTCCACACTATTATTTTTCCAAATTAATATATACCAGTTGTCGTGAGAATCATACAAAACTTTAAAGCAGGTTATGACATATCCCATTGCAGCCTTCTTATTTATTTAGTAATTTCTTGTTTAGAAGATTTCTTGATAACATATTCTTTCAAAAACATTTGACGTGGGTAATATAATTTTTGCAAGCTTTATATAATTACCACCAAAAGGAAAGAAGCAAAAATGGTATCTTTGAACTTTGAAACAAATATTCTTCTGTGCAAACTTTTTAGTGTCAGCAATTATTCATGCTTTTATTTAAAGTAAGCTATTAGTTAATTTGCAAGTCTTCCTCACTCAAAAAAATACCTCATCATTAGAAGTTGGCAGATATTTTTCTTTTTCTCTTCCCTTTGGTGTATATATATTAAAATATATTGGTGAGGCACAGGGAAAAAATAGCAGTTACAATTGCTTAATTAAAAAGTATGATTTCAGGGCATCTGGGTGGCTCAGTCAGTTGAGCATCCAACTTTGGCTCAGGTCATGATCTCATGGTTCATGGGTTCAAGCCCTGTATCAGGCTCTGTGCTGAATGCTGGCTCAGAGCCTGGAGCCTGCTTCAGATTCTGTGTCTCCTTCTCTCTCTGCCCCTCCCTTGCTCGTGCTGTCTCACCTTGTCTCTCAAAAACAAATAAATATTTAAAAAAAATAAAAGTATGATTTCCATGGGGCACCTGTGTGGCTCATTCAGTTAAGCAATTGACTCTTGTTTCAGCTCAGGTCATGATCTCAAGGTTTATGGGAATGACCTCATGTAGGGCTCTGTGCTGATAGCACTGAGCCTGTTTGGGAGTTTCTCTCTCCCTCTCTCTATCTCTCTGCCCCTCTCCTGCTTCCGCTTGCTCTCTCTCTCTCTCTCTCTCTCTCTCTCTCAAAATAAATAAATAAACTGTAAAATAAAAAACAATAAATGAAAAGTATGATTTCCTGTAGGCAAGTAAATAGGCTTTTTATGTAGACCAAGTTGGTGTAGGAGATGATAATAATTGATAAGGAGGCTATTAGACCACCAACATCACTGCAGTAATGAAGGACTATTCTGATATTCATCCCTTATGAGATTAGTACTTGTTTGAATTAGCCAAATGCCAAACTTTTTATTTCAAAGACATTTTCTTATATTCAGGTGATGAATCTTATTTAGTGGAAAATGTGGATTTTAGAAATAATTTTACTGAGATAACTGGTTAATCAGGTGGGGGAAATACTCTATTTCAATATCAAAATTTGTAAGAAACTACAAATAACTTTTATTAACTTTAAAAAAGTATTGCTGATATAACAACAGTTGATTTTTGCATATTTATTCTATAATTTACCATCTTAATGGTACATTATTTTTATTTATTTTTTGGTAGTTGTTTTTGCAATATATCGTTAACAAAAATGAAAAAAAAATGTTCCTCTGTTTTCAATAAATTTTTTTTTGGGGTCATATTGCTTTGCTAGAACACCCAGAAAAATACTTAAAAATATAAACAAATCCAGGCATGCTTTACCTTTATTTTAGGAAAAATCTTTAGGAAATTTTAGGGTTAAATGGTAGTTTTAAATTTGTGTTTTATTGGGGCACGTGGGTGGCTCAGTAGGTTAAGGATATGACTTCAGCTCAGGACATCTCATGGTCTGTGAGTCTGAGCCCGGTGTAGGGCTCTGTGTTGACAGCTCAAAGCCTGGAGCCTGCTTTGGATTCTGTGTCTCCCTCTCTCTCTTCCCCTCCCCCACTCACTCTCTATCTCTCAGGAATGAATAAAATAAATAAATAAATTTGTGTTTTATGGTTAAAGGACACATAATTGGAATTATTGGATACTAAGCATGTATTGGTCATAGATTAGTTTGGAATTTTATTTGTCTTTCAATAATTTAAATACATGATTGTATTCTATTCTTAACCAAATGCTTTTACTTAAGTTTATTTATTTAAATAACCTCTATGCCCAATATAGGGTTTGAATTTACAACCCCAAGATCAAGAGTCCTATTCTCTACCAACTGAGCCAGCCAGGTGCTCCTTAAAAAAAATGCATTTATTTCTGATTTTAAAATTAGTTCATGTTCATTGGAAAATAGTTAAAATACTACCAAAAAAAGTTGCGAGAAAGCAATACTATTTATAAGACCACTTAAAAACAAATTGACATGATAACATGTAGATTTTCATTCTTTTCTATGAAATGTCCATGCACATAAGATTTTCTAAAAGTAGGATTTTAATACTCATGTTTTTTCTACACTGCTTTTAAATGTCACTATATATTATAGATCCATACCCATACAAATAAAATATAGACTTACATCATCATTTAATTACTAAATAGTTTTCATTTGTGTGACTATATCCTGTTTATTTTTTAGGTCCCACGTTTAAATATTTTTGTGGTTTCAAATTTTGACTTTGGTTCTTAGAAAATGTATTTATATTTCCTTTTCATTTTCACTCTGTCTTTCTTCAGATAAGCACGCACATGAGCATGTACATGAACCTGTGCACGCTACACACACACACACACACACACACACACACACACACACAGTGAAAAGGAAATCTCCCAAGTTTAGAAAGAACATGAACAAGAGTAATGGCTTAATTGCTTACCCCAAAGTGACCAGGGTGGCGAAGGATGTGGGAGCAGAGGCTGAGATTTACTACCCACATAAACTGAAGGGAAAAAGACTCATGCATTCATCCATGTGAGACACAAAAGAGAGTAATAGTTAAATCCGACCTGGAGCAAATGAGTATATTAGTAACAATAAAATATAATGAATTAGCCTAATGCCTGGAAGATTCATTCCACCTATTTACATCTAAAAGACATGGTGTTACCTTTTAAAATTATGGCTACAACCCCTCTGCCTTTTGTACAATGAGAAATATTTGCATAAAAATAGATCTTAAATTCAGCTTATTTGGATTGAACTTACTGGAAAAAGTATTGAAGAATTCAGTAAGTTCTAGAACAGAAAAAAATATATATATATTACAGTCTTCATGATGTCAAATTACTAATATATAACTAAAACAAAAACAAAAAAGTCAGATAATTGGAGTTGTGGGAGAAGAGAGAATGGGAAGAACTTTTTCATCAGATATTTGTTAAAACGAGTCTTAGATCAGAGTGGTAAATGTAAAGACATAAGGAAAATAAAATAACAAGACTAAGGAACAAGATTTATAGATGAACACAGAGATATCAAAGGAAAATTAATTCTACAATGCCATCATTAAACAGGAAGGAAAATATAACAACTTACTGCTAAGCTTATGATAATATAAATAGAAGAAAAAGTAAACTTAAATAAAGAAAAAGACCTTCAACCATTTATTATGTAGGCTGTTCTAGATTACCTGCAGTACTCTGGTGGATTTTACTACTGATCAAGGATTCAACAGTAAGCAAAACAGACAACAGACACAAATTTCTCCCCACAGAATTTACAATCTGGTGAAGAAAACACACAATTAGCACATATTCCATAACATATCTAGTAATGATAAGGGCTATGGAGAAAACAAAGCAAGGGGAAGGGAAAGGGGAAGTGAGGTGAGGTGAAGGAAGTGAGGACCATGCTGACAGAGTTCAAGGTGAATAATACAAAGAACTTGAAATGAAAGAATACTTGCTGTGTTTGTGGCACTGTTGAGAGACTGGTGTGGCTAAAGAGGAGTAGCCAGTGAGGAGAGAATTGGGAAATGGATTAGAGAGGTTGTGGTCACTGGAAACCGCTGGTGGTATCTCTTGGACATTCTTTTATCTAGCAGTGATTCTGAACTTTGGCAACATACTGAAATCATCTGAGGAGTTTGTAAAACTATAGATGGCTCATTCTCACTTTCAGAAATGGATCTTAGGTGTGTAGCTTGGGCATTGAGAATTAAAAAACAATCTCCTAATGATTATAATTTGCAACCAATGAAAGGACCACTGGATTAGAGGTAGGGAAAATTAAAGGGATCCAATAAAGTGAAGCAAGGTGAAACAAAAGATAAATCAAGGAAGAGTGATGTTCTGGAGTTCAAGATAAGAAAGTGACTTGAAAAAGGAAAGGGATTAGTTTTGTCAAATGCTGCCTTTCTGGGGTCCACAGGATGAAAGCCAATTCAACTATTGGAATTGGCAATGTAGGGATCATCGGAGATTCTAAGAGTTGTTTGAGTTGTAGGAATGCAATCTTCATTGGCATGGGTTCAAAGGACAAAATGAGGACAGAGAAAGTGGATATGCTCATGTCAAGTATATACAACTCTTTGAAAGATGTTTATTACAGAGCTGAGTAGAATGTCCCATTTCTGAAGCAGATGTATGCTTTAGAAATACTTGTTGAAGATGAGGCCATGCTTTCTTTTTTTAAAATTAATTAATTTCTTAATTTTTTAATTTACATCCACGTTAGTTAGCATATAGTGCAATAATGATTTAGGAGTAGATTCCTTAATGCCTCTTACCCATTTAGCCCATTTTCCCCACCCACAACCCCTCCAGCAACCTTCTGTTCTCCATATTTAAGAGTCTCTTATATTTTCTCCCCCTCCTTGTTTTTATATTATTTTTGCTTTCCTTCCATTATGTTCATCTGTTTTGTATCTTAAATTCTTCATATCAGTGAAGCCATATGATATTTGTCTTTCTCTGACTAATTTCTCTTTCTCTGACTAATTTCTCTTTCTCTGACTGCATAATACTCTCCAGTTCCATCCACTTAGTTGCAAATGCCAAGATTTCATTCTTTTTGATTGCTGAGTAATATTCCATTATATATATATATGTGTGTGTGTGTGTGTGTGTGTGTATTATATATACATATATATACCACATCTTCTTTATCCATTCATCCGTTGATGGGCACTTGGATTCTTTCCATACTTTGGCTGTTTTCGATAGCACTGCTATAAACATTGGGGTGCATGTACCTTTTCGAAACAGCACACCTGTATCCCTTCGATAAATACCCAGTAGTGCAATTGCTAGGTCTTAGGGTAGTTCTATTTTTTATTTTTTGAGGAGCCTCCATACTGTTTTACAGAGTGGTTGCACCAGTTTGCATTCCCACCAGCAGTGCTTCCTCTTTCTCTGCATCCTTGCCAACATCTGTCATTGCCTAAGATGTTAATGTCAGCCATTCTGACTGGTGTGAGGTGGTATCTCATTGTGGTTTTGATTTGTATTTCCCTGATGATGAGTGATGCTGAGCATTCTTTCATGTGTCTGTTAGCCATATGAATGTCTTCTTTGGAGAAGTGTCTATTCATGTCTTTTGCCCATTTCTTACCTGGATTAATTTGTCTTTTGGGTGTTGAGTTTGATAAATTCTTTATAGATTTTGGATACTAACCCTTTATCTGATATGTCATTCACAAATATCTTCTCCCATACTGTCAGTTGCCTTTTAGTTCTGCTAGAGGCCGTGCTTTCTAATAGAAATAATTTAGTGGAAAAAATCTGATAATTAAATGAGGTAATAATTGAAAAGCATTTGGAGCATTGACTAGCTCATAGTGAGTGTGATATACATGTTTGTTTAATGAATGAAGGATTCTAGAGAATGGGTGGGGAGTTGAGGACTTGTTTAAAAGATGAAAATTATTGAGAAGTCTGATACAGGTGAGTTAGCTCAATGTTGGGGGACTAGCCTCAAATGGTTGCTCAGAGAGTCTTATTTGGTAGAGTATTAGTTACGTTATTGGAGTTGGTGGAAGGAATCTGAAGATGTTTTCTTCATTATTTCTTAATCTAAGTGAAATAAAAAGCAAAGTCATCTGTTGAAAGTAAGAGGGTGGGAAGTGTTTGAGTTTGGGGAGCCTAGAGGCAAGAACAGTGACTGATATGAGGTTTGTGGTCAGGAAGTTAACGTGAGACCACCCAGAAAGGTTGCACACCTCTCTGCATTAGGCAGTGATCTGCGTGTTTTGTTTTGTTTACAAATTCATCCATATATAGAGTTCTTCCCAATTCCATCCTAATAAACACATAACAATTCATGTTAATTTAGGTATGCTTCATGTATGAAAATTTATGCCACTGTGTCAAGTGGTAGATAACTGAACTGTTTCCAGTATTTTGATATAAAAAACAACACCCAAGTTAACAGTTTTATACATATGTTATCTCATGTTTTTGCTAGTGTTTATTGGGAGTTTGTTGGGTCAAAGGCTAAATGCATGTATAATTTCACTCATTTTTTTCTTTGATATTTTTGCTCTATCAGGGAATGTTCTAGAAAATGTCATAGAAATAAAGACAGGTACTTCCATGCATGTATGATCATTAACCTCCAATGGGCTTTCAGCACCACCCAGCATTTACACTCAATGATGGCACCTAAGGTTGAACCTTCATGTTGTTAGCTCCAATGGCTTTCTCTTAACCAGGTACCTATATTCATTTCTTAAGACCGTTGCCCAAGTCCCAACCCCATTTTGTTCTCAAATCTTTTTAAAAGATCATAAATATACAAAAAGCAACAAGTAAATAGACAGAAGAATATGTAATAGTGATTGTATGTGGCCCGCCGAGCCCCAAACATTTACCCATCTACCATTTAGAGAGAAAATTTGTTAACTCTTATTTTAGATCAACTCAGAGTCCCCTAAAAATCAATAAACTAAGACAGAATTCATACTCCGGATATTCCACATTCCTAAACAATGTTTCCTCAGTGAATGGCATCATTATTCACACATGTGGATAAAACCTAGTGCTTATGCCTGTACAATTTTACCTCCTATATCCAGTCTATCATTATGTTTTATATTCTAAAGCATTCTGAAATCCATCTACTAGCATTTATTTCAATATTATCATCCTGGTTCAATATATCATCATCTTGCACATACCCTCTGTCTAGCCCCATCTGCCCCACACCTTGGTACTAGAATCATCCTTCCTTAGTAAACTGCTAACCATTTAACTTAAAATAAATACTCTTCAATGACTTCTGGACTGTTTTAGGATTATAAAGGTTCATTACATTTTCCTGTAGGGTTCTGTGTGATCTGATTCCCATCCTGTTTACTAGCCTTACTCCACACCACCCTGTCCCTCCCTTTCCTCCTCCAGCCACACTAGATTTCTTTCTAAGCTTCCAAAGGCCAGATCCTTCTAATTTTTTACAAGTGGCTCCCTGTGCCTGGAACCTTTCTTTATTTATTTAATTTAATCCTACTTATCCGCTAGACTGCACTTCAACAACACTTCTTTGGAGAAGACTTCAATACAAACAATACCTTTTTGTGTGATACTTGGCTAACATGTCTTCCCCCTCCATATGATAAAGATCATGACAGGACACCTTTCTGTTGCTTGCTATTGTGTTTCTCCAACTTAACACTGTGCCTGGTAACTATACCCACTAGAAATAAATAGGACACCAATGAATGGATTGAGTCTCTGATAAAAATTTATTATATCAAATCAATAGTATATTAATTAATAAATAATTATGCATAGTGGAATAATTATTATTACAAAAAATTAGGTATTAACTCACATTATTAATCAAGATAAATCCAGGAAGATGAATTATTTCATGTGAAGTACTACAAAGCAATGCATTTATGGATGACTTATTATTAAGCATAATCCCAAAGGTCAAAAGAAAAAAGTAAAGAGATTTGACTGCATTGAAGAATAAAAAAGTCAACATACATCCACATTCAAAACTTCTTCATGGAAGAGATCATCATTAATGTTAAAAATAAAAACAGAAAACCAGTGTATAAGACAGATCATTTCTAGTCTGCAATTATGTGAAACTCACTCCATTTCCATTGTTTGTCACATGCATCTCAGGCGAAATCTCAGTAAATATAGATTGCCGTGTTTATCCGTGCAGCTTCGTGCCTATCCCAACATTCATTTCAACCTCATTAAAAGAAAAATTATCAATGAATTGTTAAGAATCAATAATGACTGATAAACAGTAGGAGTCATCAATGTGGAGAGGAATTTAAGGCTACTTTCTCAGCTCCCACTGGAATGCATTATTATTTCTGAGAGAAAGCACTGACGCCAGACAGAAATAGAAAAATTTACTCCACTCAGTGAACAATATTCTACTAAGACTCCTTACATGAATGGAATGCTTCAAGAAACACACCTTATGGGGCCTGCATGTTTTATTTCCTAAGAGACTATTCTTTTCTTACCGAGAAACGGTCCCATTTTGAGCTTTGGATCATTAAATTTTCTGTGTTCTGTATCTTAAAATCACTAAAGAATTTCTTTTCTTCCCCCTCCTTGTGTGTAAATGACTTTATATTGACTGGTTGAAAAGTGAAGACTCCCATCATTCCTTTAAGTATTTTTCATACAATTTAAACATGAATTGACAGTTCAGTATTTTGTAGGTATATAAACAAACATATTGATTTGAACCTAAAATAACTATATTATGAGGATGGTGAAATATGTTATTCTTCCATAAATATAAGCAGATTTAGGATTAAGGTAGATTTTTGAGAATTACCTTTCCTTGTCCAATAGTAACATTTTTAAAGGAATCATAGGGTCTATATTAATTTTTTAGTGATCAGCATTTAAATTTTATTATTATTATACTCATTTTTAGCTTTTTACTTAAAAATTTTTTAAATCATAATAAAACTGAACATAGTAACAAATATAATAGGGAAAAGTCATGAACATTGAAATAAATTATGTAGACTGTTGTTATGGCCAAAATTTAAGATGATATTAGGACTTCAGAGATCTGTGTGACAGCCTTTTCTTACCTGTAATTATTTGGGGGGAAAAAAAAAAACTTAGGCCCTCTTGAATGGAGTCCATGTTTGGTTGACCAGATTAGGTTTAGGAAACATGTTATAGAATTTGAAACCTATCATCACTTCATTAATTTTATAATGTCATTGTAATTTGAAAACTAGGGAATTGAATAAAATAGCCCAGAAGAGGAAGATAGATAGATAAATCAGACCTAGCACAAAATTATGAAGTGTATTAGGAAAGATGTTTATTAAGTAGTTCGAGGAATGGATTCCTCTCCTCTTTTTTCTTCCTTCTATTTAAATAAAAGCTTTATGGCTAAGAACTCCCTCCTCACAGAAATTGTATATGACTTGATGTACCAGCAAAACAACAATAAAAATTACATTCTAATTACTACCCCCAAACTCACAGAAAACAGGTGGGGAAATGGCTTCTATTATTGCCTAATTTAAAATATGGTGCTACATAGACTCTTGTACTGAATTCAAATCATACTTGAATGTATCATGGGGTCTTAGCAGAGGGCTTAAGGACAGTCATGTTTTGGTTAGATCAACTCAGATAATGGAATGGCCAGCTTAACTTTAGCACCAATGATCTCTTCCCAAGCAGCCTTAAATTAGCCATCTCCTTTCTAAACCTAACTGGGTACGTGAACAATCTGTTTGACAATTTTGACTGTTAAAAATGACAATTTTGTATGGTTCAACCTAATAATGAGAAAACAGACAACAGAGGAATTTCTTTCCTAAATTTTGTCATTTTTATAGCTATAAATACATTCATGGGACAAATTCACATAGGATACTGGGTTTTCCTTGAATTTCCTTATCATTCTAATGACTGGGTTTATAAAACACTGGTAACAAAACTTGAAGTAAAAAGAGCCTTGGAAAAGATATACTTTATAAAATTCTCTGCATAAAATATATCCTTTAATTTTTGTAAAAACCCTGTGACCTCAGTATTATCATTATCTACATTTTATGGCCAAACTAAGATCCAACTCTATTCAGATTTCTTTGTTATGCTCTTTGCTGCCGAACTATACTGCTACCATCTGAAAACCCATTGAGATAGATTTCTAATCTTAACTTTATTTTCTAGATGAAAAAAACTAAAATCAAAGGAGGTTATGCCCTTACCCCAGGTCACATTTTATACTCTGCTCCAGTTCTGTTCACAGCTGGGTCTAAAATAGATTTAAATGTCAGAGCAGTGTTCTTTCCCATAAATACATATTTAACTCAAAATAGTCTTCTGTTTATTCTTTCAATCACATCCGATGATAGTGTCTTAATTACCTGCAATTTTGTGATTCCTATTTGTCAATTAGGGCTTTTTAATGTTACAAGTAATCAAAAGAAATAAAAACAATGCAAGTAGGTTTAAATAAACAAAAAATTGACTTGAGTTACTCAGAAAACTGGAAAGCCCACAGGTACAACAATCTCTAGATTTCCCTTGATTTACGGGTTACAGGTTGGCAAAGACTTAGTTTCTTTCTCTCTCCAATGTGGTAGTTTTGTTTTTATTTTTATTTTAGTTTCTCCTAAGGCTGGGTTCTCACATGTGGTAGGAAAACATGTGTTAACAGTTCCAGGCTTCAAATTCATGACTTCTAGTAGCTCTTTCAGATGATCAAGGAATATTATTTCACTAAAATCTCAATAAATCTTCTTTCATGGTTCAGTTTAATTGGGTCAGATTCTAATTCCTGATTCAATTCTTACAGCCATACACATTCTATGCGTTGAATGACTTAGCCCTGATTAGATTAGCTCGGATTCTAACTAAAGGTGTTACTGTGATTTGATTGAAGCAATCAGTGTTCAACCAGGGAACTGGGTCAATGCTATTCGCACCCCCACCCATGAAACAAAACCAAAGCCTGATACTAGCAGCAGAGAGCAATAGGATCACTGTTTAGACATAAAATGCCAGTAAACCTATGGCCCAGGAAATTCACAATGTGACAGTGATCCTTTACTAAAGATGCACTCTGGATACCTTTTGGAATCTTTGTGTTATTGTTCTTATGTTTTAACCTTTTAATTGTGAAATATAATTTACACACTGAAAAGTCCATTAACTATAAATGTGTGACATCATTAATCATTATAAGTGGAACATTGGTATAATCTTTAACTAGGTCAAATAAAAGCACATTGTCAACCAAAAGAAGATTTATTGAGATTTTAGTGAAATAATATTCCATGTGCACTCTCACAATTACAATCTCTTCTGACCTCTCTCAAGGTTATCATTATTACACATTGTGGTAATCATTTCCTTGCTTTTCTTATATTTCTACTGCTTACCACCTTGGTGTGAATCCCTAAACATTGCAATTTAGTTTTTCCCTTTGTAGGACTTTGCAGAAATTGAATTGTACAATGTGGGCATTGGCTCTAAAAGTCTGTAAAATTCCTTCAGGTTGCTCTCTGTGGGTTAACAGTCCACTGAGTGAAACTATCACATTTTTTTTTACATTTTACTGTTAATGAACGTTTGTGTTAACTGCCATGAACATTCTCGAATACGTCTCTTGCAACACACTTGGCTTCATTTCTGTGAGAGCTATGGCTCTAGATTTGTTGGGTCATGGGAAATACATCTGTTTAACATATTAGATATGGCCAAATGTTTTTCCAAAGTAGTTTAGCCATCTTATTGTCATGATAGCAGTGGGAGAGTCTCTCTTCTTCCTCACCCTTGCTATATCATGCCATTGTCTGGTGAACTTCAACCAATCTGGTGGATACCCACCCGTGATATCTCATTGCAGCTTTACTTTACATATTGCTGGTTAGAAATAAGATCTATTGGTCTTATGTGTGTTCTTTTTGTTAATGACCTTTGAAGGCCCTTGCAAAAATTTTTTTCCAAATTAGATTGATTTCTTTTGTATTTAGAGGCTTTGCACATTCTGGTATGAACTACTTATATTTATATATTTGTATTGCATATATATTTTTTTATTACATATATATACATTTATACATATATACATATACATATATACATATACATATATATACATACATGTATAAAAATATACATATATATAAATATATACATATATATATACATTTGTATTGCAAATGTCTTCTCCCAGTCTATGACTTCATCTTCACTTTCTTAATGCTTCCTTTGACAAAGAGTTCTTAATAATGTAGCCAAATTTACCAGTATTTTAATTTACACTTACTGGTTTTTGTGTTCTACATAACTATTTACCTATGATAGATCAAAAACTAACCCTCTACATTATTTTTATTTTTATCTTTTTTCTTTGACATATATAGTTACGACAAACTTAGAATTGCTATTTGTATATGGTATGTGATAGAGATCATTTATATTTGTCTTTGCATATAGCTCTCCAATGTCACAGCACCATTTTTTTAACGGAAAAATCTTTTTCTTTTGGCTGTTGCAGATAATGCTGCAACAAACATGCAGGTTCTCTTAAAGCCAGTGATTTTGCTTCTTTTGGAAATATACCCAAAAGTGGAGTTGTTGGATCATATGATAGTTCTTTTTTTTTTAACTCTTTGAGGAAAGTTCATGCTTTCCATAGAGACTATACCAATTTATACTCCCACTACCTGTGCACAAGGTTTCCTTTTCTCCACATCCTTGACAATACTTCGTTTGTCTATTTGATAAAAACTATTCTAACACGTGTGAGGTGATAGAGTGGTTTTGATTTGCATTTCTCTGAAGATTAGTGATGTTGAACACATTCCTATGTATAGTGGCCATATGAATATCTTCTTTGAAATAATGCCTACCCAAGGTCATGGAAGCATTACTTACAGTAGTCAAGACATGGAAACAACCTAAGTGTCCATCGATGGATGAATTGATAAATAAAATATAGTATGTGTATATACAATAGGGGATTGGGGAAAGAAGGAATGGGTAAAGGTGGTCAAAAAGCATACTTCCTGTCATAAGATAAATAAGTTCTGGGAATTTAATACAGAGCATGGTGACTATAGTTAATGATACTCTATTGTACATCTGAAAGTTGTTACGAGAGTAGATCTTAAATGTCCTCATCACAAAAGAAAAAAGAAACTTTTGTAATAATGTGAGGTGATGGATGGATGTTAGCTAAAATTATTGTGGTAACTATATCTATATCTATATATATACAATATATATGTCAATTATATTTCTATGAAACTGAAAAAGAAAAAATTGTTTTTCCGATGTTCCACACTGCCAATATTTTATAACATTATATTCCTACATGTGTGGATCTGTTTGGAGATTCCAAGTTCTGTTCTGTTCATTTGTTTGTCCTTGGTTTGCCAGTTGGCCGCTTTAAAGACTGCAATTGTATAATATGGTTTGATATTAGAAAGAGCGAGTCACCTAATTTCCCATCAAAAGTACCTTATCTCTTCTTGGCCCACAGTATATTCAACAGTGTGTAATTAGCTCATAAAATTCTACCACAAAATTTCCAATGGATGAAGATACATTGAATCTATAGGTCAATATGGAGAACATTTTCTTCTTTATACTACTCAGACTCAAATACACGAATGTGGTCTATTTTTCCTTTTTATTGGGTCTTCTTTAATTTGAAAAGAAGTAAATGCTATTTGATAGTTTGCTTTATATTTTATACCCAACTTAAAAAAGTATTAGTATGTTTCTGATGTTTTGAAGCTATTGAAATGGTATGCCTTGACTTTCATTTTTACATTTTGCTGCTAACATGTCAGTATGATTTATAAACTTTCCCTGTATCCCATAGTTTTGCTAAACTCAGTAATTTCATTCATTCACCTGTAGATGATTTTGTCAGTGCACTAAATATGCCTCCTTAGGAATTTCATAATTTTTTTTCTGTAGAAGCAGAGAGATGATTGCTTAATTTTTCCCTTTCAATATTCATACATTTATCGATTCATTCATAACTGTTTTACTGCAGTAGGAAAATCCTCAAACCCAATCTGAAGCTGAAGTATTGTAGTCAAACATCCTTTTCTTTGGGTACCTGTGTGGCTTAGTCGGTTAAGCATCGACTTCAGCTCAGGTCATGATCTCACGGTTTGTGGGTTTAAGCCCTGTGTTGGTCTCCGTGCTCACAGCTCAGAGAGTAGAGCCTGCTTTGGATTCTGTATATCCATCTCTCTTTGCCCCTCTCCTACTCCTGCTCTGTCTCTCTCACTCTCTCAAAAATAAACATTTAACAACAATTAAAAAACAAAAACATCCTTGTCTTATTCTGTTTCTCAAATGAAGAGTTTTCAACATTTCATCATTAAGGAGGATAACTGTTTTCGGTATTTCTATGTATGTTTATTGCATTAAGAATGTTCTTTTCTATTCCCAAATTGATAAGATGTTTTATTATAAATAGATGTTTATTTTTTATTAAATACATTTTATGCACCTATTGGGTGGTCATCTGATTGTCCTCTTTAATGTGTTTATGTGAAGAATTATACTGTTTTACCACTACTCTTTTTAGGTGGATATCCTCTTTACTGGACTTCCCCTTCCCCAGAGGTAATAATCAAAATCTTGGACAACTGACACAGCAGAGGACCCAAATAATCAGAATGGACAGTCTGCACACAGGAAAGGCAGTAACTGCTTATCAGCTCACCTCCACCTCGTGAAGTACATAACTTGCATGTGGGCTCTGGGCCTGTCCTCTGTATTCCTTGTTTCTGATGGATTCATTTTTTTTTTAATTTTTTTACATTTATCTATTTTTGAGAGACAGAGAGAGACAGAGCGTGAATGGGGGAGGAACGGAGAGAGAGGTAGACACAGAAACCGAAGCCGGCTCTGGGCTCCGAGCTAGCGGTCAGCACAGAGCCCCACGCGGGGCTTGAATCCATGAACCGTGAGATCATGACCTGAGCCGAAGTCAGATGCTCAACCAGCTGAGCCACCCAGGCGCCCCGGATTCATTTTTTTTGTCCTTTGCACCTAGTACTTGTAATCCAACCTTTTATGCCAGGTATAAGCTGGACCTGCTCACACTAGATTGTCCTATGTATAATTAAATGTTTTGCTAATATTTGTGTAGAATTTTTGCACGTAAGTTTATAAGTAAGAGTGGATTTTCTTTTTTCTTTCTTTTTAAAAAAATTTTTTACGTTTGTTTATTTATTTTTTTGAGACAGAGAGACAGAGCGCACGTAGGGGAAGGGCAGAAAGAGAGGGAGACGCACAATCCTAAGCAGGCTCCAGGCTCTGAGCTTTGAGGACAGAGCCTGGCACAGGGCTCAAATCCATGAATCGTGAGACCATGACCTGAGCCAAAGTCAGATGCTTAACCAACTGAGCCACCTAGGTGTCCCTCTTTTTCTTTCGTTTTTTTAAAAAATATATTCTTTCCTTTAAAAATGTTTGTGAAACAAAGTGAAGATAATATAAACTGAAGAGTATTCACTTTCTTCCCTATTATTCGAGGTGATTGTGCAATTTGAAAATACTTTGTTGTTGAGTGTTTGGTAGAACCTCCTAGGGAAGCCACATGAAACTAGAAATTGTGTGTGTGTGTGTGTGTATGTGTGTGTGTACCTATGTACATGCAGGTGTGTGTGAATGCAAAAGTTTTTGATGACTAATTCAAATGAACAATTATAATAAAATTCATTTGCTAATTTTTCACAAGTCAGTCTTGGTCTTGATAAATTGCATTTTTAAAGAAATTTGCACATTTCATATACATTTTAATTAACTGAGATAAAGGCATAAATTTGTCTATATTGTCATCTTATTATTTTACAATGGCTGTGTGATCTGAAGTGATGTACTCTTACTCATTTCAGACATTGGTTATTTGTACCTTATTCTACTTTCATTGGATTTTTGTTAACTTCCCCATAACTTTTTGAGATTTTTTGCAGCTTGTTTTCTATTCTAATACATGCATAGAAGGTTATAAATTTCCCTCTAAATGTTACTTAGCTGTACCACACTTTTTGATGGTGACATTTCTCTTAGTATTTGGTTTAAATTTTTTTTGACCTAAGGGTTATTTAGAGCGCTACACTTTAATTTTAAAACACCTATATTTCTTCATGTTATTTATTTCTAATCCAATTAAGTTGTGACTGAAGAAGGTACTGTTTATGGTTTCAATCTTTTCAATATTTTGAAACTAGTTTTATACTATAATAAAATATTCAAATATTTTACATGTGCTTGAATGGAAAGTATATTTTATATTTTTAGGTTCATTTTTGGATTCATAAATATCTATATATTTTTATTAAGTGAAATTGATTGTATTGCTTAAATTTTATGTATTTCAGCGCTATTTTTGATTATACATTTTATCAGGTGCTAAAAGAGAGAAAATACATCACTAATCTGATTGTAGATTTGTCTTTATCTGCTTGTATTTGATCAACTTTATATTTCATGTAGTTTGAGGCCATGTTTTCAGGCCCATATTAACTTAAAATTGCAAAATGTTTTTGTTGAATCCATTCTGATAAATGAAACATTTTCATTCTCAATGTCTGGTATGCTTTCAGCTTAATTTGTTTTTGTTTTTGTTTTTTGTGGGGTTTTTTTTGGAAACAAATATAGGTACTTTCTTGTGATTGGAGTTTAAGTGATGTATATCTTTTATTGTTTTTTGACTTTCAAGCTTTCTGCTTCCTTATTATTTAGGCATATTTCATTAAAAGAACATAGAGTAGTAGTTTGTTTTGTTGAGCTTTTTTATTTAGTCTAACAGCTTCCTTTTCATTGGAACTTTTAGTCCACTTTACATTCAATGTAAATATTTAGATATTGTACTTTATTTTAAGTCCGCCATTTTACTCTTTCTTTCCTAACCCCTTCTGGGCTTTTCTTTTTCTTTCTTTTTATTGACTTCTTTTGGCTTACTTTTGTGTTTTTGATGTTTCAATTTGTCATTTGTGGGTTATGCATTATTTTACTATCTTGAGATTTTAATATACATCAAAGTCTAGATAATATTAATATTGTCTACTCTGAAAAAACCTTAGAAAATATTAATTCTATTTACCTCCTAGTGATATTAATTTTATTTTTATTGTATTAATTTCTTTCTCTCCCTCTCTCTCTCTCTCCCCATACATACACACACACACACACACACACACACACACACACAGTAGAGACAGTGAAAGAAAGAAGGTCTCACCATTTTATATGAATACCTAAAGGAACGGACTTTCAGTGACATCATGCCCTCCCTTCACCTTGCCCCTCCCTTTCCAGGGTGATTCCCTGCTCAGGTGAAGGTACTGCTCTGGAAGATTGGAGGAAGCCATGGGGCAACATGAGGAAACCCTCGGCCTCAGGAATCAAGTATTTCTATGAAGGGATCACTTTTGTTCATGGTTGTTCCTTTTAAGATCTTCTATGTTTTATCTTTGGCTTCTTTAAAGATTTTTTTTTCTTAGTAATTTATGTAATTTATGTCTTATAGTTATACTAGAAATATCTCTAGATGTGGTTTTTATGT
This sequence comes from Cryptoprocta ferox, assembly GCA_028646485.1. Taxonomy (NCBI): domain Eukaryota; kingdom Metazoa; phylum Chordata; class Mammalia; order Carnivora; family Eupleridae; genus Cryptoprocta; species Cryptoprocta ferox. The sequence continues at coordinate 48,729,350 of CM053559.1, forward strand.
ATTTTAATCATGCTTGAGTACTAGGGCTTTTTGAATCTCTAGCATGGTGTCTTGATGAGTTTCAAAGGCTCTCCTCCCATTCTCTATAGTCTCCCTGTGGAACTCAGTACCATTAAACACACGTCAGTTTTTCTCGCCTTCTTCCTTTTGTTTGTCCTTTTACAACCAATCTTTTTTTTGTATCAGTCTTTCATTCTGAATACTTTCTTTGATCTATTTAGTTATTAATTTTCAACCATCTATTCTAATTTGCAGTCAAACCTACAGTCAGTCTGGAATCATAGTTTAAATTATTACAAATTTTTGTTGTAGATTTTTAAAAATAGATTCACCTGTTCTTCTGTTCTTTTGCAATGAATTATTTTATTTTCTTTTGTATTTAATTTATGGTGGCAATAATAATTTTAATATAAAAATGTAGGAGTAAAAAAGTTTACCTACATGACACCAGTATTAGAGACTTCATTGCTCTCTTTCTACTGCAGACCCATTTCTATTGATTGCCATTTGTTTCTCTTGGTGGGCTGATTATTTTTAATCATGTGTCAACTTATATAAATTGCTTATAGAAGTTGTTTGTAGAAGTAACTTAAGGCCTGGGTTGATGTTACCTTCTTTCAAAGAGAAATTCTGAATTTCTTCTAGGCTTGTGGGTGTCAAAGCATTAGGTAAAAATTTATTTCAGTTTTAGGTATTGACCAAACTTTTCTGTGTTAGTCATATTTAAAGCTCGAATATAGTCTGGGCAAATGGTTGCTTCATTTTCAGTTCTTCCTTACCATATTACTTAAACCTTTGTCATTTTACCTCAAAATATACAAACACCCATCTCCTCCTGCTGGCAGACTGTAAAATGTAACATATGTATCCCTAGTACTTAATACCAACCGACCCTACACAGTTCCTCAGGTGCTTTCATGGAAAAATTGTCTTTCCAGATGCCGCGGTCCCCATTCTGAAGTTTGGCTTTCTTTTGCATCTTGACTCACTAATTCATCTCGCATTTGTTAACTGCCTAATGCCTTCAATCCTTCTGTGCGCATCTTTTTTTTTTTTTCTCAGTATACTAACTGAACCAATAAGCTGTGTGTGTGTGTGTGTGTGTGTGTGTGTGTGTAAGATATATGCTTTAAGAAATGGGTTCACATGTTTATGGAGGTAAGCTGGAGACTCTGGAGGGCTGAAGGTGTAGATTGTAGTCCAAGTCTGAGTCCAAAAGCAGAAGAGGATTGAAGTCCCAACTCTAAAACAAGTAGAAAGAAAGAATTCTTTGTCAGCTTTTATTGTATTTAGAACTCAAAAGAATTAGATGAGGCCCACCCTTCTTCACGCAGTCTACGGATTTAAATGTTAATCTGACCCACAATCATTCTCACAGACATACCCAGGAATAATGTTCAACCAAATATCTGGGCACACATGACCCAGTCAAGTTGACACATAAAATTAACCATCACACCCAGGTTTCCAAGTTGTCCCAAGTGGGAGTATGTCTAAATTACTTAGTCTGTCATTCATTACTGGAATTGAGTCTTCACAGAATATTTTAAAAATTTGGATACATTGTCTTCAGGAATTTACTTTTTTATGGACTAAGCGACACCATTACAGCCATGGCAATCTCCAAATACCCAATACAAATAAAATAAAAATGTCATTGAAATCTACCCTTTAAATGTTCAATGAAATAAATATCTTTTTATCTTTAATGTTCCATTGAAGCTAAAGAATTCTCAAGCTATGAGCTATAAATCATGTTTGTAACATTTCTGCATAAATAGGCCATTATCACTTCATAATCTTTGAAGATTGACACTCAGGCAGAGTTCCTTCGAAAATAAAAAGTATTAAGTTTCAGTACATATTTTTTCCCTAAAAAGTATACTCCAAAGTTTCAATTACCTAATAATGTTTCTAAGAAATATATGTGATTTTGATGTACCTTATACAGAGATAATGTTGTCCTTTAACAAGCAACCTTAAAAAATAATTTGCACTTTGATCTCAGATCTTGACCTTCTAGTTATTATGAACACCCATCATGTTATTATCACTCATACCTCAATCTTTTCTTTCTTTAGTTTTTTTATTTATTTAAATCCAACTTAGTTAACATAGGGTGTAATAATTTCGGAAGTTTCAGGAGTAGAATTTATTGATTCATCATACATATAACACCCAGTGCTCATCCTAATAAATGCCCACTTTAATACCCATCACCTACTTAGCAAATTCCCCCACCTACCACCCCTTGAGCAATACTCAGTTTGTTCTCTATAGTTGAGTCTCTTACGGTTTGCCTCCCTCTCTGTTTTTTTATCTTATTTTTCCTTCCCTTCCCCTATGTTCATTTGTTTTGTTTCTTAAATTCCACGTAAGAGTGAAATCATATGGTATTTGTGTTTCTCTGACTGAATTATTTTGCCCAGCATAATATACTCTAGTTCCATCCAAGTTGTTTCAAATAGCAAGATTTCATTCTTTTTGATTGCCCAGTAATATTCCATTGTACATATATACCACCCTTCTTATCCAACCACTAGATGATGGACATTTAGGCTCTTTATATGATTTGGCTATTGTTTCTAGCACTACTATAAACATTGGGGTTCATGTGCCCCTTTGAATCAGCATTTTTGTATCCTTTGGATAAATACCTAGGAGTACTATTGCTAAGTCATAGCGTAGTTCTATTTTTAATTTTTTGAGGAAACTCCACACTGTTTTCCAGAGTGCCTGCACCAGTTTGCATTCCCACCAGTGGTGAAAAAGGGTTCCCCTTTCTCCACATCCTCATTGACATCTGTTGTTTTCTGTATTGTTAATTTTAGCCATTCTGACAGGTATGAGGTGGTATCTCACTGTGGTTTTGTTGTGTATTTCCCTGATGATGAGTGATGTTGAACATATTTTCATCTGTCTGGATGCCTTCTTGGTAAAAGTGTCCATTTCTTCACTGGATTGCTTGTTTTTTGGGTGTTGAGTTTGATAAGTTCTTTATAGATTTTGGATACTAACCCGTTATTTGATATGCCATTTGCCAGTATCTTCTCTCATTATGTTGGCTACCTTTTAGTTCTGTTGTTTGTTTCCTTCTCTGTGCAGAAACTTTTTATTTTTGCTTTTGTTTCTCTTGCCTCTGGAGACATGACTAGTAAAAAGTTGCTGTGTTGGAGGTCAAAGAGATTGTTGTCTGCTTTCTCCTCTAGGATTTTGATGGCTTCCTGTCTTATATTTAGGTCTTTCATCCATTTTTAATTAATTTAGTGTAAGAAAGTGGTTCAGGTTCATTCTTCTGCACGTCATTGTCCAGTTTTCCCAACACCATTTGCTAAAGAGACTGTCTTTTTTCCAATGGATATTTGCTGCTTTGTAGATTAGTTGACCAGACATTTGTGGGTCCATTTCTGGGTTCTTGATTCTGTTCCATTGATCTATGTGTCTGTTTTTATGCCAGTACCATACTGTCTTGATGATTACAGCTTTGTAATACAGTTTAAAGTCCCGAATTGTGATGCCTCCAGTTTTGGTTTTCTTTTTCAATGTTACTTTAGCTATTAAGGGTCTTTTGTGGTTCTATACAAATTTTAGGATTGTTTGTCTAGCTCTGTGCAGAGTGCTTGTGTTATTTTGATAGGGATTGCATTGAATGTATACATTGTTTTAGATAGTATCAATATTTTAATAATATTTGTTCTTTCTGATCCATGAGCATGGAATGTTTTTCCATTTTTTTTTGTGTGTCTTCTTCAATTTCTTCATAAACTTTTTATAGTTTTCATCATACAGATTATTTACCTCTTTGGTTAGGTCTATTCCTGGGTATTTTATATTTTTGCCACAATTGTAAATGGGATCAATTCCTTGATTTCTCTGTCTACTTCTTCATTATTGGTGTATAGAAATGCAACCAATTTCTGCATGCTGATTTTATATCCTGCAAGTTTGCTGAATTCGTCTATCAGTTTTAGCAGTTTTTTGGTGCAGTCTTTTGGGTTTTCCATGTAGAGGATCATGTCTTCAGCAAAGAGCGAAAGTTTAACCTCATCCTTGCCGATTTGTAGTCATTTGTTTCTTTTTGTTTTCTGATTGCTGAGGCTAGAACTTCCAGTACTATGTTGAACAGCAGTGGTGAGAGTGGACATCCCTGTCATGTTCCTGACCTATAGGGGGGAAGATCTCAGTTTTTCCCCACTGAGGATGATTTTAACTCTGGGTCTTTTACATATGGCCTTTATGATGTTGAAGTATATTCCTTCTATCCTGACTTTCTTGAGGGTTTTTATCAAGAAACGATGCTGTATTTTGTCAAAAGCTTTTTCTGCATCTATTGAGAGGATCACATAGCCCTTATCCTTTCTTTTATTAATGTAATATATCATGTTGACTGATTTTTGGATATTGAATCACTCCTGCAGCTCAGGAATAAATCTCACTTCATTGTGGTGAATAATCCTTTGAATGTAGTCTTGGATTTGATTTGATAGGATCTTGTAGAGAATTTTTGCCTCCATGTTCATCAGGTAAATGGTAATTCTCCTTTTTAGTGGGATCTATGTCTGGTTTTGGAATCAAGGTTATGCTGGCCTCATAGAATGAGCTTGGAAGTTTTCCTTCCATTTCTATTTTTTGGAACAGCTTCAAAAGAATACGTGTTAACTTCTTTAAATGTTTAGTAGAATTCCCATTGAAAGACATCTGGCCTTAGACTGTTGTTTTTTGGGGGAGATTTTTGATTACTAATTCAATTTCTTTACTGTTTGTGGATCTGTTCAAGTTTTCTATTTCTTCCTGTTTCAGTTTTGGTAGCTTATATGTTTCTAGGAATTTGTCCATTTCTTCTAGATTGCTCAATTTGTTGGCATGTAATTGTTCATAATATTCTTTTATTATTGTTTGTATTTCTGCAGTGTTGGTTATGATCTCTCGTCTTTCATTTGTGATTTTATTTATTTGCATTCTTTCCTTTTTCTTTTTGATCATTCTGGCTAGGGGTTTATCAATTTAGTTAACTCTTTCAGGAACCAGCTCTTAGTTCTGTTAATCTCTTCTACTGCTTTTTTTTAAATTTCGATATCATTAATTTCTACTGTAATCTTTATTATCCCTCTCTTTTTTTTGCTGGTTTTGGGCTTTATTTGCTATTTCTTTTTTCCTAGCACCTTTTGGTGTAAGGTTAGGTTGTGTATTTGAGACATTTCTTCCTTCTTTAGCAAGGCCTGAATTGTTATATACTCCCCTTTTAGGACAGTCTTTGCTGTATCCCAAAGGGTTTGGACTGTCATGTTTTCTTTTTCATTTGCTTCCATTTACTTTAATTTCTTCTTTAATTTCTTATTTAGCCCATTCATTCTTTAATAGGGTATTCTTTAATCTCCAAGTATTTGTGGTCTTTCCAATTTTTTCTTGTGGTTGACTTTAAGTTTCATAGCATTGCGATCTGAAAATATGCATGCTATGATATCAATCTTCTTGTACTTGCTGAAGGTTGACTTGTGACTCAGCATGTGATTTATTCTGGAGAATGTGCCATGTGCACTCAAAAAGAATGTGTAGCTTGCTACTTTCAATGAAATGTTCTGAATAGATCTGTCAACTCCATCCAGTCTTAACAATGACTTCAAAGCATTGTTTCCTTATAATTTTCTGCTTAGCTGATCTGTCCATTGATGTAAGTGGGGTGTTAAAGTCCCTTAATATTATGGTATTATAATCAATGAGTTTCTTTATGTTTGTGATTGATTTCTATATTTGGGTGTTCCAAGTTGAGGGCATAAATATTTACGAGTGTTAGATCTTCTTGGTGGCTAGGCACCTTAATTATAGTATAATGCCCTTCTTCATGTTTTGTTACAGTCTTTGTTTTAAAATCTAGTTTGTCTGATACAAATACGGCTACTCTGGCTTTCTTTTGATGTCCATTAGCATGATAGATGGTTCTCTATCCCCTCACATTGAATCTTCAGTTGTCTTTAAGTCTTAAATGAGTCTTTTGTAGGAAGCATATAAATGGGTCTTATTACTATGTTTTTAATCCATTTTGACACTCCCAAAGAGCATTCTCTGATTAATACATAGGATAATGAATCTTAAATAAAAGGCCTTTTTCTTAGAAATTAAAAAGAAAAAAAGAACTATGGAAATATATTCTAGGTGAGGTCCTACCTTGCAGGCATGGTGCAGATTGTGCCGACACTGCCTAATCACAGGCTGTCCAGGGGCCCAGGCACAGCGACCTGAGACAGGTCTTCCCATGGAGGGGAGAGGCTGCCAACTGCGCGCCCGTCCCCTCTCGCCTCTGCCCTTCCCGCCTCTCCTCCCAGGCTCTTCCAGCTTCTGCCATTGTACCCCCTGGCGGTCACCAGCGGCAGCACTGCCAGCAGGCTCAGTGTTGGGTTACCTTCAGGAGTCACTGAAGCGTTACCCACACTTCAAAGCCGTCTAGGGCAGATGGTGATGGTTAAGCAGCAGAGGTTCAGTATCCCTACCAACTCCACCTTCTTCTGCCAGCAGTATGGAGCCAACGAGTCCACAAGGTCCGGACGTTTTCAGCGTCCACCTTGCGGGGTGCGATTCCCCGGTAATCAGAACCTGAACCAGCACTTGCTCATCTGCTCAGGAATTGAACCATTTCAGTGCCACCTGTGGGATACAGTTCACCAGGGCTTACCTGCTGAAGGTGTGAGGCTTTGGGCATGAAAGGAAACACTGTTTCAGGTGCCACTTTCACTTTCACTTTCTTCAGGAACATAGGCCCCACGGGAGGGTGTTTCCCAGCACGTTTTCCACAAGCCTTGGATTGACAAGTGCAAAACGTGGGGTGCCAGGTTCACCAGCTCTGGACTTTGAATTGTGCACCTGAGGAGTCAGAACCGTGAAGCAAACTCCTTCCAGAGCAGGGATTACCTAGCAGTGGACGATATACACCAGGAGCAAGAAGAGGTCCTTCTTCAGTATAATCTTGGAGAACACACTTTTGAAAGCAACTGCTCGGTTTAAATGCCTGTAATTTTGCACGTCTCCTCCACCCAGAATTGTGAAAGCTCTTTCCCCCGCGGTATCTTAGTGGGATGGCAGAAAAAGGGGAGGAAATGTCAGAGGAGCCAATGATCAGTGCTTATGCTGAAGCAATCAGAGATACTCCCCGCCCTTCACCACCACACACAAGAAACCAGAGCTGTCTTCTATAACCATTGAGTAATTCCATGGTTTGACCTTGACTTCATTTTCAGTTTTTGGAAAGTGCCTGTGCTTCGTCTTGTATATTTAAATTATTGTGGGGGGGGGGTGCCTGGATGGCTAAGTGGGTTAAGCCTCCAACTTAGGCTCAAGTCATGATCTCAGTGACGGTGAGGTGAGCCCCACGTTGGGCTCTGTGCTGACAGCTTGGAGCCTGGAAGCTGCTTCAGACTCTGTGTCTCCTTCTCTCTTTGCCCCTCCCTTGCTCTCTCTCTCTTTCTCTCAAAAATATTTTTAAAAAATTAAAATTATTATTATTTTTTAAATGAAAAAGGTTTTGAGAAAGAATTTCCCTTTTTACTTTTTAAGCCCCGCAACTGATTTTTTTTCATGACTGAACGATTCCTTCTGTAAGTTCACACTAACTTGATGTTGAAACACAATTGAAACTATGAGAAGTAAGGAGAACCAGTTGATTTAACCCATAAATCAGTATCTTCTTCTATTGTTAAAAGTAGGCTAATGAGATCATTAGGTAAAGAGGAATTCAGATGGTTATTGACCTTCCAGAGATGAAAATACAACAGAAAGAAAAATACTGAACAGAATTGGAAAGATAGCCTAAATAGATATTTACTCCCATCCACAAGACATTGTACAATATTTTGTAAAGCATGGTGGTTTTGGAAATATTTACAGTAAGCTTTCTTAAAAATTATAGGGGTATATGCTTCTTAATTTTTTTTAAATGTTTGTTTTTTGAGAGAGAGAGACACACACACAAACACAGAGTACAAGCAGGGAAGGAGCAGGGAGAGAGAGAGAGAGAGAGAGAGGGAGACACAGAATCTGAAGCAGGCTCCAGGCTCCAAGCTGTCAGTACAGAGCCCAATGCCAGAGCTCAAACCCACCAACCGTGAGATCATGACCTGAGCTTAAGTTGACACTTAAACAACTGAGCCACCCAGGTGCCCCAGTGGGATACATACTTCTGAAATCTAATGTACTTTTTTTTTAAGCTTTGTCTATTATTTTTCATGATGAACATTTGGTGTTGGGATAGGCATTCCTGAACTTTTTTAGTACCATGCCAAATAATCTCTCTTTCTTCTGTGAAAGAAGGCAGAGAACCATGATTGAGAATAGTCAGGCTGTGCATGAAATGACTAGGAGTGGAAAACGAATCTTATACATCCCAGCTTTACAGGAAGTCTTTTAATATAGCTTTTCTGACTAAAGCTGTTGTTTACCTGGTCTTTGAATGTTAATGCCTGGCTAATTAGGTCATTGCCTAAATTATGAACAATACTTTCTCTTGCATATATAGTGGCATAATGTCATATAAAGGAAAAATATTGGCGATAGTCTATATTTTATATATAGTCATATGTATGATTGGAGATGTTCTTAGTGTGCTGATTTGGACAAAATAAAGAATTCTCTGTTAAGGCTAAGAAACAAACACACAAACAAACAAAAACCCAAACTATATTCTCAGGGAAATAGAATCTAATTAGCACAGAGGAAATAGAGAAAATGTTAAAGAGCTCCTTCATAAAACCCAACATGATTCAATTGTCTTCACAGAGAAATATTTTATATAGATTTTTCTCATATTTGTGGTAGAAACACAGCTGAAAAAATGAACTGGCTTCTCTCAACATCCTATGAGTCCTGGACAGTCCTAATATTAATGTCTTTTGTTTCATCATTTTCAGTTCTTTTGTTTTACATTGAAAGATTTAACTTTGGTGATTTCTGTTTTTATGAATTTATTTAAGTCATGATTCTCTAAGGTCTCTACAATAAAATTTGGAAAATTACTTAACTCTTCAGTGTCCTGATGACCAAAAGGTGCAAATATGTTTAATGGGTATGGAGATGGGGTTCTAGGTGACCCATGATATTTGAGAAACTCTTATCCATAAAGAATTTTCATGCATCCCATATAACAATAAAACATCTTATGTTTCAACATGTTGGTGAAAAACTGTCCATGATTATCCATTTTAAGTATCAATAAATTATACTTTGAATATTTATTATTTAATGAATTGTCCAGGTATGCATATGAATTTGTTATTGAGGAAATATATTTTTGCTTGGAACATTCCCAAGAATTTACTCTTTTGGAAAACTATGTCAGTAGTCACCGACTCAAGAAACATGTGTTAGTTTCATTTTTTGTTGTCGCATTTGTGATTATTCTGTATATAAGAATATTTTTGAAAACTTTTTTCATAAAGTTTAAGATTGGCATTTCTTTAAATAATTGAATTTATTTTTATATCTTTGTGCACAGTTCTTACTATGCCAAAATATTGTTTTTAATGAAGCAAGGAAACTGTCAAGATTAAGTAAATATTTTGCTTAATCACATTTACTAAAAAGATTTGAAAAGACACATTTTGCTTCAGACATACAGAGGGAAAACTATTGAATATTATTTTTGGAATGTTTAAAAGCCTACTAATCAGTAAGACAAAAGCATCAGTTTTATGGAAAAAATAGCAAGAAGTAATAAACCTGATTACCCATGGAATATTGGAGGAAAATTAATTTTACTAAACGCGAGAGGGATTATTAATACACTGATAAAAAAATTCAAATGAAGTTATTTCTCTGTTCAAGTGAGCAATGATACTGTTTTGGGAAGAATCAACGAGATGTCAAAACATTTCAAAAATAACCATGTAACAGACAAATTCTTAGTACCAGTCATTGAAATCATCTTGTGTGACAAATGATGTTTAACTAATAGCATATATAAGTTGCTTATGGAATGAAAAAGTCATAGAGGAAATGCTATTTTAACATTATTACTTATGAAGGATAGAAAGGGTTGGTAGGATATGTACTCCTTAAAAATTAGTTCGTAAAAAATAATGTCTTTTACCAATGTCTTTGTTTCTATAATAGAGGGAACAACAATTACAATTGGTCTATAACATGGATTTACAACACTTTTGGAGATAACATAAAAAATGTTAGTCATTTATTTCATTATTACTGATAACATTTATTTATTAGAAGATCTGAGTAACATACTTGATGATTCATGGACTGATATGACAGGAATGCTATCAATTAATATAACATCAATCTTTTGAATGACAGATTATTTGGTAAACTCCAACAACAATAAGATGTTAACATCTTATCTATATAGAAGTAACATGGGTCTTCAAGATAAATTATTTAAATATATAATGTTTATTATATTATAATAATCCCATTTTATGCTGTTGGTTAAAAATTAAGGATACTATTTTCACATCTCGTTAGAATGTAATAAAACATTAAATGATCATCAGTCACTTTTAACTAAAAGAGAAAAATGATTAATGGATAAAATAAAACCATACACTTCTATGAGACTATTGAAAACAGTAGGTGTAAGGGAGGTTTGGTTGATTAAATAGAAATACAAATCCTTCACATGTGAGCAGAGAACTATGGCATCTTCTATAGATCAGGTATGCAGAGCAGTGGGTCTGTCATAGACTGGAGACTGGAAATATGCAGGACTGAGAAGACATAAATCAAGCTTTGAGTGGCAGCCTAAGCTAGAGGGATAGGTTGATATCTGGAGAGCCCCAAATGGGAAAATAAATAGCTTAACCACAATGTTCCTCTGTCACCCTTCCATAAGACTGTAACCAAGGAAGCAGTAGTGAAGTGAAGAGGTAGTAAATCAAGGAGAATTTATGTAATGTCTTGTATTCTCAAGATGCTTGGACTCTGGGGTCCTGGCAAAATTGAATCCAAACTTGGAGAAAAACTATCTGACACTGGAACAATTACCTCTTGGCTCAAACCATATAAAATCAAAAGTTTAGCCTTTTGGTGATGTAGGCATAGAGTTTAAGGAGTTAGTTGACTTTAAATGTACTCAATTTTAAATAAAAGTGTGGTTCGGTCCCAGATCAAACCAACCATGGAGGAATCAAAATAATTAGGTCCTCATCAAAACAGCCAGCTGCTACAGAAGAAGGCTTGTGATTTCTGTGAAAATAATAAATATAATTTAAAAATATACTCCATTCTGCACTCCCCTCCTTAAACAATATCTGGAATAAAATACAAAATAAAATAAACAGGATGAATAAACAAGAAAATGCAGCTCTAATAAGAGAAAAAAGGAGCTGATCAAAGCAAATTCTGAATACCTAGTCATTGGAATTAATGTAAAGGACTTTAAAACAAGTATTAAAAGTGTATGTGTGTGTGTGTGTGTGTGTGTGTGTGTAATATAGGAAGGAATGGTGAAGAAATACAGAATTTTATGAGAGAAATGAAAACTCCAAAAAGTATTAAAAAATCAGGGGCACCTGGGTGGCTCAGTCGGTTAAGCACTGACTCTTGGTTTTAGCTCAGGTCATGATCTCACAGTTTTGTGTGCTCCAGCCCACTGGCTCTACAGTGTGGAGCCTGCTTGGGATTCTCTGTCTCTCTCTCTCTCTCTCTCTCTGCCCCTCCCCCACATATGTTTCTCTGTCTCTCTCAAAATAAATATCTTTAAAAAAATAAAAAGGTGGGGCACCTGGGTAGCTCATTCGGTTGGCGTTCGACTTCAACTCAGGTCATAATCTCACGGTCCGTGAGTTTGAATCCCATGTCAGGCTCTGTGCTGACAGCTCAGAGCCTTGAGCCTGCTTTGGATTCTGTGTCTCCCTCTCTCTCTGCCTCTCCTCTCCTTACACTATGTTTCTTTCTCTCGCTCAAAAATAAATAGATATTTACAAAATTAAAAAAATAAAAAGGAATAAAAAATAAGAAAATAATAAGACAAAATATCTGAAATAAAAATATTGGAAAGGTTTAGCAGTAAATTGTACACTACAGAAGAAAGGACCAGTGTAGAGGCAGATTAAGAACTGGTCAGCTAGAAAATATCCAACTTGAAGCTCACTAAGAAAAACAACTGAAAAGAAAAAAATGTAGAGTCAGTGACCTGTGAGACAACACCAAACAGCCTAAATCATGTGTGATTTGAGCCCCCCATAGATAGGAAAGAGCCCGGGCAACAACACTTTTTGAAAACTAATAGATATAAGTTCAGTAACTATGATGGAAACCATCAATCCAGATCCAGAATCCCAGTTACTCCCAAAAATAATAGTTAGAAAGAAAATATCACTTAGATAGATTAAAGTCAAATTTATGGAAACCAGAAAAAAAGGGGGGGAAATATTAAAAACAAAACAAAACAGTAAGGAACAACACATTGCATATTGGAGAGAAACAATACAGTGAGATATGGCTTCTCTTTATAAAAACTGAAGCCAGACGAAAATGGAATGACACCTTTAAAATCCTGAAATAAAAACACTCTAAACTCAGGCAAAATATCTTTGAGACTGAAAGGAAATAATATGGAGATATTTTTAGATAAGTGAAATTGAATTCATCACCAATTGTCATATACTATATGAAATCAAAATTTTTCAAACTGAAGAAAAATAATATCATATTGAAAAATTGATTTAGAGAAGGAAGTAAAAAATGGTGGAAATAGGAAATATGGGCATAAAAGGGTATTCTTTCTCATAAAAATGTATGTTAAATGTCAATTGACTTTTTATTTATTTTTAACTTAATTTAATTTTGAAGTACAGTATAATTACAATACAGTATATATTAGTTACAGGTGTACAATATAGTGATTCAACAATTCCATACACCACCCAGTGCTCATCACAACAAGTGCACTCCTTTACCCCATCACCAGTTTCACCCATCCTCCCACCCACCTCCCCTCTGGTAACCATCAGTTTGTTCTCTATAGTTAAGAGCTATTTCTTGGTTTGCCTCTGTCTCTCTGTGTTTTTCTTTTCCTATTTTTGTCCCCCTTTTTTGTGTTTTAAATTCCACATACGAGTGAAATCATATGGTATTTGTCTTTCTCTGACTGACATATCACTTAGTGTAATACTTTTTAGCTCCATGCATATCATTGCAATTAGCAAGATTTCATTCATATTTGTGGCTGAATAATAACCCATTGCATATAAACACCACATTTTCTTAATCCATTGATCTATCGGTGGACACTTCACTTGGGCTGTATCCATCACTTTGCTATTGTAAATAATGTTGCCATAAACACAGAGGTGCATGCATAACAGACACATGAAAAGATGCTCAATATCACTCATCATCAAGGAAATGCAAATCAAAACCACAATGAGATAGCACCTCACACCTATTGGAAGGGTTAAAATAAAAAACCACAAGAAACAATAAGTGTTGGTGAGGATGTGGAGGAAAAGGAATCCTCAAGCGCTGTTGGTGGGAATGCAAGCTGGTGCAGCCACTGAGGAAATCAGTATGGAGGTTCCTCTTAAAGTTAAAATTAGAACTGTGCTATGATCCAGTAATTGCACTACTGGGTATTTACCCCCAAAATATTAAAACACTAATTCATGTATTTTTATTTTTAACTTTTCATTTTGAAATAATTTCAGACCCACAACCATTGCAAACGGTACAAAGAACTTTTCTATATCCTTCACCAGCATCCACATACATCCATGCCTACGTGTACAAATATTTTAAAATCTGTGTACCTTGTATGCATATTGCATGTTTCCTAGAGATAACAAATCACTACGGACTGGGTGGCTCAAAGCAACAGAAATTTAATCTCTCACACTTCTGGAGGCCAGAAGTAAAAAACAACAACACCAAAAATCAAGGCATTGGCAGAGTTAGTTCATCCAGGAGGTTCTGAGAGAATATATTTCATGCCTTCTAGTGGTTGCTGGTGAACTTTGGCAGGCCTAGGTTTGTGTTTTCCTTCCAATATCTGCCACCATTTTCACATAGTCTCTTCATGTGTGTCTGTGTCTACGTCTGTCTCATTGGATTGAGAGCTCACCCTAATTGTGGGATGATCTGATCTTGAGTTCCGTAGCTTAGTCATACCTGTGAGGACCCTATTTCCAAGTAAAGCTATATTCACAGGTATAGAAGTTAGGACTTGTACACATCTTTTTGAGCCACTATTAAATCCACTACAATGTGCTGTCTGGCACCTGAAAATTCAAATGTGCCATATTTCCATAATTCATGCATTCCATCTCAACATTACCAAATATTTCAATTGACACTACATCCTAAATCTTATCTAACTATCATTAGCTTATAAAATCTCAAATCTCATCTTTTAAGTCATTTATCAGGTATCAGGTGGGTGAGACTCTATGTATGATTCATCCTAGGGCAAATTCCTCCCCATTAGCAGATCTATGAGAATAGAAAGTGAATTATCTGCTTTCCAAATAAAATAGTGTGACAAACGTGAAATCAATAATTAAAAAAATTTAAAATGGAGTCTAAAGGGAGGCTGGTAGTGGGAGTTCTAATTCTCTACTACTTGTTGTCAGTTGCAGACCCAACAGGAAGAGACCCACCTTGCAGATCCATACTACTTAACCATCTCACCAGGAGGAAGAAAGCCTTTCTCTTCCTCCTGGCAACAGCCCAGCCAATGAGAGATAGTCATAGCTTAGCCAATGAAAAACCATGATACTCCCAGCTCCCAGTTTATACCAATGGATTTTTTGTTTATAACAACCCTTCCCAACTCTCATCTTTCCTCTTGAAAAGAGAGCTCTATTCCTTTGTTCTGCAGATTTGTCTGTGGTTTTGGCATGGTTTGCTTGTCCCAGATTGGAGTTCTTTGCTGTTCCTGAATAAACCCATTTTTGCTAGTAAAATAACTGGCAGTTTTATTTTTAAGGTTAGTACAGGCTTAGGATAGATATTTCCATTCCAAAAAGGGCAGGGATAAAAGGACTAATGGTGTCATTGGTGGCCAGCCGTCGAAGTTTTGTACCTTTCAAAGCCTGAGAATAATTCTCTGTGGCTTGACTCTCTGCTGTCTGGGCCCATGGAGGCTTGCTTGATCCTGCCTCTAGTCTTATCTTTCTGGCCTCTGTCTTTTCCCGAAGCTCTTAAAATTATTCTTTCTTTTCTTTAATAGGCAGGAAATATTTATAGATCGATCATTCCATTTCCTGCCTCTGGAATGCCCAGAAATTTGACAGTCTTAGTATATTTCATCTCATCTCTGCCCCTTAGTGTTTTAGTGGTATAATGTCCTCAGAACCCTTGCAGATTTTTTTTTAATGTCAAGCGAGTTGGTCCCATCATACAAGAGTGCTTTCCTTATATCTGTTATATCTGTCCTAGTAAACCCCATCTTTTCCGTATTTTTACCAAGATTAATTAGATTCATGACTGACACACCTAATGTCTTCCACAAAGGCTTTCCAGCCACACTCTTGACCTTCTTTCCACAGTAGCTTTACCAACAATGGACTTTCAAGTTTTAGCATCTTTAGCAATATAAACGGGCTGAGAATTTACAAAATCATCAAGTTGTCGTTCCTTTTGCTTCATGGGTCCTTCTTCGATCTTTCTTTTCCTTCTCACATTTTCCTATAAGCAGGAAGGAGAAACCAGGCTGCATCTTCAATACTTTGCTTGGAAATCTCCTCAGCTAAAATCCAAGTTCTTCTCTGAAAAGTTCTGCTTTACACCCAACAAGCAAGAACAATTCAGCCTACCTCCTGACCTTTATAACAAGGATCACCTTTCCTCTTGTTCCCAGTGACACATTCCTTCTTTCCTTCCAAGATCTCAGCAGAAACTTCTTTAATATTTATGTGTCTACCAGTATTGTGATCATGACAATATATTTATTCTCCAAGAAGATGGAAGCTTTCTCTCTCATATTCTTTATGTTCTTTGGAGCCCTCACTATTACAAGTATTATTAAGTGTTCAAGTCTCTACCAACTATCTCTCCAAGGTAACCTAGGCTTTTTCAGTCATTCCCCTCAACATTCTTCCATTTTCTCCCATTAGCCAATTCCAAAGCCAATTCTACATCTTCAGGATTTTATGACAGCAGCTTCTCAGTGCCAAAATCTGTACTCATTTCCTAGGGCTGCCATAACAAATCACTACAAACTGGGTGGCTTAAAACAACAGAATTTTATTCTTTCATACTTGTTCTGGAGGTTGGATTTCCAAAATCAGGTTGTTAGCAAGGCTGGTTCCTTCTGTAAACTCTCAGGGAGCATCATTCTATGTCTTCTGGTGGCTGCTGGTAATCCTTGGCTTTCCTTGGCTCTGGCTACCCTTCCATCTTTTCTTTCATTTTTACCTGGGTGTTTCTGTGTCTTAAATCTGTGTCTTTTAAGGATACATATAATTGGGTTTAGCATCCACTCAATTGACCTACATCTGCAATGACCCTATTTTCAAATAAGACGGTAAGACAGGTACTATGGAATAGTATGTGGACATATTTATTTTAGAGCCAATATTTGACCCGTTACACATATATGTATATCTCTGTGTGTTTGTATATTTGAGTGTGGGTATTATATTATCATTGTTAGAAATCCTCCACCTGCTCTCTACTGTAACCACGCTAGTTGTGTAGCACAAAACCAGAGACAATATATTATAGAGTATCAGAACAGTTTGATCCTTAGAGATTTGGTAGAAATTCCCTGTGAAACCATGTGTAGGTCTATAGTAAAATTTTCTGTCATCCATAGACAGTAGTTTTTAGGTTTCTATCTCTATTTGGTTAACTGGCCTTAGTCTGTATTTTACTACGAAATTATCCCTTCCAATGTGGTGTTCATGTTTATGTACATAGAGGTCTTCAAAATAGCTTCTTAAGATCTAAATATATATATATTTTTTCATCTATATAAATGGTTATTTGCCCTTCTTGCCTATTTCTTATTTTGAACATTTATGCTTTAATAATATGTTTTTAGAAATAAAGCAAGTTAGGCATTGACATATATATTTAATAGTATTTCTCAAATACCAGGATTTTGATTTACTTATTACAAGTCTAGTTTTTTTCTATTTTCTGTCACTTTAGTTTTTCTCTTTTATTATTTTCTTTTTTGCACCTTCTTCTGGTTTACTTTGTTGTTCTTTTTCTAGGTTGTGGGCCATTTTTTTTTACTTACAAAAATGTAAGTCATATCAAATTTCCTTTGATCAATGCTTTTAATATATTCTATAGACTCTGATATGTTGATGTTCCATTGTCATTTTTGTTAGAAATTCAATCATTTTTCAATTGTATATTTCCCTTAATACAAACATTGTTTCATAGAGGGTGACAATTGATGTTTTTAAGAAAAATTATAAACATGTGCTATAGAATTTATAAAATACTTGGAAGTAAACTGTAGCACAAATAATGGGAGAAAATATAAGTGGAATTATAATATTTTAAGATTTATTCATTATACACAAAGTGATCTCATATTAACTCAAGGCATATTGGGATAATTTAAGAATGGTATTGCAATTTCTACAATATTTACTTAAAAAGCAAAACCCCTCCAGAGATCTAGTTAAAAAATAATAGAGTACATAAAAAGAATACTGAAAATAAGAATTTGATGAATCAAAACAAGACTTTAAAGGAGAAAATAAATAAACCAAATGGAAAACAAACTGGAAGATGGTAAAATTAAATTCAACCACACATATAATTGCATTAAATATGGTTGGACTAAACAATTAAAAAACAATTAAAAGCCTAATTAGAAAGACAAATTAGATTGTCAGGGACCCTGGGTGGCTCAGTACCCCTTCCCCTCTGGAGCTGCCCCTCTCTCTCTATCTCTCTCTTAAAATAAACAAACAAATAATAAAATCAATGTAATTGGATAACACAGAAATTAGATAGTGAGCATCTCAAGAATAAGTGAACTCTCTCTGCCCCTCCCCTGCTCATGCTCTGTGTGTATCTGTCTCTGTCTCAAAAATAAATAAATATTAAAAAAGAAAAAGAAATTGGAACTAAATACAGTGGATAGAGCAAGTGGCAGTTTATATTATGTGAAAAGGACAACTGTGATTTCACATTTACCTCCCTTGATGAAAGCCTGAAAGTAGAAAGTCATCTTATCCAATACCTATCCACTTTCATTGTGCTCTAGTTTCTTTATTACATGTGACTATATTGGTAGATTTAAAAATCTTGTCTGAAAAAGGCTTTTTATGCCTCTGTCAACTTTCTATCACTCATGACACTATGAAAATTTTAAAATACATAGGAATTACCTGAGGATCTTGTTACAAGATGGATTTCTGGTTCTACCCACAGAGATTCTAATTCAGTGGACCCCCTATTGCTGATGTTGTTGATGTATGGACCACACCTTGAGGAGTGCGGGTCCTATTCACAGACTACATGTTACTCCTAAATGGTTCCATCTAACTCTGATGGAGCATGCACTTGGATTCCACTTTTGCTCATGGTCTTTGTAACCTCTAAGAATTCACTTCATGCATTATTTCTCTCCTAAAACTCTCTTTTTTAGCTTGTCCCTCTAAGACTGGAAACATCTTGTTAAACAACAGCAATAACACTATCCCTATTCCCACCTTCCTTTCTCGCTGCTGTTTCTCTCTGCCTGCCCACACTTACCTTTCTCAACCAAACTTCTTACAGGCATAGTCTGCTCTTTGACCTCCCCTTGTCTTTGTCTGATAACTCAAGGCTTTTAATCTCCTATAATTCATGATGCAGTGCAGTAATTGACAAAATCATCTGATGCTCAACGTCCTGCCAGATACGATGGGCTCATGCAATTCTTATTTTACTATACCTTAGTTTGACTAAGCTACTATTTACACTATGGGCCACCCACTCATTAAAACTCTATCCTCTTGGGTCTTACTCCTAACCACTCTTGTGGTTCGTCTTACCCTGTAAGTTCTCACTTTTCTGCCTTTCCCACAAAATCCTCCTCCTCTTCCTTTGTGGATAACATATCAAATTCTCCTACATTCTGTCTTTAGACCCCGCTTTTCCTCATTTCGTGCTGTCTGACTTCTCACTTTTGTTCTGACATCCGTCCTGTGTTTTGGACTCAGGTGCAGAAGCGTTACTGGATTTCCATAATCAAGCTTAGCATATTTAATAATTTCCTTCCCAAGCCTACTCTTCCTGTTCCATTGTACCATTCCATTGTAACTTTAATCATGAAAACCAGATACGTGGCATTCACTCTAGCTTCCCACCATTCTTACCATTCTTACCTCCTCAGTGCTTCTCTCCTAAATCCTGTTCTCACCAGCCTTATGTTTACTAGTGAGTGAGCATCATCTCTCATTTGGACAATTACTGTGTCCTTCTAATTGTTTTCTCTGCCTCTTGTTATGTTTGGCTTCTCAGTTCTACCTTACACATTGTAGACAGATGAACTATCTATAATAGGAATTATAATCACTTACTAACATTCATCCAAGGTCTATCTACTTTATATTCATTAGCTTGGGAAATGTTGAAATTACACTATTTCTCCAGGTGCATTTATGAATACATCTTACTTTGCACCTTACCTGTAAGAGTGAGGAAACACTTCTGCATTTTGCCACTAAACCCCTGCCTACTTAGAATCTACTTTCATTTCTTCTTGTTAAAAATTTTAATACAGAAAAATTTAGAGTTATATAACAGAAACATCTGTCAAGAATTAAGCAATGTTGCCATTGTCTCATACTTGCAATATATATATGTATATATTATATGTATGTATATATACATATATATATAATACTTGTTTAGAGCCTGGAGTTTGTAATTGGATTATCCTGTGTCACCTCTTTGCCACCAACTAGCTGTGTAGCCATAGTCTTTTGACTTAAACTTGTAGTGTCTAAATTTCCTTATCTATAAGGTAAGGATCATAGTACATATTTTAAGGATTAAATGAATTAATGAATTAAATTTCTCTGGATATTCAGAAAACAAATCTTCTATAAAAATTTTAGAAATACTTTGTCCTTGGGGTGCCTAGGTGGCTCTGACAGTTAAGCGTCTGACTTCAGCTCAGGACATGTTCCCACAGTTCATGAGTTCAAGCCCCGCTTTGGGCTCTGTGCTGACAGCTCAGAATCTGGAGCTTGCTTCACATTCTGTGTCTCCCTCTCTCTCTGCCCCTCCCTGGCTAATTCTCTCTCTCTCTCTCTCTCTCTCTCTCTTTCTCTCAAGTAAATAGACATTTAAAAAAAAAGAAATACTTTGTTGTTGGGTATTTTTAATCGGAGTTATGTTAAATTTTTAGATTAGAACTTAAAAATGCTCATTCCACTTCTGCTTTTTACTTTCATTGTCATAGAATTGTTAACCTTTGCCTGTCTGGTTTCTACACCTTCAAAATGAACTTAATCGTTGTGCAATCTTCAGAATGATGTAAGAATTAAATAAAGTAAATTTTGTAAAGTATTGGAAACGGTGCTTGACCCATGGAGGATACTCAGTAAATGTTGGCTTTGATTATTATTATTATTATTAATTTTTTCAGAATTGCAGTTCCTTATTCATTAAATGAGCTATCTCATTTTTTTGCTTCATCTTTTATGTACTTAAATAATGTCTTTTTTATAATTTTTTCCCAAAATTATTTTTGTAAGTAGACATTATTGATGGGAAAAGCTTACTCACACTTTTAAAAATTTTTTCTCAAAGGCTACTGCTTTTACAATGCTGTTGATATTCCCATTTTTAAGTTTATCCAGCAAATCAGCATGCTCTACAATTTGTCTGTAGAGCACTTTGAATTGGGAAAATTAACTTTTTCTTTCCAAATTTTTTACTATCTTTTTTTTTTTTGCTTGTTTCATTGTCTTAGATTTCTAATAAAATATGGTGTCAAGATGCTGTCCTTGACCAAAATTCAGTCAGGTTGTTTGCAAGAAGGCCTTGACCTTGGCCCCAATCCATGCATAGCCTAGTTTTATCAAGAACACTTCTGTTTAGAGAGAATCTTCCCCACCCTTGTTACGTGATTAGTCTCAATATCTAGTCAAATACGTCATCCTACCCTCCTCGTATCTGGCCATCCCTCCTGACCAGCCTCAGCAGGAATTCCCTCTTAACATTTGATGTCTCTTTTTAGTAAATTTTCATCCACTGAACCACATCCCCCCTCCTCACCTTTTTCCTAAGTACAAATCCTTAGCTGTCTTATTGTATTCCAAAGTGAGCCCAGTTCTATACAGAGGTCTCTTTTCCCATATGCAAGTTTCCGAATAAAATCAGTCTCTATCCCTTTAAGGAGGGTCTGGCTCTGGTTCTGTTTGATAATAGAACACTAACTGTTACAATGCTTATAACTGGCTTCCACCTGAATTTAATTGGAATACTTCTAAAATGGAACATTATGTGTGAACTTTACTATAGGCTTTGTAAAAACTATTTTTCATTTCAAGATTTTTCCCTTCTGCTCAGAACTTTCATCACTGATATGTATTAAATGTTTCAGGATATTTTATGATTAATGTTTATTAATTTTATTTTATATATATTCTTGTACTCCCTAATCATGGTCTTTTCTAGGTAAATCTATTAATGGGAAGATGTACATGAATAGATTTATAATTTTAAAATATTGTCTTCACACCTGAGGCCAAATTTGCCATGTAATTTTTTTTTTTTTTTGCTAGTTTTAATTTGCTATCCTTTATTTAGGATTTTTGCATCTATGTTTATATTATATGGCGTCAGAATTTTCTATTTTTTCTCTTCTTGTCTTTATTTTGGTATCAGTGTTACAGTATACTCACGTAATGAAATGGACAGCTTCATTCCTTTTCACAGTCTCTGAATCATTTTGCAATTATTTCTTTCTCATCTTTCTTTTTTAAAATTATTTTAATTTTTAAAAAATTTTTAATGTTTATTTATTTTTGAGAGAGGGAGAGAGAGACAGTGTGAGCAGGAGAAGGGGTAGAGACAGAGGGAGACACAGAATCCGATCTTTTGGAAGAATAGATCTTTTGGTTAACAAGTAGAGGTGGCAACAATAAAATTTCTTTTTTGTTGTTGTTGTTTTACTTATCTTTTCTGCTCCTTTAAAAATAAACACTTTAAATCTGTAAATTTCTAAACATTCTTTTCATAACAAAATAATTAAGTCCAAAATGAACTATTGGCATAATTTGCTCAAAACGTTCTATAATAATTAAAAATATTCAAGCTATAGGCATGCCCCAGTTGTATTTCTCATAGTGTTTATTTAGGCGTGTCTATTCTTATTTAATTATTTTTGTCTGCAGTTTGTCCTTTTGATGAGTTTGATGATGGCTGCTTCTGCTGTGGTTGTTTTTGCTGTTGCCTTTAGAACCAGTTTTGCGTGTAGAGGATGAGGGACATTGTAGATTGCTACATTGTATTCATTCCATTTCACTATTTCCAAGAGCGCTCCAGTTTGTTTAGTTGTCTATTCTTTTCCATACAATGAGAAGCTAACCCTAGCTTCACCTACAACAATGGGCCTTGTCAGAACAGGGCCAATCTATTTTCCCAGAGAGAGATACTTTCTCAAATTTGGCCCAGTGCTATGCCAGCTGACACTGAAAGGGGGTTGAGCACATTTGTTGGTTGGTTGGTTGGTTGGTTGGTTGGTTGGTTTTGTGTGTGAGCTAGAGAAAGTTATATATATTTTTTTTCCAGGGATTTGTCCTGCATGAATGAATGAGAGGTCTGGGGATACTGTGGTATCTAATGATCTGTCTGAAGATAAAGCCAACACGTGTATGGGAAGAATCAGGAGAACTGGAGAAATAGACCTGAACTTGAAGAAACAGCCTTGAAACCCATTTTAACTCTTCCTTCACACATGAAGGAAGATTAATAATTATTGTTATGTTTTTATGTGGCCAGACTATGATGACTAGTTGTTTGGTCAAACACTAGTCTAGATGCTTCTGTGAGGTGTATTTTAGATGTCATCATTTAAAATAATTTGACTTTAGTTGAAGGAGATTATTCTCCGTAATGTGGGTGGTCTTTGTCTAAACAGTTAAAGGCATTAAGAGCAAAGATGGAGGTTTCTCAGAAAAGAAAGAATTCTACTTTCACAATGCAACATAGAAACTCTGCATGAGTTTCCAGATTTTGGATTTAAGACCGGAAACTCAACTTCTACATGTGTCTCCAGGCTGTCAGTTTGTCCCAAATTTCATACTTGCCACCAACCCCTACAATTGTGAATCAGTTCCTTAAATCTCTCTCTATATATATTTCTCTCTCTTTATCACTATCTCTACTATACGTCTAATCTATCCCTATATCTGTATTATAGAAAGAGAGCTAAATAAACTTTAGCATTAACATTGGATTTAAAGGATATTTTTATGCTAAGGCTATTATTTAGAGCCTTAGGTCTTTTATTAGCCAGTACTGAAATTTAAAAACAATATATGTATGTAAGCAATTCCAGAATAATGGGGTTAGCGACCTCCAAAAATTTACTTCTCTATAAAAGTATGAGAACACTGGTAAAAATTATTAAAATCAACCTTTACAGAATTCTGGAAATTAACCAAAGACTGGCAATAGTCCAAGGGGTATTTATTCAAGAAAAAGAGCTGAATCTCAGTAAGATCGAGTTTTAAGGAATGTTAAATTGCCCCTTTCCCCTTCTGCTGTTCCCAGGTCCAAGGGAAACTTACAAAACCAACAGTCTTATAATAATGGTAGCCATGAAAAACAGCAGCCAAATACTTAATGGAGAGAAAACAGGTTTGGAGTTTTCCCAACCACCCAAATAATTGTTATTATTTCACATATCTGGCAGCTCCTTGAAAATACCGCATACCAGGCTTATTTGTATTAGAAGTGAATTAGAGTTTGCTCAATTTCTTTTCTGTGGCATGTTTGGGAAAAATCAGTGTCAATTGGTTTAACATTGCAACTGCCTCAGGTGGTAATGTAGCTTAGGCTAACAAGAAACTAACTAAGAAACTTAAAAGGAAAAGCTGTGGCATGAGATAAACGTAAAGAGCTTTAAAAAGTTTTGACATACTCTTAGGAATCTAGAAAACCACATTCAGGCACAGAGCTGTGCACATGCTGAAGAGAGATCTGAGAGAGTCCTAATCTCTTTCCTCTGGCTGACCTTGAAGCTTTGTGAACGTAGGAGTTGAAGAATAGGGCAATGTTATAAACTGCCTGCCAGAGCATTGAATGCATGCCACAACGCACACATATCCTCAGCAAAAATTGAAAGTCTTTTTTCAAAAAAATTAATATTGATACTGTTAGTTGGCCACTGACCTAATGAAAAGTCTTCAGTGGTCACACATGACAACGAATATAGACTTTGCAGAATTAGTATAAGAAAGTCACTAAACAAACAGTAACAACTACATGACACAAATATGACAACAACAATAAACTCTGAAAGAGAGGAATCTGATTTCCAGAGTTGCCACATTATGTCACAGTAAAAAATTAAAAGTACATGGAAATGTAAAAATATATCTAATGGGTCAAAGAATAAATTGCATAGGGAATTAGAAAAATATTTTGAGGTAATTTGAAATGAAAACAAAACATTGCAAAAGTTATGTGATGTAGCTACTGCAGTGTGAAGAGAGAAATGTGTAGCAGTAACTTATATTTTAAAAACTCTAAAATTCAATAGCCTAACATTCTAATTTTAAAAACCAGAAAGAAAAGAACTAACAAAAAGTCAAGCAAGCAGAAGGAAGGTAGAAATAAAGATTAGATGAAAATAAATAAAATAAAATAAATGAAAAAATACTGCATCAAAAAAACCAAAAATTGGTTCTTGAAAAGACCAACAAAATTGACAAACCTTTATTTAGACTAACCAAGATAATCGTAAGAGGACTGAAATCATTAAAATCAGGAAAGAAATATAGAACATTATTACTGACCTTAAAGGAAAATAAAAACAGAGTAAAATGAAATACTATGACTAATCGCCTTTGAATAAATTATATAGCCTAGATAAAAAGGAAAAATTACTATAAATGCATAAACAACCACAACTGAATGAAAAAGGATTAGAAATCTGAATAGAGTGATAATAAGTAAAGATATTTAAATAATAATTAAGTTTTAAAAATGCCAAAAGAAATTTTCATGCCCAGATGGCTTTATTGATTAATTCTACTAAATGTTTAAAGAAAAATTATTACTAATCCTTTACAAAATTATCCCAAAGGTAGAATGATACATGCACTGGTAAAACAGTTCTTGTCCCTTAAATTCAGGATCCAGACAAGAATGTCTGATCTTTCTATGTACACTCAACATTATACCAAAGACTTTAGCTAGGGCAATTAGACAAAAAAGAGATAAAAGACACTGAGATTGGAAGAGGAGTAAAACTATTTGCAGGTGAGTTAATCAGGTATATATAATAGCCTAAGGACACCATTAACACTATTAGAACTCATACATTCATCAAGGCTGCATAATACATTATCAATTAAAAAAATAGTTACATTTTTATACCTTAACAATAAACAATCCAAAAATGAAATTGAACAATTTTATTTACAGTAGCATCCGAATGGATAAAATACTTCGGAATAAATCTAAGTCTTATGCACTGAAAACTCAAAACATTGATTTAAAAAAATAAAGTTTAAGTCTGAATAAAGGAAAAAATATCCCATATTTATTGATCAAAAACTTAAAATTGTTAAAGATGAAAATACTTCCCAAATTCTATCTACCTCTATCAAAATATAGTTGTCACTTTTGCAAAAAAAATGATAAGCTGGACCTAAAATTCATATAGAGATGCAAGAGGTGAAGAATAGTAAAAATAATAGCAAAAAATAGGAGTGATTAATACTTCAACTTACAAATTTACTACAAAGCCAGGTAATCAAAATAGTATAGTACTAGTATAAGAATAGACATAGATCAATGAAATAAAATGAGATTTCAGAAGCAAATGCTTACATTTATAATCAATTTTTGAAAAGAGTTTCTAGACAATAAAATGAGGAATGAAAAATATTTTCCAAAAACTTGTGTTGGAAAGATTGTATATCTATAAGAAAGAATGAAGATCAATCCCTATTTGAAATGGACTCAAAATGGATCATTGAATTAAATGTAAGAGCTAAAATAAAATGTTTGGAAGAAAGTATAAGAGTAAATCTTTTATCCTTGGATGAGTCAATTTTGTCTTAGATATGACACCAAAATCACAACTGACAAAATATGGACAAATTGAACTTTATCAAAATTAACAATATGGTGCTTCAAAAGACACCCTCGATGAAGTGCACAGATAATCCATGGAAAGGGGGAAATTATTTGCTAGTGATATATATCAGATAAGGGACATTTATTCCGAATATATAAATAACATATAACACAGCAGTTAAAAGATAAAACAACCCACTTAAAATAAATGGACGAAATATCTGAATAGACATTTATCTCTCCCCCCCCAAAAAAACTCCAGAAAATCCAATGGTAAATGTATATATTGATGAACTCTTTTGTATGCCTAAAACTACCTTAATATTATTTTCATTTTTCATTACTTATGTTATTGTCAATCTCTGAATTGATTGTTACTTTACCCTATTATTTAAAAAATATTATTCCGATAACTTCCAGCATCTATATATCCTGATGGATGGGTACTCTCATTATGAAGTTTGTTCCCATTTAGGTGGCCTACATTATTTTTCCAGGACTCTTAATGAATTTCATCTTGCTTGTTTTGTGCATTGTCACTAAATATGTCCAGGTATGAATTTGGTTTATTTATCTTTTTCAGGATACAGTGTGCTTTATTCTGTCTTACATATATGTCCTTCCTCAATTCCAAAAAGTTCCCAGTTTTTATTTTTAATGTTGTCTCTTCACATGTCTTAGTTTTGTGAAAGAAAAAAAAGTCAGGGAATCCTAGCTCCCTAACATTCATGGATGGTTTGAGTGACTAATTCCCCACGTGGTTGTGAAAATTCCAACCACTGAGCTATTTCTGGTTTTCATATATTTCTTAGAGTTTGGCTCTAATTCCTACTTCTTTCTTCTCAATTAATAACATATTTTTGTTTTTATCTGACACCTGGAAATTTGCTTCATTTCTTTGCTATTCACATATTGGTATTAGTGTATGTATATAAATTATTGTATTCTATACTACATACTATGCAACTGGTGTGTAAGTACTGTGGCAGTAGAGTAATTTCCACTCTATCCACCACACTGATTTTTTATTGTTTTCCTCCCTGAGTACTCTATCCACCTTTTAAGACTCAGTCATCCTTTGATTTCATCACAATAGCCATCTGTGGGAAAACAGGCCATTTCTGAGCTTCTCCTCTGTGGTCCCATGGGTCATTATGAGTACCTGTAATAGTATATTATATCTACACAACAATCTATTACTTTAGCTTGTCTGCACTGCGAAGTTACGTTTTGCCAGGCATTAAAGATAAATTTTCAGTATCCCTACAAAAATTAAGTGTTCTCTTTACTACCCACAAAGAACCCCATCTGCTTTATATATTTTTTAAGTTTCTAAAATCACTAATACTAAATAAATAGTTAATATTACAGAGATTCTGTTGTAGAAAAAAATTAAGATGTTGAAATTATAATGTCATATCTCCGCAATAATCTTTGTTTTCCTGTAGGCAATCAATCTCTCAGGGGTGAGGTAAAAGATCGTTCATGAAGGATGGCCTCAACTTCCAGACCAATTTAACTTCAAAGCTTCTGATATTGGTTATTTCTCAGGGGTTGTGATTTTTTTCTCTATCACAACCACAGTTGGTCTAAAGGTAATAATTTCCTGGGCAGGAATCCAATTTTGTAACTATCTCTGTCGGCATGCCGATTTTGTATTGTGCCTTATAAGACTCAGTAGGATCCATCAACATCAGCTCAGATAGTTCTACCACAATACTTAAATGTGTTCTTAAACTAAGGCATTAGAGACAAAGTTAACAACTGGAAATACCTACAATAAATTTCTGAGATAAGCATTTTGAAATTTACTGAGAAAGATAATTATTTGTATATATCATGCAGGTTTGCCTTTTATTTTACCTGCCAATGTCTTCATGAAGATCATAACTCTCTTTTCTACTCTATTGATATTCTTATTAATTTCATTTCATTCTCTAGGTAGAGTACTTTCCTTGGTTTCATGTTCCATAATAAGGTTGAATAAAGCATGGTAGGTAGGCTTGAAAGGAATTTCCATATTTAAGGAGACAGTATATTTAAATACCCATATATAATTCAGGGAAGTATAAAAAGATAAAGTGATAGAAAAGACTAAAGTAAAAGGCATCAATAAGATATTATTACTGAAGAAACCTGGCTTGGGACTCACAAAGTCCACGGATGATGAGAGCCCATGTAATCATCCATACTTATGGGATGCACAAAATGTGAACTCAATAATAGCATAAGTGATATTTAGAGATATTTATTTACAAAGACGTATATGTTTTAATTGATGTTGAACACATTTCTACCTTGCTATAGCAGAAGATTTCATGTTATACCTAAGCAGAGACACATGGGTAATCTTAAGGAAACATTTCTTGGATAAGATGAAATGAGATTCTATTTTCTTACACAATAAAGATAGATCTATACCTCTTATTTTTATCCTCTTCCTATTTCTAGGACTAGTATTAACACAAAACACTGCACATTAACAAGGTTAAACTGAGTACCATTTATCCATAATTAAAAAAAAATCAAATGATGTGAAAACTGTTATGTTAGAGATTTACAAGCAAGGGTTTGATTTAAGCTTCTTATAAATTTTTGAAATAAATTTGACATATTAGTTTGATTTGTTCATCCATCCCTCTCTTTATCTTGCAAAAGGAGTATAGATGATATACTTTGTGGGTGTTTGTGCATATTTGCCAGATGCAACAATTCAACCTTTTACTTTGCAGTGAGGCAAAAGAAAAATAGACCCCCTTTGACTGAAGTGAACAGCATACACACCACATCTTTAGTCTTGGACTTTTTTATAATCTCATAAGCCTTGTTTGAATGTTGCAACCAATCATGAAACAAAATTAAAAAACTGATTTTTAATCAGTTCCATATATGACCATTAACAATTTATTAAACTTTAATTGTAGAGTAAGCAATTACAATTTTATTTCTAACTGCAAGTATTAATTTGAATATAAAACATATTTGAGGGACACCTGGGTGGTTCAGTCAATTGAGCATCTGAGGCAATTTCATCTCAGGTCATGATCCCAGGGTCATGGAATTGAGCCCCGCCTTGGTCTCCATGCAAAGCATGGAGTCTGCTTAAGCTTCTATCTGTCTCCCTCTGCTCCTCTCCACACCTCCCCCTCAGATAAAAACAAAACAAAATAAAACAACAACACTAAAAAAGCATTTAAGCCATATTGTAAGGGAAACATTGAAAAGAAGAAAATTGACAATTCAGATTTCATGGGGTGCCTGTGTGGCTCAGTTGGTTAAACGTCTGACTTCAGTTCATGTCATGATCTCATGGTTTATGGGTTTGAGCCCCACCTTAGGCTCTGTGCTGACAGCTGGGAGCCTTGATCCTGCTTCAGATTCTCTCTCTCTCTGCCCCTCCCCCACTTTCTCTCTCTCTCTCTCTCTCTTAAAAATAAATACACATTAAAAAATTAAAAAAATAAAACTTTTTTTAAAAAGAAAAGAAACAAATTGAAAATTCAGATTTCATTATCAAGGTGATCTAATGTATAGTTGATATGATTCATGAGTTCCTCTCAAGTGATAAAGATGTCAACCTATAGGCTTTTTCTTATCAATTTAGAAGTATAAGTTGTTTTTAATATAGGAAATTCCCATTGACTATATTAGCATCTATTTATAAATGCAACATATATTTCTTATATCTTCACCTTCCTTAAACTTGAATCAGGCAACATGACTAAATGGAAGTACACTCAGACTGCATAAGAACATATATGAAACTTTTCTTTCATCTCAAGTCTCTTTGAATGGAACCCTGGAGTCCCTTGAAACACTTCCTCAGCAGCAAGCATGGCTCTAGAAGTCTAGGAAGACTCAGTTGCTCAAGTTCATGAAGCAAAGTACTAGAGAGAAGAGAGCTGCATGGAAGATTCTCTGGAGATCTGTGGAGGATCTCCTTTACCTTTGGGTATTATTCAGCTAAGTATTGATTAATGTGTGAGGAAACCACATCCAAGACTGGGGAGACATCAAATGAAGAAAACTAAAAAACTGGTAAGACTGAAGTCCATACAGGGCCCAAAATAGTGTAAGCATCACTGGCAAAAAAAAAAAAAAAAAAAAAAAAAACTTTACATAAGTAGTGGGACACACTCTAGAGCCATTAATACTTACCAGTTATGAGTGTTGACAGATATCCAAGAATCACACCTGTTTGATAAGGACAAGAAATATGAAAACTAGGAAAAAGATTAAACATCTACAATGGGCTAAATGATGAAACAGAGAAAGAAATTAAAATCAATAGAATTCATATCTAGAAAGACAGAACAAAAAAATAAGAAGTTATTACATCTATAAAACAAGAACAGGCTGTTATACACAAGAAACAATCATCAATCTTGCAAAATATATATGTAATTGCTGAAAAAATATCAGTGAAATAGTTGAGTAACATAAAATTTGTGCTTGAAGACTGGTAGCACAGGAGTAGCATAATGTAAGGAGAGAGTTTAAAAAATAATTGAAAAGAGTTTTATTGATTTATGTGAATCAAATCCCCCTGTTAAAAATAGTGAGAAATTTTTGGTATAATGACAAAGGTGTAAAACTGTTACTCTCCCACCCCCCACCCCCCACCCCAGCCCACCTTGGGAAGCATTTAAAAGCAACAAAGCTAATCTGAAGCAAAATGAAATTACTGTTGACACTAGAAAACATTTAAAATGGCAACCGCAAAAAGCAGTTGGAGATTGAAGAGGAAGACCTATAAAAGCAATCAGGAGAAGACATTGTGTTTTCTCCTTTCAGAAGCAGCCAGTAAAGAATGCTTCTTGGAGGCAAGATCCACAGGTATACATCATCTAAATTACTTGTTTACAATGACAGAGTGAGGTCCAAGAGCTGGCAGTAGAAGTTCCCCTGAACCCAGTTTGGTTCCAAAGAACACAGGAAGTAGAGCTAAATAACTCACAGCCAACTCATATTTGCAAAAGCCTATCCATAGCTGTGGCCAAGTGGAAAAATTGAGGATTCACACAGTAAACCTCTGCAGTTGTCTTTCTCCACTAAACAGATCTGAATATGTCCCTATACTGACTATTTTGCACTGACTAGGAGTGGACCAAGTGAAAATTTAACATATTTTGCTAACAAGAACTCTTAGAATGCAGCCTTCTCAGCATGGCCACTTCCTCATTACTAATATCAAAAGCCAGCCAGCGCCCCTCTTAGCCTTTAGATTTTTAAGGTGTGAGGTTCACACAATCCACTATGTTTGCCTTCTCCTCCTCCTCAAGTTGCACAGGATAAGACACAGTGATCCCTTTGATTAGTCTCCATAAAGCCCCTCTCCTTGACTTGAGATACTGAGGAATGTCTTCATTACTTACAAACTGGGAGGGAGTAGGGGGTATGGGATTTGAAGCATACCAAAAGATCACTGCAGAAAAATCTTCCTTATAGTATTCTCCTTCTATCTCCATTCCTTTTTCAGCCTAAATGAGGGGGAGGGGCTTATGAGTTATGAGGAATATAACTGGTTCTTATTCATCTTCTGTCAGCAATCTGAAAAGGTGGTCTGTCTCAGAACTCACTTTGGTGTGTTATATCTGTTGTATATTGATGTCTCTGAAAAATAAATTTAATAAATAAGACTTTTGTGAAATAGTCCATAGACAAGGTGAAGGACCAGCAGAGAAAAGTAGGCATGAGGCTACATAAACATGAGAGATGACTTCCTATAAATCACCTATCCTGAGTAAGTAGGCGATATTGGACTGAGTACCCCCAAACACAGTAGGACATTAAGAGAACAGAGAAGTCTTGGTGGTAACCAAGATACGGTGGAGAGTGTAATTGCCTCCCAGACATCCTTCAATAACATCTAAGTAGCAGAACTATGAGTTAGATAGATTGACCCCATCTCTAGCCCCCTCTTTCCATTTGCACATCACAGTAATTGGTGTAGGGCTGACTGCCCAACCTACATGTAGTCAACCATCAGCACATAGTCTGGACATCTTGACTCTTTCAAGGTTGACATATACTTTTGGTCTGGAGTAGAGCTAGGGGCTTCTGTGCAGCTGCTGAGCATATGATCCTAGGAACTGTTAACATTCATCTTGTAGCCATGTGAGGGCATTAATCAAAATAAAACTGTTAATTTAGAAGACAAAGCAGAAAGACATAAAGGAGGTAGTTCTTCAGTGATGTCATTGACCTGAGGTATCAAATCCAATCTGACTGGAATTACAGGAGTCAGAATTTGTTTCATTTAGCTTTACATTGGTTTTCTGTGACTTGAGATCAAAAGACCAGTTTCCCTGGTGCTATAGCCTGGGGAATTCTGCTGGATTCGAGTCCAGTGGCAGTAGAAATACTAAAAGATAAGCTAAAATGATGACTCAATCACTGATATTGGCATCTATGAGGGTGATGTGACTAAATTACATCCACTACTGTCTTCATGCTGGAGGTAAATGAAGACAGGAAATCATTGATATACCAATGGCTTACATAATTCATGCTTTAGAACTCTTAAAACTAAGGTAATGTGCAGCTAGAAAGAGAGAGGCAAAAATGAAAACATGATTTTTGAAAAATAGTGACTATGGTCCTTGGTTTGAGATTCCAAATTGAGGAAATTGAGCACTAGAGATTTTATTTAACTTTCTGGAGTTTACTTACTAGAAAAGTAGATCAAGGGTTCAAATTCATGTCTACCAAGCCCAAAAGATAACACTTTACCTTCTGCATAATTCAGAAGAATTATACCTTCTGCATAATTAGTTTTCTAAAACCAGGAATAGTCTAGCATTTATGGGCAAACATATTTCAGGGCTGCATGGAACAGATCTTCTCATCATCTACTGATTGTTTTCCAACTGAAAGAATCTATGTTTCTATTTTAGTTTCTAACATGTAGCCGGAAGGTTTCATAGACGGTTTCAACACTGTTCTCTGAAATAGCTTGTTGTCATATAACTTACTGATTCCTGTCATAGTTTTCTTTACTGGAATACAAGGAAGAAATCAAAGGTAGGATGGTGTGATTGCTAAGGTAGATTGGTCAGTTTGGAGTGCTCTTGTTCCTTGCTGTCATTGACACATAATTGTTCTCAAGGGTTTTTTTGTTGTTATTGTTCTTTCTTTTTCTTTGCCTTTTCTTGGATCCTCTATACCTTCCTCTATTCATATGCTATTAACACCAGATGTTGTCAAATCTGATTTTCTTATTTGGTATTTGAGTTTTTTGTTTATTAGAATGACTGCCAACACAGCAAAATTCAGTGTAATCTTTCACATCTGAATTGCCCATATGCAATTTGGACAGCATGTGGATTATGCTTAGTGCAACTGTGACATGAATTCAGTTTCTTTGAAGTTAATTGTCAGCTCTTACAGCTACAGTGACTGCAGAATAGTCAGCAAAATGTCGCAATCACCATCATTAAGAAATTTTGAATGACTGCCTTTAGATGCAGCATAAAGCTTATTGATGTGGGGGAAAAGAAGATCATTTCAGAATACTGAACGTTTATCATGGTACTATTGCCAAGTTCCTAATTATATCTTAAGGCATGGCTTTGTGAAAGAAACTGCATAGAACCGAATCAAATTCTACTGATGTTGGTAACAGGAATTGGCAGCAGCATTAAAGCTAACGTGCACACACCATTCATTGTTGTTACTAATAATGCGATAAACTTGATTATTAAGTAACTCATGGACAAATGACTGAACAGAGAGCAGAGAAATTTTGACTTCCAATAACCAAGCGGAGAGGAAACTGTCAGTATCAAGATAAGAGTTCTGTCTGTTGCATAATGACAACATTGTCTACAGTTATAACAGTGAGCAGATAGAGGCAGAGCTGAAGGCAGGGTTCTTGTCAGATCTATAGCACCGGCTCCAAAAACACAGCAGTAATTGTTAGGCCAAGTATAAGCAAAAGAAGTAGATGACAACACTACAAGTTTTACAAATAAAAACACTGTTTTATAAAAAAGTCAAGTCATAGAGAGCAAATTGCACTTTCTTAACTTCTAAATGCCATCTCTCAGGACGCCTGCGTGGCTCAGTAGGTTAAGCATCCGACTTTGGCTCAGGTCATGATCTCATGGTGCATGGGTTCAAGCCCCGTGTCAGGTTTTGGGCTAAAAGCTCAGAGCCTGGAGCCTGTTTCAGATTCTCTCTCTCTCTCTCTCTCTGCCTCTCCCCCCGCTCATACTCTGTCTCTCTCTGTCTCAAAAATAAATAAACTATAAAAAAATAAAAAATAAATAAATTCCATCTCTCTAAGAAATTGTTTGCATGCTTTTAGTCAAATATATGATGGACTTGTGTCTTGTGGTTTGGGCTATTTCCTGACACTTTTCTAAAGGTAATAATCTAAAGTCAGTGGTTGATATTTGCCCATGATTTCCATCTCATCTAGATGTGTACTTTTTGGTCTTTTCACCATATGGCTCAGGTTGATATGGTAATGAGCTGACAATGTTTGTGTCTATGTGTAAATTCTACTATTTTAATCACAGTGCTCCATTTTCAGTGCACATTCAGAGCTCAGATAGTATCAGTTATCTCATTTAAATCTCTCAAACCACTTGTGAATTAAATGTTGCTATCCACGTTTGTCAGATGAGAACCTTGACAATCAGGTTAACAATTTGTCCAAACATAAATGTGTGTAATGAGGGGAAGATCTGTAGTCTCAAGCCTACATCTATTACATGCAAATTTTATGACCTATCCTCAACTTTGTATGCAGCCTCCCAGCAAGATGGCCTTCACATCCTTCCTTCTAGATACTAAAAAAAAAAAAGAAAGAAAAGAAAAGAAAGAAAGAAAAAAAAGAAATGATCAGTGCACAGAATTTCAAGGAAGGGGATATAGGAATCAAATAATTTACATTTTTATCATTTTATTTTACTTTGTGAATTTGATAAAATAGCAGGTGATTTAAAAAATAATAAATACAAGTATCTTTGATCTTTACAAACATAATAGGAAAATTCAACAATCCTGTAATAAATACTTATCTTCTTATTACATCTTTCTTCTTTTGACAAAAGTTGATATGCCCCATTTCAGGAGGTGGTGGTCTATGATAAAATACTGCAATTTAAGGAAAGGAAAATCTGGGCTGAGGCAGAAAAGCTTACTTTTGAAATTACATCTCACAAGGCAAGTATGAATGAAATTACAGTGAAAACCAGGGTAAAGAAAATGTGAAGAACAAATGTCAAAATGTGGGAATAAAATCAGTTATATAGTGCATAACTTGAGAAATTCTCAGAATGGGAACTGAAACATGCAGGGAGTTAAAGAAAAAAAAATACAGATTCAGGTTCAAGGCCAAGCTTCCAATCTGGGGTACGGACTCCAAAATTTCTGCCTTCTCGGAAATTAACAGCTATCACTCCACTAGTTTCATTTGCTGTTGGTTCCTTCCTATCATCAGTTAACCTGTTGAAAAGTCTCCAATTTAAAATTTTCCCAAAAGAATTCCTATGGATCACATTGATGGTGTTTTGGTGTAGTGGGTGTCTGGAGCTGACCACTGAAAAGGAATTCTTGATATATCTCTTGTGCAAAAAAGTGATTTTATTAACACACAGGGACAGGACGCCTGGGTAGGAAGAGCTGCCCCAGGACCATGAAGAGAGATTGATTATATATTTGGGAATCGGGGGAGGTAAAGGTAAGGTGAAGTTTCCAAAGGGATTTTCATATGCTAAAGAAGACTCACAGGATCCTGGAGACCTAGCTATTTTGACTCTAAGGTTGTTTTTCCTTCTAGCAAAAGCATTAACATTAAGACAGTAGGGAGTTCTTAGAGAAATGTTATACTCTGCTTGCCTCAAGTCTTTTCAATGGGCAGCATGTTATAAGGGAATTTAATTTTATCTGCCATTTCCTTCTGCCTCTGTTTCCCACGTTAACATCATCATTGCTGGCCACTGACCAATACTTGCCTTCACTGACTTGTCACTCCTCAATTCACGATTCCTCTGGCATTGCTGTAAAACTTTAAATAAACCTTGATAATGTTGATGTCTTTATATGAAAGCAGTATTTTTCAGGGACACCTGGGTGGCTCACTTAAGTGTCCAGGTCTTGGTTTCGGTTCAGGTCATGATCTCACAACTCATGAGTTCGAGCACCATACTGGGCTCTGTGTTGACAACATGGAGCTTGCTTGGGATTCTCTGTCTCCCTCTCTCTCTGCCTCCTCTCCCTCTCTCTCTCTCTTTCCTGACTCTCTCAAAAATAAATAAATAAATATTAAAAAATAGAGTAAATAAAAGCAACCTGTTCAACATTCTATCATGTTTGGCTTCTCTTTGGCACTGGCCTTTCTGAGACTTTCAGTTGCTTTAAAACTTTTTTAATTTAAAAAATATTTATTAAAGTATAGTTGATATATAATATATTATATATTAGTTTCAGGTGTACCACATAGTGATTCAACAAATATAATACATCAGGTTGTGCTCACCACTATAAGTATAGTTACTATATGTCACCACACAAACATTGTGATATTATTGACTCTATCCTCTATGCTTTATCCCTGTGACTTATTTATTTTATAGCTGGAAGTCTTTACCTATTAATCCCCTTCACTATTTCACCTATACCTCAACCTCTCCTGCCTGGTGACCACATTTTGTTCTCTATATTTATGAATCAGTTTCTCTTTTTGTTGTTCTTGTACTTTATTCATCTGTTTTGTTGTTCAGATTCCGCATATAAGTGAAGTCATGTGGTATTTGTTTCTTTCTGTGTGACTTATTTCATTTAGCATAATATGCACTAGGTCCGTCCATGTCATCACACATAGCAAGGTTTTATTCTTTTTCTATGGCTGAGTAATGTTTCATCATGTATATATACCATACACTCTTTATTCATTCATCTATCAATGAACACTTAGGTTGCTTCCATATCTTGGCTATCATAAATAATGCTACAATAAATAATATAGGTGTGCACATATATTTTTTGAATTGGTGTTTTTGTTTTCCACAGGTAAATACCCCAAAGTGGGTATTTCTACTCTTAATTTTTTGAGGAAACTCCATAGTGTTTTCCACAGTGGCTTGTATCAGTTTGCATTCTGTTTTCCACAGTGGCTTCTATCAACAGTGCATGAGAGTTCCTTTTTCTCCGCACCTTTGCCAACACTTGTTATTTCTTTTCTGTCTCTCTTTTGTAATTGATTAATTAATTTTTTAAATTTATATCCAAGTTAGTTAGCATATAGTACAGCAATGATTTCAGGAGTAGACTCCTATGATTCATCCCCAGTGTCTAACACTCAGTGCTCATCCCAAGAAGTGTCTTCCTTAATGCCCCTTACCCATTTAGCCCATCCCCTTTTCCACAACCCCTCCAGCAACGCTGTTTATTCTTTATATTTGAGTCTCTTATGTTTTGACCCCCTCCCTGTTTCAATATTATTTTTGCTTCCCTTCCCATATGTTCATCTGTTTTTTACCTTAGATTTCTCATATGAGTGAAGTCATATATTTGTCTTTCTCTGACTGACTAATTTTGCTTAGCATAATACACTCCAGTTCCATCCACATAGTTGCAAATGGCAAGATTTCATTTTGTTTGCCAAGTAATACTCCATTGTGTGTGTGTATATATATATATATACACACACACACACAATATCTCACATATTCTTTATCCATTCATCAGTTGATGGACATTTGGGCTCTTTCCATACTTTGGCTATTGCTGATAGCACTGCTATAAACATTGGGGTGCATGTGCCCCTTCAAAACAGGACACCTGTATCCTTGTAGTACCTTGTAGTACAATTAATTACTGGTTTGTAGGGTAGTGTTATTTTTAATTTTTTGAGGTACCTCTAAACTGTTTTCCAGAGTGGTTGCACCAGTTTGCATTCCCACCAGCAGTGCAAAAGAGACTCTCTTCCTCTGCATCCTTGCCAATATCTGTTGTTGCCTGAGTTGTTAATGTTAATGTTAATGTTAATGTTAGCCATTCTGACCACTGTGAGTGGGTATCTCATTGTGGTTTTGATTTGTATTTCCCTGATGATGAGTGATGTTGAGCATTTTTTCATGTGCCTGTTTATCATCCATATGTCTTCTTTGGAGAAGTGTTTATTCGTGTCTTTTGCCCATTTTTTCACTGGAGTATTTGTTTTTTGGGTGTTGAGTTTTCTTTTCTTTTTGATACTAGCCATTCTATCTGGCTTGAGATGATATCTCTGAGCATAGTCTTTCCTCCTGTGCCAACTACAGTAAAAGGTATTCTCTCTAACTCTCTCAGAGTATCTCTTTTCATCTCATCCTTAGAGTTCATCATCAAAAGCTTTTTCATCTCAAATTACACAGTATCCTGAATTTATTACATCAATGATCTCAGTTATCAACATATGCCAATGGCTCATTTCTTCAATGTGTGATTATTGAAAGCCTATAATAGGCCATCACAAGCATTATTCCTTAGGCTAGAACTATATCTTCTTACTTGTACA
The DNA here is from genome assembly GCA_028646485.1 of Cryptoprocta ferox. Lineage (NCBI taxonomy): Eukaryota > Metazoa > Chordata > Mammalia > Carnivora > Eupleridae > Cryptoprocta > Cryptoprocta ferox. Next base: position 48,768,063 of record CM053559.1, read on the forward strand.
CAGATGAATTTCAGTCACCTCAAATTTCACAGATCAAATCTTATTATCTTCCCCACCAAGCCTTCCCCTGTTGAGCTTATCCTGTTTCAGAAAATACTATGAAAGTTGACTGATTACTCTAGGGATTGTTAAATACCATCCATATATCTCCAGGCCCTCTAATAGATGTTTCTTTATATGTAATATTCACCCCCTTGAAGGCTACTTTACTGTTTTTTTTAAAAGAATGCTCTTCTAGAAATGAAAATCTAATTATGTAACTATGGTCCTCAAGAGTTTCCCATTCACCTTAAAATAAAACCTTCCACTTTTTAATATGGCGCACAGGCACATGAGTATTTAGGCACCATTTCCATTTTATCCTGATCTGATTAGTTCACACTCACCCTCCAGGTTAGCTAGACAGAACTATTTTATCCTTTGAAGGAATGAGGTGATTCTACCAGAATTTTAGTATTTTCATTTTACATCTTCACATTTCCTAAGCTTATTCTTAAGAGTTCATTTGCTGTTATTGTTATCATAAAATTATTTCCTCTATTACAACATAGCTAGTTTTGTTTTTATATAAGAAACACATATTTCAATGCCATTGGTAGTTGCAGATAGAGAATAATTCATTCAGTGACTTTGAGACTGTTGAGTAGAGAATGTAATTGGATATGCTCCTGAAGATTGTTCAGGGTTTTAACAGAAGTGAACTGGAAGACAGGTGACAGCACATATTACAGGGTTGGTGATTGAGGGAAAGAGCAGGTAGTCAACTTTAGTCTGAGTAGAAGTGATGTGAGCAGGTGAGCTTGAAAAGATGAGGGATTGTGCTAAGCTTGGATTTACTTGTGTAGAGCAGATTAGCAAATGAGCAAGTTTGGATTCTTGACAATTGATATTACTTTTCATTTTTCTCCTAGAAATAATAAGACTTTTTAGAAAACACATTGAATTTTAAAGTTGAAGTAACAGAAAACTAGGTCTACTCTCTCTACTCTTAATGAGAAAGACTTTTGTTTAAAAATAAATTTAGGGGCGCCTCCATGGCTCAGTTGGTTAAACATCCAACTTTGGCTCAGGTCATGATCTTGTGGTTCGTGAGTTCAGTTCGAGCCCTGTGTCAGGCTCTGTGCTCACAGCTCAGAGCCTGGAGCCTGCTTCAGATTCTGTGTCTCCCTCTCTCTTTGTCCCTCCCCCACTCATGCTTGCACTCTCTCTCTCAAAAATGAATAAATATTAACAAAATTTAAAAATAAAAATAAATTTATAATACGATATGCTATCATATATTCATATACAGAAGCACATACAATTTAATCTCTTTCTTGGAAAGGTACTGATATGTAGAGGTTGTATAAAATATGAAGATGGTCCATCATAGTCTATTAAATTTACCGAACTATCATTGACAACAGAAGTTCTTCTCACCTCTCCTTAGTCTTACCTCCTCCTGCAATGATACTCCAATGGTCCCAGGAGATCATTTTATGTATATATATATATATAGCTTCTATTCAGGACCTATAACACCTCTCTGCTCACTGCCTTTTGCCCTGCTTCAGTTACATCACACTATTTATTCACTGTTCCCAATTCTCCTGTGCACATTCACCTTTCTGCTTTTAATTTCCTTTTTATTTGCCATGCTGCTACCTATAGCATTCTTAGAATTCTCCCTCATTGTGATAAATATTGATCATGTGACTTATAAAATTTTCTATAGGCAAACATCTCCAAAATGTTTATCTCCAGTTGAAACTAAATTCTGGACTTTTATTTTTGACAGGTGGTGATGGGGGGAAGGGGGGGTGGGCCCTGGATCATCCAAGATGACTAACTCACACTTCAGGCGGTAGGTGCTGGTCTCCACTGGGAGTTAAGTTAAGTTCCTTAACTACGTTCCTACCAGGGCACATTGGTTTCCATCCACTCGGACAAACCATGTGGCTTAGACTTCTCATTTCATGACTGGGTTCCAAAGGGAGCATTACAGGAAGTGAAGAAGGAGTCTACAGATCTCCTAGAGTCCCTGACTTGGAAGCTACATTTCATCGCCCTCACTGCCAATTGAAGGAGCACTAATATTTCAAGATGTATTTTAATTATCCATTATCTGGGAAGCCTTTTTAATTCATCTATTAGATAATGGCTTTCTTTTCATTTTAATTAAATTATAATGCTCTTCATGCCCAGCATAGTACTTGAATAATATATTCATTTTTATCTTCCCTGGAATGCAAACAAGTTGAGAAAAAGACTGTGTGTTATACATATATTTTTACCCAGTGCCTATCACTGTATCTTTTTCATTAGTCCTTAATAAAGAATTATTAAATATTTGAAATTTTAATTTCTGATATTTAACCATGATTTAAAATAAGTTTATAAAATTTAGAGAAATAAATTAACTTGTTGATTAAAAATCATATTTTCTAAAAGAACATTTTATATGTTTTTAAATAGTTTTAGATTTATAGAAAAATTGTGGTGATCGTACAGAAAATTCCAATATAACTGACATGGGTTTACTTAGTATGAACATCTTATATTAATATGGTACATTTGTCACAATTAAGAACCAATATCAAAGCATTATTAATTAAAGTCTATACTTTGTTCAGATTATCCTACTTTCTACCTAATGTCTTTTTTTTCTGTTCCAGGATCCCATCCAAGTTAACACATTATATATCTAGGCTTCTCTTGGTTGTGACAGTTTTTCAGACCATCCCTGTGTTTGATGATCTAGACAGTTTAGAAGCACTGATCAGGTATTTGTAGAATGCCTGCTGTTGTAATTCAACAGTTTGCTTCATGATTACACTGAGTTTGTGTGTTTTGTGGTGGAGGATCACAGAGATACAGTGTCATTTTTATCACCTTGTATCAAGGGTACAACATGACTTATTACTGTTGAGGTTAACCTTGCTCACCTGGCTGAGGTAGAGTATTTCAGGTTTCACCACTGGAATCTTTTTTCCCTCTCTTTCCACACTATATTCCATGGTGGGAAGTCATGACATGTAGATCATACCTACTGAGTGGAGAGTTGAGTTTTGTTTCCTTGAGGTAGAATATGTACATCAATTATTTTCAATTTTTTTGCACAGGGGATTGTCTATTATCTCCAATTTATGTGTTTATTCATTAATGTGTATATATCAGCATGGACTCATGGATATATTATAATATTATTTTTATTACTTTTTTCCCCACATGAATAGTACCAGGTTTGAGCATTAGGAGCTTTTTCAATTGGCTCTTGTGAACTTTTGACTTACCTCCATTATTGCAGATTTTTATTTTTAAATAACTTCCTTACTTTCAGGCATTACAAGGTATTTCAGGCTCATTTGTGTATTTCCTGCCCTACTCATAGAATCAGCCATTTCTCCAAGGAACTCTGATTCCTTTTATTAAACAATGGCATAGAAACTGAACCTGGGGGCTAGATGTTGCTCCTGGGTGTCATTGTTTTTAGGCTCTGTAGCTGATAGCGCAAAATGTCTGTATACAAACCCAAGTGTATATGCATATCTATAAATATTTCTCATTTTTAGTGTTTGTTTATTTTTTGAGAGAGAAGTAGGAGCAGAGGAGGGACAGAGTGAGAGAGAGACAGAGAATCTGACAGGTTCTGGACTATCAGTGCAAAGCCCAACGTGGGGCTCGAACCCACAAGCCCTGAGATCATGACCTGAGCCAAAGTCAGACCCTCAACTGACTGAGCCACCCAGGCTCGCCTATAAATATTTCTATATGCAACTATATATACCTCTATTAAGCTGAACATGAGTTCACACAGATGGCTCCAACTCTAGTCCATACCATAAGACCATCGTATGATTCTTCATTGGCTTACCTGTAATACCCAATATCAACAGTGAGAAACTCGGCTCCCACCAACTCCATCCATTTACTTAATTATTCAATTCCGGAATACATGTGTAATGGTATCAGAATTGTTAGCCTGAACCCTGTCAGAAACTATTTTATGAACTAGGGTACAGTATGCTTTATAATTTGGATTTATAAAATTATGTATGATTTCTTTTGCTTTTAGTCCTATAGACCCCCTTAATGTCCAAAGGTAATTAGGTCAGCAGCTTTTCTCCTCTCCTCCTCAGTGCAGCTGTTTCATATACGTGTAATATATTTTAATGATTTTGTAACATTCTGCATTCCATCCTGGAATCCCTGACATCCTAGATAACTTTTTCAAAATTCGCATACATTAGGGTTCATTGTTATTGTATAACATGCCATGAGTTTTTGACAAATACTCAGTATGCTATGTTCACCATTACAGTATCATACAGAATGGTTTCACCACCCTAAAAATCCCCTGTCCCTGTCTATTCAATAGTCTCAGCACAACACCAGCTGATTGGGCAGATAATTGAAATCCAACAGTTCACAGTCTCTCAGACTGGCTTCTTTAACTTGGTAATATGCATTTAAGTTTCATCTATGTCATTTGAAGTTTGATAGTTCTTTTCTTTTTATCTCTGAATAATAATTCATTGTATGTTGTTTCATAGTTGTTTCTCTCTTCACTTGTTGAAGGATATCTTGGTTGCTTCTAGTTTTTAGAAATCAAAAACAAAGCCGCTATTAACATTTACATGCAGGTTTCTATGCAGACATACATTTCACATCTGTAGGATAAATGCCTAGGAGCACAATTGCTGGATAAGACTATGTTTTGCTTTGTAAGAAACTGCAATTTGGGGAAGATGATTTTAAAATTTCTTTTAACTGCAGGTATTTTTATTACAAATTGTAATAGAATTTATTATGTTATAAATAAAAAAGGTATATTCTATGGATATAATAAAAATGTAAATAAATCAGATAAATACAAAGAAGAAAGTAAAAGTTGTTCATAATCCATCATATATAGATACACAAGGTTTCATTGAATACTATTTTTATGTACATTCATAACTTTTTCTAAAAATAATACACATGGCACTTTTAGCACTTTAAACTTTGTGTTGACTCACATTAATCTAATAATTTTCATTAATAACAACTGAGGAACACAAAACTCCCTAATTTTTAGATTTGGAGTCAACTCTTCAATTTAATCTGTAGTACACAGTAAACTTGTAGAAAACTAAGTTTTTCTGTCTTTAGTTCTTTGTGACATGTGCAGTATGGTAACATTTTATAATTTCCATTTATCAAATTACAAAGACATTATGTCAAATCATAAATATAAAATTGTCTCAAATTCCGCCCCAAATTCAAATGGTCTTCTTTAACATTCTCTTAATGGGATTCATATTTATTTCCATTTCAAGGATCTTTAAATAGAAATGTTGATTTTTTTTACAATTATTCTTAATATTTATATAACTTTTAGGTAAAACTGTGCTTACACTGAAACTTATTGGGAGAAATTAAAAGGAATGGGATGACTGAGAAAAACAAATATTAATAGTACATGAAAAAATTTAAAAAAAGAGTGCTTTCTTGGATTTACTAGTAGATACTCCTTAATGGTTCATTTTAACGGTCAATTTTCTGTAAAATATTTTCTAATATCATTTGCTTTTAGTGCATTTATGCCAATGTGCATATGTTGCATTTCAAAATGTCTTATAATTCATTTCTTTTAATAAACAAGATTCACTTCAAATTTTTTCAGAAAAAACTTTTGTTTTTCAAAGAAAAATAACAAAAAAGCCTTCTAAATTACTAGAAGATGTGGTTGTGAAAGTTGAAGAAATTAGAAATAATTTCAAGTTAAGATCACTAAAGTTATTATAAGAGCCACAGAATAAGCAAACATTGATTATCACATATTATGATAGTTTAATTAATTTATAGCTGACTTGGACCATGACATTAAACAATACCATGTGGGTTATGCAGTCAGAGGAAAGAGAGATCATTATAAGGAAAGACAATAACTTCAAAATACTTTACCTTCTCTATCTTAAAATGACTCATGGGTGACATTGCAGAAATTAAGCAGATCAATAACATATTGTGGGCAGACAAAATCTCATGATAACTATAAATGGACAAATGGTCTTTGTCCAGAAGAAATCCTTTAAATGTATACCACTGAAGTGTATTGAAGAATCCAGGTTTGGACAGCTATTATTTATACTGTATTTCAAATGTCCTGGACATTCCCAAAGCCAATATACTGTGAATAACAAATAAATGTAAATATTACTGCTTTTTAAGAATATTATTACAGCCTAAAAAGAATGCTGGCCAAGAAAAATATTGGCCATTCACTCTGGAAATGGCATTATTTGATATCTCCATTATCACTATTAACAATACACAGTAGGGTGGAAAGAATTTTACAGCAATGATGAGTGCTATTAAATGAAGAGAAAGGTTAAAATTGTGATACACCTGCATTGCTTTTGAACATACAAAGTATACCTTCTCTTTTAAGACCCAGAGAAGTTTCATGATTCATTTTAACTCTCAAGTAGTATTTTAAAATTATGGTCTTCAGAGAAAAAATCAGAATCACCTATTTTCTTGGCAAAACATTTATGACCCCAATTAGAGCAAACATGCAATACATACATGTCAGCAATATATGAGCCCCGTTATTATACTATCGGTACTATTGGGGTATGAATGGATATGAGTGTTTTTAATCAGCTCACCAAATCATTTTTTATGAGTTCTGCCATTTGCTAAATTATGTTTTTTTAGTTATAAGTTAGAGAACAAAGTTGTCAAATATGACATATTGGCACCCTGTGGACCAATCATTTGATCTTATGGAAGAGAAGGGAGTCTGACATTTGAGATGTTTTCTCCTGTCTAGTGATTGCTGATTCTCCATGTTTAATGGTATTTGAGATGATAAGGAAAGTAGAACTATTGGCTTATGGGATTCAGGACTTGCCAAGGTTGAAAAGTCCCAATAAAACTCCTAGGATTTCAATTGGGGACACGATGGACTATTCAAAGGGCCAAGCTGAGTGACCCAGAGAGGAATCATATCAGTCTTTCATTGGATTATTAAGGTGATTCACCCTCAGAGTACTTTCCCACTGTTAACAAAAATCAATAATTTTTGCAATTGCACTGCTGGGGATTTACCCAAGGGATACAGAAATGCTGATGCATAGGGGCACCTGTACCCCAATGTTCATAGCAGCACTTTCAACAATAGCCAAATCATGGAAAGAGCCTAAATGTCCATCAACTGATGAATGGATTAGGAAGATGTGGTTCATCTATACAATGGAATACTACATGGCAATGAGAAAGAATGAAATCTGGCCATTCGTAGCAAAGTGGATGGACCTCGAGGGTGTCATGCTAAGCGAAATAAGTCAGGCGGAGAAGGA
>CM053559.1:48775487-49016348 GCA_028646485.1 Cryptoprocta ferox
TCATATGTTTTCACTCATAGGTCTAACAGGAGAAACCTAACAGAGGACCATGGGGAAAGGAAGGAGGAAAAAGAGTTAGGGAGAGGGAGGGAGACAAAGCACGAGAGACTCTTGAACACTGAAAACAAACTGAGGGCAGAAGGGGGAGGGGGAAAGGGGAAGGGGGGTGATGGTCATGGTGGAGGTCACTTGAGGGGAAGAGCACTGGGTGTTATATGGAAACCAATCTGACAATAAACTATAAAGTTAAAAAATAATAATTTCTGAAATAGAATAGCAAATAGAAACTACATAAACAGAATTATATTTCTGAACCTTAAAAATATCAACTGCCTAGGAATTAGTCTAGCAAAAGTCATACAAGAGCTTATATGGGGAAATAATAAAATATTACTAAGAGAAAAAATTAAATGCCTAAGAAATGGAAGGGTATAACATGCTCATTAATTGTTAATGATAATGATAAATAATCATATATATATATATTGTTTTAAAAGTTTATTTATTTATCCTGAGAGAGACAGAGTCAGTGCAATTGGGAAGGGGAAGGCACAGAGAAAGAACAAGAGAGAGTCAGACAGACAGAAAATCCCAAGCAGGCTCCATGCTGCCAGCACAGAGCCCCACATGGGGCTCTAACTCATGAAACTGTGAGATCATGACCTAAGCTGAAAACAAGAGTTGAATGCCTAACTGACTGAGCCACTCAGGTGCCCCTGTGAGTATCTATATTTTAAGTAGGTCAGTTATCCTCTTATTGATCTAAAAATTCAGTGCAATCGTAATAAAAATGCTTAGCAAGTTGTTTTGTGGAAATGTGCAAGCTGCTCAAAATTATTGTGAAATACAAAGAGTCAGGAGTAGTGAAGACAATTGTGAAGAACGAAATGGACCGCTTTCATTACCATAAAATCAATACTCACACTAAAGCTAAAACAACTAAAACAGTGTGATATTGGTACCAAAATAAACCACCAAACACAACAAAGAATCCAGAAACAAACCCCCAGAGTTGGATGGAATGAGTTTTATGACAGTGACTACATGTGGGTTTACAGCGTCAGAAGCATCTGTAATTTGTGTCCACAGCAGAAGCACTTGTGAAACCCCAAAGCACCTGGTTCCCTCTCAGCTCCTGGGTGTGCACTGTGATCCGCTCTCACATATATGCACCCAGAGCACTGGAGAAAACACGTCCCCTTTGGAGTATCCATAAGAAAATGAATGACTCTGCATCTACCTTACACAGTGCACACACAAAAATCTATACGTGGCTGATTATGGATCTTAATGTGGTGGAATAAAGGTGGAATAAAGCTTAGAGGTGTTAGCACAGTTGATCTTAACTGATGGTGGGATGGGAAAAGATTTCTTCAGAGCACACAGAAAGCACTCACTGTAATGGAAAAACCTGACAAACTGGATCACATTCAAACAGAGATCTTTTCTTCGTAAGAATTCATCATTAAGAAATTCAAAATTATGACACCGACTGGGACAGATTATTGTTTGTACATATATCCAACAAAAAAAGCCATATCCAGAATCTATAAAGAAAAACAAATCAATAAGAAAAAAAGAGACAACCAAAGGAATATGGGCAAATTACTTGCATAGTCACTTCATAAAAGGGATAAAAAGTCATTATGATTCATCAAGAAAATATAAATTAAATCCTCGATATTTGTACAAAGCAAAATGGGCAAAATTATAAATACCAAATGCTGGTAGGAATATAAAACAAATGGAATGTTCACAGATGGCTGGTTAGAATTTAAATTGTACAAACACTGTAAAACTGTTTTCTATTGTCTATAGAAGATGAACATATGCTTTGATCTAAAGATTATACCTCTTAATATGTACCCAACAGAATTGTGCATGTATGTGAACAAAAAAACATTCATAACAACATTACGCACCGTAGTTCCAAACTGGGGGAAAATGACATTTTCTTCTTTTTTAAATTTTTTAAATGTTTATTTATTTTTCAGAGAGACAAAGGGCAAGCAGTGAAGGGACAGAGAGAGAGAGAGAGAGAGAGAGAGAGAGAGAAAGAAAGAGATTGAGACAGAATCTCAGAATCTGAAGCAGACTCCAGGCTCAGAGCTGTCAGCACAGAACCTGATGTGGGGCTTGAACTTGTAAACTGTGAGGTCATGACCTGAGCTGAAGTCAGACGCTTAACTGACTGAGCCACCCAGGTGCCCCAAAAATGACATTTTCTAATGGATAAAAATGCTTAGTACATGCATCAAGTGGGATACTGCACAGCAAACAGAACGGACAAGCTATAGATACATGTAAAACATGGATGGATCTCACAAACAAATGTTGAACAAAAAGAAAAAGACTTAAAATGATCAATATCTGTTGAACCTTATAATCAATTATTTGCATTATAATCAATTATTTTTAGATAAGTAATCTAAAATAGTTTAGACTTCTTTTCCCTTCCTATAAGTTGACTTTTTCATGGTCAAATCAATTATGAGTTATTTCACCTATAAGATACAGTGAGATCAAATTTTTTGTATATGCTATGACCCTTAGGATACTAATGTACCATTATTTAGAATTTTTATATATTTAATATTTTTTCTGGCTGCTAACTTCTAAGCTATGGCCCATTATGTTTGAACTCCAAAGTTAAGGTAAATCTTTATTGTTAATTTAGAAGTAAATTGTAAGCAGTTATGAAAACTGACATATGCACATGGGCACAAATGCACTAAAGTAAGGAAGATACATCACAGGTAATTAACTGTCAGATTGATACCAGAGGAGAATTATTTGTAAAAACAAATTAACATTGCCCCTCCTTTTTAAAAAATTCACCTGCTATAATTTTTCTGTTGTCCCATTTTACATAATTTATCCAAACAACAAAGAATAATCTTCAGTGAACAGGCAGTTTTAATTAAAAAATATTCATTTGAACAATATATAAAAGTGTAAAATATTATATAAAATATTTTTATATAGTACAATAGATTTTTAAAAATGCAATAGTTATATAAGAACTATAAATTTTTTATATATATTTTATATATAATTAATTAAACTATTAAGTTTAATTTAATTAATTAATTTAAAAAATACATGTTATTCATTTGAAGTAAATTTTTACAATTTTTAAATGGAAAATTTCTCTGTAATACATGGGAAAAAATCTTAATTGCTTTTTGGAAAAAGATGAAGACATTAAAATTTAGTTATTTTCTTTTAAAAAATTTTTTTCTTATGTTTTTATTTATTATTGAGACAGAGAAAAACAGAGCATGAGTAGGGGAAGGGCAGAGAGAGAGAGGGAGACCAGAATCTGAAGCAGGCTCCAGGCTCTGAGCTGTCAGCACAGAGACTGATGCGGGACTTGAACCCATGCACCGTGAGATCATGACCTGAGCTGAAGTCGGCTACTTAACTGACTGAGCCACCCAGGCGCCCCAAAATTTAGTTATTTTCTAATAACAGAATGAACATCAGAAATGAAACCAGAAAGTCACACTGGCCACAAAATATTCGTTATGGTAACTATTGTTTTTATCATTGTTATTTGTTGAAACATATTATAATTGTATTTGTTACTTTCAAATGTGAAAAGTGAGAACAAAATTTGGAGTGCAGAAATGTCATGTGGGTCCTTAAAAAATAATTGAGAGATAAATAGATAAAATAGAGTCAGGGGCACCTGAGTGGCTCAGTCAGTTAAGCTACCAACTCTTGATTTGGGCTCAGGTCATGATCTCACAGTTGGTGAGATTGAGCCTTGCATCGGGCTCTGTGCTGACAGCACAGTCTGCCTAGGATTCTCTCTCCCTCTCTTCCTATCCGTCACTGGCTCATGCATGCATATGCTCTCTCTTCTCTCTCTCTCAAAACAAACATTAAAAAAAATAGAGTTCAAGGAATCCATCAATCTTAATTAGTTGTGATTAATCTGAGTGATGAGATTACGAATTTTTTTCTTTTGTTTTCCTTTGCAGTTTCTAATTTCTCTACAATGAGTAGAATGAGAAAAATACAAAAGTATACACTGCTAAAATAAGTATATTTTTTAATTTTTAACTTTTGAGAGAAAGAGGGCAGTGGGGGAGGGACAGAGAGAGGGAGACCGCAGGTCTGAAGTGGGCTCTGTGCTGACTGCAGAGAGCCCAACATGGGGCTCAAAATCATGAAATGCGAGACCATGACCTGAGCTGAAGTCAGATGCTTAACCCACTGAGCCTCCCAGATGCCCTAAACACTGCTAAAATAAATATTAAACTTAATTCTACCCATCATACTGCTTTTTTGTTAAATTTTTAATCCCATGTTTAATTCATGTTGTAATTTAACATCATCAACTATTCAACAATTATTTATTAAGAGCTAATAAAATAGATACAGTTATAGAAACTAGGGAATAATTATGAATAAAATATTGCTCCTTTATCAACTTGCTTACTATGTCATGAAGGAATTCAATATAAATCTCAAGTATGATGCTGGGTATGAAAAATGTTATAATGTAGTTAATACAAAGTGAAAGTCATGATTTTTGATGGCAGAGTAAAAACCACATCTTCCCAGAGAACAGGGCAGTAAACCAGACTTTGAAAAATGAATGCTTTTTCCACTGACAGAGTATGGGTAGAAATTTATCTAAACTGAGATAAGATTATTTATTTTTTCATTAATGCTTATATTCAAAAAGTTTTACTTAACATACATTCCATCTCTCTGATGGAATAAAGGTAATAGGATTTTCCCCACTTTTGCCACTATTAGGTAAAGTTTAATTTCCCTCTTCTTAAGTCGTTGACCCTGGTCTTTTTTCACCAACGGAATACAGCTGAATCCAGAGTTGAGCCTTCAGTAGATTTGCAGCCCCTGTCTTTACTAAAAACATGCCCTTTTGCAATCTAGCTATCCAGTGAGGAGCTAAGACACATCAAAGTTATGTGTAGGACACACACATATATATACACTAACCTAGCATTTTACAAATCTAAGTAATGGTTGAATTTGGGAAGAAGAAAGGCATAGACAAGTCTGGAATGTTGCTGATCTTTTGTGACTTTACCCAGGTGTTGCATACATGGGCATTCCCTTTGTATAAATCACTGAGCCTATACAATTATAGTTGTAAACTTTTCATATATGTCTTATAGTCAGTAAATGTTTGCAGAAAATAGATCTTTTTCATACCCATGCATAAAATATTTGAAGTCTTTTTGAAATAAATACATTTGTTATATGCTTATGTGCAGATATGTAATTATCAGTAGCATACTCAGTGCAAACTGGATTGGGGAAAATTCATTGATCATTGAATTTATCCTAGGCAGAGGGAGAAAGGAATTAACATTGAGAGCCTGCAGCGTAGCAGCCACTTTTCGGAGATACTAAATATGAGTTTCTGTCTATTTTTTATAATGACTTTAGAAGTTCTTTTGAGATGGAAATTCAGCTTATTGTGACACATTCTGAGATTGTGTGCAAATAGCAGTGTTTTGTACTTCAGTGATAGAAGAGTTGTGTGCTACATCAGTGTCAACTGTAAGCCTTTAGAAATGTGATGCTGCATTAAACTGGAAGCAGAATGGAGAAGGTGACAGAAATATAAGGCTAGCGTAGACTGCATTGTGCATGTGTTACAATGAGGTCACCACACTGGTGTCTGCAGCTGACCCCTAGATAAAACAGAACTAAGCCCAAAATTCACAAGAGTCCAAAAATGATTTGATGGGTAAATAGGAAGATGTTATTATAGTTTTAAGCTAACACAATTTTATTATTGTTTTGTTTTTTGTTTTTGTTTTTCCCTTCCAGGGACCCTGTCTTCTGTTGTTACTTCTTCCATTTATAACCACTCAACCACTCCGTGTTGGTCTTCCTTGTGGGTACCAGACATCCCACCCTACCTTTTATTCTGAACTTTTTCATTGCACAATATTTTGAGTGAGGGCTTTCTGCATCTTTCCTAAGACATATAAGTGAAGATGTCTGAGGCATCCATGGGGTCTCCAGTCCCAAAAGCCCAATGAGATAGCGGCTTTGCCCCACCATTCTACATAGTACATACAGATTACTAGAAATACTGGACACAAGAGCTTTCTTATCTAGAGGCGACCAAAAGGAAGTCAGTGAAAATAAGATATAGGGATACTAAAAGGCAACATGTGCACATCAGACCTCAAAATCCTCACCAGAGGATGATCAGGTATGGATGATATTTTGAATGAGGTTTATGTCTGGTCTTCAGGATATTCCACAGACCCTTTCCAGGACCAGTCTCAAATACCTGAGACTGGACCTATTTTGTAAACATGGTGTTCTGACGATGTGGTACGGCCATTTCATATGGTTCAGGTTCATGCCAGAAATCTCAATGAAGACAATGCCTGTAATGATTACAGCTACATTAACCTACATAGACAAGTATATAATAACACATTAAATTATACAGAGGAGTAAACAGGACATTCAATAACCTCATATCTACAGTTAAATATATGTTATTCTATCTTTATTTCTATTCCTAACCCTGAGAAGCAAGACATGATTAGTGACCTTGACAGATCTGGGGATCATACGAACAGCCCCTTAGATCAATGTGAGAATTGATCATATAAAGGTCTGCAGAGCCAAGAGAAACATGCAAAACTAATCATGCTTTTGATTCAATCACTGATTTGGAACATAGGATCAACAGATGGCAACAAAATCTGGAGCGTGAAAGAGAAAATACAAGTGAATGAACAGAAAAACTGACCTCAGAATAAGCAGACAGTTTAGAAAATAATTAAAATAATTTTCTACTCACTACTCTCAGATTTTAAAGTATTTTGTATCCCTATCAAAAGAACATGATGTGATGAAATTGGAATCAGAGATGATGAAAAGAAAAATAGAAGTATTGATGCCAATATATTTTTAAATGAATGACATGGGTCAAATAGGGGAACTGATTCAAATGGTGCAATGGAAAACAGAGTAAAATAATCAAGACATTGAAAATATAAACACACAAATTGGGATAGAAGCTAGAAAATGAGGCCATTGTCTATAAGCAGTACAGAGGTAGAAGAAAAAAAAGAGAAAGATACACTTTTCATATATAGGTATTGATTCATATCAGAAACACTACAGAAAGAAAGAGAGTAACAGATAACCATGTAGTGGCAATGCAGTGGATCCTTGCTCAAAAGTCTGTCAGCAAAAAATCTTCCAGGTGTTATGTTCTAAACCTCTGGCCATTCTTGGTTTTATTTTATTTATTTTAATTCTTTTGTGTTTATTATTGTGTTTGATTGCTTGATCTTATAGTAAAATCTGTTTTCATTAAGCTGTGAGTTAGCAACCATAGCAGGTGAGTATTTCCCCAGTGATGATAATACTGACCCTGGTTTTCCTAACAATTTTACCTACCTTCTTAGCTAGTGTGTGCTGGTAAATCAATGTGTCACATATAGCTAAAGTCATTGATGCATGAGATTAACTGTGTGCCCCCAACCTATTCAGCTCTTAGTTACATTTAAACATGTTATATGAGCTGTACTCATTTTAGGAAACAATGTATGTTTATGCCATGATGCTCCATGAAGACCTGGGAGAAGTAGAATCCTTTCACTTCAATAAATCTTAGACATCCTTCAGTATCCTATTTCCTGAGTTTTCTTCTGACTATAATACCCTGGAGTTTGTAACAGTTGGAAACTAGGAAGATGGAAGCGATAGTTGGAAGATGGAAGAGATAGATGGAAGAGATAATAAATGAGCAAGTAGATCAGTAGGTAGTTGAATAAAAGACTATTAGATATCTAGAAGGCTAGCTGGATGTGCAGACAAATGATCTGCTCATGTGTAGCATATACTAAGTCATGATAACTGAAAATTTTATAAAAGTCAGAGCTGAGTGGTTGTAAATAAGAGTTTGAATCAAACCATCAATTTATTTATTTATTTATTTATTTATTTAGTCTGAGAAAATATTGCTCCTTCACTTTTAAAGGATCATTTTACTGGGTATAGAATTAGATATTGATGCATCTGATTTTTTTTTCTTTCAAAGTTTTAAATATTTCACTCTTTTCTTGTTTGATTTCTGAGGAAAGGTCCATTGTAATTTTTATCCATTTTTCTCTCTATATATAAGGTGATTTATTTACTTTTTTACTGCAGCTTTTTTCAAGAATCTCTCTTTATCATCAGTTTTCTGTACTTTAAATCAGATATACCTAGGTGTGTGTGTGTGTGTGTGTGTGTGTGTGTGTGTGTGTGTTTTAGTATTTATTCTGTGTGGTGTTTTCTGAGATTCCTGAATCTGTTGCTTGGTGTCTGTCATTAATTTCAAAATGTACCTGGACATAATTACTTTCAAATATTTTCTTCTGCTCTGTTCTGTCTACTTCTGGTATTTCAATTACACATATGATAAAACATTTAAAACATATAAAGTTGTCCAATGGGTCTTGGATTTTCTGTGTTTGTGGATTAGTCCTACTATATCTTCTCTTTGCATCTCAATTTGAGAAGTTCCCATTTAAAATACAGTCAATTTTAATAATTTTTTTTCTACAACCATATCCTTTCTACTAAGGAGCCTACCAAAGGTATCTTCCATTTTGTTTTAATATTTTTTTAGACCTAGAATTTCCTTTTTATTTTTATTTAGTTTCCATCTCTTTGGTTATATAATGCATGCTTTTACATATTGTATACTTTTTCTGTTAGAGCCCTTAGCATATTATTCTAGTTATTTTAAGTTTTCTTGTAGTAATTCCAACATTCGAGTCTGAGCCTGATGATTGCTTTGTCTCTTCTGATTGTGTCTTTTTCTTGGCATTTGGGGTATCTTGTAATTTTTTCTTTCTGTTGGAAGCCAGACATATTTTGTTAGGTGATAGGAACTGAGGTAAATATGCTTTTAGTGGGAGGATTTATGATATTTATGATTTAGTGGGAGCTGAGCTGGGTTTACAGTACATTACAGCTATAGGTCGAAGAGGTTTCAAATTCTTCTATGGGTCTTGTTTTTTATTTCCCCTTCACTTTCCCCTTTGCAAGAAACTCTTGGTCAGAGTCAGTGTCTTGAAGCCTTTTTAGCCACCATACATCATCATTCTACTGGAACCCTGGTGATGTAATGATATCATGTGGGAGAGTGGAAGCATTCTGTGATTTTCTGATTAAATCTTAGTGTTTTAGACAACCTGTAGTTTGGGTCTCTGACCTCCACAAGACTGTCTCCATTCATATGGCTTCCTTCTTACCGCATCTCACCCCTACTCAGTTCCAGTGCTGCAATACTCCCAACTTATGTTCTGATCCCTGTTGACTTTTTTTTTTTTCTTAGCTGAGACAGAGACTGTGGAAAGAATGCCCTTCCCCCATGTGATATATGGCTCTGGCAAAGTCTTTTCTCCAAGGATGTAGGCTTTTATTATGGAGAAGACTCTGGACACATTTCATAGTTCTTACTCTTCCTCTGTGCCTGCCAGAGGCATGAGGGTATCTTTCTCAAATATTCAGTGTGAAAACCTGATGAGATTCCTGTAGGTAAAGACTTCAGTTTCTATGCATTTTTCCATCTCATGCTAGTCCACACTGACCTCCAGCAATTCATATAAAATGACCAGTAGGTGCTCTTACAAGTCTATGGCTCCAGCAGCTTCTACTGTAGGTGTGAAGATTCTGACTATGTCTCTCTGGATTTGGGAATGGTGTTTTGCATTGAGAACTTAGCTCTCTAATGAGTTCAAGATAGGTCATTGATTTCCAGGTGTTTAGCTTTTTCATATGATATGGGAGTGAGACTCCAGACTCTTCAGGGGTAAGGGCTGAAACCAGAAGTCTGCATCTTCTTTTCAGAGAGGGAGACAGCAGCTTCCCTAGGAAGCTCAGCCTGCCAATATGGACCTCTGGGCCCCTCTTTCTTTCTCTTTCTTAATAGGCAGGGGTGGATTACACAACCACTACATGCTCTTTCTTCGGTTTCCTATCTCCTCCCCTTTGTCAATTATTCTGAGTTATTCCATTTGGACTGTAAGACTTTCATCACTTTTCCTAACTCCAACAATATTGAGATGTTCCACTACTGCATTTCTGGGTAGAGTGTTTGCTGCTTGTTGAACTCTTAGTGCAACTTTTCTGTACTTTTAATTTCTTTTTAACATTTAAAGACCATATGGTTTCAGATGGTTGTGATGTTTTAAAATATTTAAGATTATAGTCTTATTTTTAAGCTACAAAACAAGAGTAACAAATTGTCTCATAGTTGAACTATTCATGTTAAACTTTTCTTAATATTAATTTTTAATCATTTCACTTATTTGTCTAGATTTTCTGAAAAACACCATGGTACACATAGCAAAAGAGAGGAAATCTATGTTAAATGTTAGTCTGAATAAGAGTGTGGATGTGTATGTCTGGATGTCAGGCTATTATGCTACAGCATACAAAGAATGCATTGGCAATATAGGCTCAAGTAGGGACCTCCAGGCAGAAAGGCTCTGAGGGCATTAATATCCAGTCTCTGGCATCCCAAAGAAAACTGTTTAGACCAAGATGAAGCTGGATGATCTTTGTTCCAAAAGAGATTAACTGACACTCTGTCGACTTCATTTTTGGCAGTATAGATGTGATAGTCAGCTTATACAAGCAGAATATTTGATGACAGATAGTCCAAAATATGTGCATCAATTGCTGGTAAAGCCAGTTGCCCAGCACATAAAATCCTTAGTGCCCATGAGGGAGCTACTGGCCCTTGGGCTCTGGGCAAGGAGTCTACAGGAGGCTCCATTCAAGCACCCCCCTCTTGTAGTGCAGCAAAGATGATCCCTTTTCTGGATGCCAGGCAAACAAACCATGAACAATCCTTGATGAACTCGGAGGATAATTCTGATTGCTTCTCTTTACAAGTGAAAGTTTGATCTTTTCTCTGATTCACACCATGTTCCTCCCCTTGGTGGGGAATAAGACCTCCCTCTCCCAGCCTCCATTGTTGCTGGTTACTTGGTCATCAGAACCACTTGCCTGGACTTTGCTTTGGAGCTTATGACCCCTGGACAGGAACAGCCTAGACCTCTCTCTTTTACAATGGTGGTAGGTTTACAAGGAGACTGAGAACCTCCTGGGACAAGAGTGGCAGGCATGCTGGAAGCAGGAACAAATGAGCATACATTGTGTGGTGTCCTGTCCTCATTGACCATGGCGGTGGTGCTGCCCAGACATCACTTTAGTGACCTAACTTGGGGCAGTGTTCTGCTTACGTAGCCTCCAGCTTGTTCTCATGGTAAAACTTTGCAATAGTTAAAACAATTATGAAATGATGAAAGCATCTGCACATGGAACTGGTAATGAAAAAGATGTTTCAGGGTTCACATAGGATAAGATCACTGGAATATGGACTTATAATTATGTGGATTTCATTTATAACTGTAGCTTCTTATTTCTTCTTCTTCTTCTTCTTCTTCTTCTTCTTCTTCTTCTTCTTCTTCTATTTTAATGTTTGAGAGACAGAGCATGAGCAAGGGAGGAGCAGAGAGAGAGGGAGAAAGAGATTCCCAAGCAGGTCCACACTCTCAGTTTAGAGCCTCATGTGGGGCTTGATCCCACAAACCATGAAGTCATGACCTGAGCTGAAATCAAGAGCCAGACGCTTAACTGCCTGAGCCACCCAGGCACCCGACCTGTAGCTTCTTTTTTTTTTTAATTTTTTTAAATGTTTTTTTTTAAATTTATTTTTGAGAGACAGAGAGAGACAGCACGAGCAGGGGAGGGTCAGAGAGAGAGGGAGACACAGAATCTAAAGACAGGCTCCAGGCTCTGAGCTGTCAGCACAGAGCCCGACGCGGGGCTCGAACCCACGAACCGTGAGATCATGACCTGAGCCGAAGCCGGACGCTTAACCGACTGAGCCACCCAGGCGCCCCCTGTAGCTTCTTTTTAAAAGAACAGCTGACTTTTTTTCCTCCTCACTTTGTTTCACTATTTTGCCCACTTTTCAGGGTTTGGTTTTCTTTCAGCTTCAATAAGAAAAAACCCCTGGAGGAATGGGGAAGCTAATGGTAGAGGAGGGGGACGCTAGGCTCGCCTCATCCCACCAATGCAGCTAGATTACTATCAAGTCATTCTGAATGATTTCACTAGTGTGGAATTTAAGAGACAAACCAAATGAGCAAAGGGAAAAAGAAGAGAGAGAAACAAGCCAAGAAACAGACTCTTAATGATAGAGTGATAGAGAACAAACTCAGGGTTGATGGAGGGGATGGGTGGGGGGTGGGCTTGATGCGTGATGGGTTCCAAGGAGGGCATTTGTGATGAGCACCAGGTGATGTATGTAAGTGGTGAATCACTATATTGTACACCTGGAACTAATATCATAGTGTATGTTAACTAACTGGAATTAAGATAAAATGATAGAAAGAAAGAAAGAAAGAAAGAAAGAAAGAAAGAAAGAAAGAAAGAAGAAAGGAAGAAGTAAAGAAAGAGAAAGGGAGAAAGAAATTCTTGAAATAATGTAATTAATATAATTATCACTACACAATAAAACATTTTCTGCCAAATATATCGGAGATGACTATATTTTGTCCCTGATAAATAAAGTAATAGAAAGAAATGAAGATAAAGCAGATGGAAGATAAATCTATGTCTATATCTATACCTTTATAAAACCACTAAGATGTCACATCTCATAATTTATCACCAGCAAAACAGAATGTCAACTTTGGAGCCTAATTTAAAAATAGGTATTTCTTTTATACATTTTTATTAATGCAAACTTAGTGCCCTTAAAATGGTTCAACTTTTTGCAAGAAAAAAATTTGTTGCACATATCTTAGATTAACATTAGGTTTGATGGGATGAAGTTAAATCATTTTATACAAGACTGAGAAAAAGCTTAGCTATTTAATTCAGCCAGAAAAAGAGCAAATATCCTTTAAAATATTATAAGGGAAGCGCCAGCTAACAATGACAAATTAAGATGGCACTATTTCCTTCTTCTTTGTAAGGGATATTATTCGAGATAGCCCACAAACCTCCCTGTGACATGGGTACTGTATTTTGAGTATTTTAGCATCTACCGAAGCCCTCTTTTCAGAGCCATGGTAGGAAGTAGAGAGCACAGTTACTGAGAGGTGTGTCACTGCATAATACGTTAAGGGGGAGATGCAGGGAGGGGTGCTTACCAGGAAGAAACCTTGCACTAGGAGCTGGTTAGAGAAAAGTGCAGGTCACCTGATCCCACGCTGGCTCCAAATGGTGTATTGTTGCAGTTCATCGTCACCATGGCGGGAAAGACCTGCTCCTGTGTGTGGGATGGAAGTAGCTACAGTGATACCTGCCAGACTCCATCAATGGATGAAATCATGTGCATAAGCCAGCTCTTCACCTAAAAGGAATTCCGCCTACAGTGTTGGCGGAACATGAACAGGGCTGAGGGAAATCCGCACCCTGTCTGGGAAATCCAGTGTCTGGTTGGATATCTATTCCCCATAAACCTAATGATATAAAAAAAAACCTGGAGGTGTATGAAACGAATTACTACAGAATAAGGGAAGGGAATGTTTTTCTCATTAGTGAAGAGTAAATTACATCCTACAATAATTTAATCCCAGGCATCCTAAAATAATTTCAGTAAACTATTTGATTCCTTTAAGAGTTTAGAAGAATGAGACCAAAAAATTCTAAGAAAAGAAAACCTGAGATGAAAAGAAAGTATAGTTTGGTGCATGAAAATCAGGTGAAACGCAAAGACAGAGTGTAAAGGTTAATGGTTTCGCGGAAGCAGAAGCCTCAAAGAGCAAGATAAGAATCCTCGCTGTCGGTGATGTATGTATACAGAGATTTGAGGGCCAAAATAATAAACTGGAGTAGGTTAAAACTGTGAAAGTTTTTCCAGGAAAGCAGAGGAAAGTTAAAACGATTTAAAATGATGAGAGAAAAAAATGGCATACAGGTATTGAGTCCGGAGAACAGAGATTCAAATTAAGAATGTATTTATGGAGATAAAATATAAATAATTACAATGAAAACAATTAAGGAAGCATGAAACTGAATATAACTTATGGAATAGGAGGAAAAGAAACCTGAGTTATGTTGTAAAATATTCCAAATTCTAATTTTGATTTTCCATTTTTACTTACAGCATTTTCAACATGGTTTAATGTTTTATTCAAATGTTATGGTATTCTGGGGCACCTGAGTGGCTCAGTAGGCTAAGCATCTGACTTTGGCTCAAGTCATGATCTCACAGTTCATGAGTTTGAGCCCCACATTGGGTTCTGTGATGACAGTTCAGAGCTGGAGCCTGCCTTGGATTCTGTCTCTCTCTCTCTCTCTCTCTCTCTGCCCCTCCCCTACTCTCTCTCTCTCTCTCTCAAAAATAAACATTAAAAGATTTAAATTTTACTATATTCTCAAAATTTTATGGCATTACAGAAAACTCCTGGGGAGATTTTTCCTACAAATCTAATTTTTAAAAAATTTTTAAAATTCTATTTTTATTGAACAAGAAATAGATGCTGAGGTAGTGATTTGTGGTGAACTCTGCTACTCAGTGCTCCACCCCTGAACAGTGAAACCCCTGGCTGTAGCAGGCTGCAGATTTGGCCCAGGTTGATGAGGTGGCCATGTCCCATCCTTCTTGTCTGAGGAGTCATGACAGCAAGAGTCTGTCTTCAAGAGGCAGAAACATGATGTGGACTCTTTCCGCAAGGGTAGCTAGTTTGTGTTTGTGTTCAGCCACTTAGATTCATGGTTATTTCTTGCCACAGTATAATGTAGTCTTACTAATATGCATGCTTCATGAAGAAAACATGAAAAAAAAACCCAGAAACCCCCCAAGGGGAAATCTAGAACCTGTCTCCCAACAGTAAGCTTCATAAATATTTTGGGCCATTTCTTCACTTGTCTTCATTTGCATATATACATATATATCTAGCTATGGATTAAATCTGGTAATTGTCTTTCAGTTTGTTAAATCATCTTCTTCAACCCCATGATTTTAATATGTGTCTAGCATCCCATCACATAGGAGTAAATTACTTGGGTTAAACCAAGGGTTTCTGTTGGTTGTTTTTAATTTGTTCAGCATTTTGCCAAGAAATCAAACCTATTGCCAAATGAAGTTCCCTGAGGGAGTGCAGTATATTCCGTTCCAGAGAGCGTTGCCCCTTCCTGCCTCTGCCCCACAGCTGCCTTCTTGAGGACTGAATTCTGGTGATGACTTCTTTCCAGCTTTGGCTTTAACGGCTAACTTCAAGGTCACTTTGTTCCAGTGACTGATACCCCTCTGGGTCTCCGCCAAGGCAAGTTTTTATCTCCCTTTGGTACAACCAATAGGAACTTTTGGTTCTTTTCTACCCCACACCAACTACAAGAGTACCTCATGATTACTGCTCGGAGTCTCTGTCTAATACTCCTCCTCCAAGTCATTACAAGAACATGAAACAAACTGCCAACCTATCTCTCCCAAGAGTCTCAAAAGAGATGTTATCTTAATGCCTCTCTGAATTTGTATTTCTCCTCCAAGATGAGCCAACCCCAAGAGGGAGTTCGCCTCTGATATGGCCTTCCTTGCTTTTTCTCCCTCCATGTAACTTCCATTCTCTCTTCTCGTCTATCCCATGGTCTCTTGCGCTGTATAGGACTGACACTTTTCTCTCCCTTCCCAAAGGCTATTCCAGCAGATGGCATTAGAGGAGAGAGGAGGTGCCTTACTAATAAGTCTGGAGAATAAAAATGTTATTCATTGCACATGAAATGATGATGCAAATAAATAATTAAAAGTTTTGTAAATACTTTTAAAGCTTCCTATGCTTTCTTTTTATTCTTCTTGCTGTGAGTTCCAGATGCTCTGAGTAGTTACTTTATATATATATCTCTCTGATTGTTGTTATCCCAGTCCTGATTAAGTTTAATACAGAGTCGCATCTCGTTTCTTAGTCCATGCTAGGAAACACTTACCCATTCTCTACCCTTACTCACAAATTAAGTATCTTGGAACTCATCCCTTTAGAGACAGAGTCTGAGTGGATAAACCAGGCAAAACATGGCTCCCAAATTTGCTACTTGATCTTCATTGGTTTTGGTTTGTTTCTATTCTGATTTCCCTGATAAGAGCTAGAAACTGCTGCTTACCCACATCCCTCCTTTTTGACTTCAATTTTGGATCTTGTCAAAGTCTGGGGATAAAATCAAGGTGAAAAATAGTTGAATAGAGTCTTCTTTCCTCTGAAAGGCAGTGAAGCCACACCAGGTAATACACAATTTATTGGCTTGGAGCCTTACCCAAGATATCTCATCTTTCGAAATTTTTCTTGCAATATTTCTCACTGAATTTCCAAGTACAGCTAAGTCACCGTGTTTGCCTCATACTTACAGGAATCATGTGGCAAAATGATTTAAGTTCATGGCACAATTTAAGCTTAAAATAGGGAGAGCAGAGAGTGTGCCATATACCTTTACAATAACTGTTATCATCAAATTGTAAAGACACCCCCTCCTCCCACATCAGACCCAGAGGGACAAACAAATCCATCCCTGCTCTGGGCTTCTTTGACTTTTGTTCTCTCCCCTGTGGCCTTGAGACAATTAAGTAGGACAAGTTTTATTTTTCATAAACTTTTAAAATATAAAGTTATTTCAATTTTCAACTTACTGGTTTCTGGATTTTTACCTAGTGTATCTGTGCATGAGCACTTATTTCTATGTCTCCTTTTTAATTATTCATAATAAACCCCTGGGATTTTGGTGGAAGTAGACTGAATGATAATGACTAGTTTTACTTATTTTCTTAATGTGTCTTGGGGCTATTTCCAAATATGCTTTAAAAATACTAAACTATAGCCAAAGCCTTTTAAAAAAGTCATATTCATCAGCATTTTATTCTTGATGCAATGAGGTTGATGGGAGACAGAACCATATATAAATGTATGATAAAGCCCCATAATTAAGTGGGGATTTATTTCCAAACTCTGGGGTAGACCCATAGTAAATTAGGCTCGCTACATGGAAACTCATTTTTCAAAGTGATACTGGCTTTACAGAAGGAGCTGAACAAACGCATGCCTTTACTCTTTCCTCCATAGTCAGGGCTTACCATCGAAATATGCCAACACATCACCATGGCAAACCCAGATGGCTTGCCCAGGTCAGGTGTGAAGTGGGTCTAAGACCTTTCAGAGAAGAGAGCAATGGCTGCAGCCCCAACTCACCTTTGCCAGAGGTCCATGGAACACCCAAGTGCACACTGGGGAATAGCTCCGTGAAGGAAAAGAGCAGATGAAGGAGGATGCCCACAGTTCCTCTGGAAGTCAAGTGTCCTGATGAGAATATGGGAATGTATTTTCTGGAGTAATGAGTAGGGAACATTTGAGATACAGCTTGTAGCAATATAGTGGAATTGTGATATAGTATGTGATTGGTAAAACACCTGCTTCTCTTTATGCACGGCTTCAGAAAGGTTGGAACCAGAGACTGGATATGGATTTAGTTAAAGTGACTTTGCCCTTTGAGTCTTGTCCCTACCTACTTCCTAGGATAAACCAAGATTATATCCTTAAAGGATGTGAGTTGCCAGGTTGGGGTGATGGTGAACAGAAAGGGCCCATTGTTTCTAAACATTTGCTCTGATCTACCACAAACTGGGAACTTTAACCAACCCTTTATTTGAACACTGGTTAAAATCTGTCATGATCTATGACTGGAGGGTAGAAACTTAATTTGCTTGTCAAATTTAAAAAAATAACAAAAAAGTTTCAAATGACAAAAAAGGCAAAATTTGATTGAAAGGAACAGATCAGGTAAACCTATGTCAGACTACAGGTCGGTATGTATGTCCATGTATGTCTTCCTAGAGGGAGGTTGTCCAGATGTAGAGAATTGTATCTATTTGAGAAAAATGATAATAGAAATAAATGATGGAATCATGATATTAAGTTTTACCTATTTCAACATATTTGCTTATAGAAAACTGCTAGTGGAGTCATCAACTTGGTCCTTCCTATATTACTTTCATAATCTGCATTAGAAGCCAATAGGATAACCTGCTGGCACCAATAACCTGATTTGGCAACAACACCCCTTCTTTCTAAAACGAATACCTCCATTTTAGAAATGTTAAAGCACATTCAGGTCAATCCTACTGTTTTGTTTCCTGAGATCTTAAGGTTTAATTACGTGACATTTAGGAGCAGATGTGGCACCACCAGCTGGATCCTGCTTTGCTGATCCAGGGATCCCTCTACTGCCTGGGCTTGGAAAACTCTGAACATACTCGCTTCTTAGCCTTTAAGACTTTGTGCCTTCATTGGAGATATTTTGGCAAAAACATAATATCTTAATGTAGACATTATAAAAATCCATCCAGCAACTTATAGAATGACATAAAGAGATGATAATTTCACATTAAATACCTACTGAATGATTTCCAAAAACTATCCTGGATAAATTATATAAATAATTCATTTTGAAATGTGACTAATCCCTAAACTTCAACATAATTAAAATGTCTATATCTTCAAAAGGAATAGCTAATATGAAATACACTTAAGATTTTTTTTTATTAAATGGGAAGGAAGGAAGGAAGGAAGGAACGAAGGAAGGAAAGAGGGAGGGAAGGGTATAGTTAATAGGACAGGGGAAAGCAGAAGTCACATAAGGACAGAGTAAATTGAGTCAGTGTGTTGTTCTGTTCAGCACCTGGTATATCCAAGAACATCTTTTTCAGTGTGAGTCAATTCCATTAAGAAGAATGACTCCCACACTAAAATTGCAGCAACCCGTACCCCCTTCCAACACAGTGTTTTATTCATGGAATTCTGGCATCAGTGGTTTTAAATCTACTTTTGCATGGATCCTGATGACCTCTTTGATTCTCTCTTGAGAACAGCTGCTTCTGTGTCACAGATGCTCAGAGGAAGAAGAGAAAGTAAGTGTCCTGCTGTGTGCTTGTCCTAATTCTCGACATCTGCAGACCCAGCTGAGAGCACCTGCATTATTAGCTTTAAGACTTGGACACACCGATAAACTAGAAGGCAGAGTGTCGTGAATTTCAAAGTGAAAGTACCCTTTGGAGAGCCATAGTGTTTGTTGGTTTGTAACATGCATATTAAAGTCCCCATAATGTCGGGCCAAACGCTGTGATGTGATTCAGGGGCGGCGTTACAGATGCATCTTTACAGTTGTGAGAACATTAAAGAATCTGTGAAATCCCCACATTCACCTTATTTTCCTATTCAGAACATACAAGAATGGTGGCCTGAAAATAAAAGGCCAACAATGAACAGACTGAACACACTGAAAATACCTGGCAATGTTCTTTACAGTGATGACTCCAGAAGAAATTGCAGGCTCTGATATGGAAATATGACACGTTTTTCTAAACAAATGCTAACGAAGGAGAGAATACAGTTAACTGTGTTAAGTCTCTCCAAGGCACCACTTCTCTACAAAGCAAAGTTACTGAGACAGACTCAAAGAGAACATGATTTTTCTGAACTTTTATTTTTTCGATATGCACATATGCAAAGCTGTGGGAGAACAGATGGAAAACTAATTGAACATATATGACAGTTGATTACCATATAGATTACATCTGAATGTATTACAGATCAATGAGGAAAAAATGAACATGATCATAAAAATAGTCAATGGACACAAATGCAAAGTCACCAAAATAATTACCTGTCCTATGAAAAATACCCAATCTTCTTAAGAAATTGTAAACTCACCAAAACAATGATTTTAAGTTAATTAATTCTCAGATAATATTAAGAATATCTCAGACTATTTTAAAAAGTCATCTATAACTCATGTGAGGAACAACACAAATTAGGATATCATTTTTAGTGTAAATTGTTATAGTGTTTGAAGAGGATATTTGGCAAATCACCTTAACATACCCTGAGTTGTTCATCCATTTAATGGGGCAATTTTACTTAAAAGGAGAATTGCAAATACAATAAAGATTATAATGGCAACAAAATATTAAAGAGCTAAGTAATGGGGGGTGTGTCTGGGTGGCTCAGTTGGTTGAGCATCCAACTTGGGCTCATGTCATGATCTCACTGTCTGTGAGTTTGAGCACTGCATCGGGCTCTGTGCTGACAGCTCAGAGCCTGGAGCCTCCTTTGGATTGTGTCTCTCTGTGTCCCTCCCCCACTCACACTCTGTATGTCTCCCACTCTCAAAAATAAATCAAACATTAACAATTTTTTAAAAAGCTAAGTAATGGATAAGCAAGGATTGCAACTTATATCTTCTATCACAAGATCTATCACAAAATATTCCGTAATTGTCATGTGAATATTTAAGGTAATTTAATTTTCTTAATGTTTGATTTATTTTTGAGAGAGAGAGCACGCAAGCAAGCAAGTGAACAGGGGAAGGGCAGAGAGAGAGGGAGACAAGGGCAGAGAGAGAGGGAGACACAGAGTCGGAAACAGCCTGCAGGCTCTGAGCTGTCAGCACAGAGCCTGACGCGGGGCTCAAACCCACAGACTGTCAGATCATGACCCGAGCCGAAGTCAGACGCTTAACCGACTGAGCCACCAGGTGTCCCGGTAATTTACTTGATTTAAAATGATGATAGGGGTGCCTGGGTGGCTCAGTCAGTTAAGCATCCGACTTCGGCTCAGGTCATGATCTGACAGTCTGTGGCTTTGAGCCCCACGTCCGGCTCTGTGCTGACAGCTCAGAGCCTGGAGCCTGTTTCCGACTCTATGTCTCCCCCTCTCTCTGCCCCTCCCCTGCTCATGCCCTGTCTCTCTCTCTCAAAATAAAATAAAGACATAAAAATATTTAAAAAATTTTTTAAATGATGATATGCTACATGATGAAAATGGATTTTAATAAAATATGTAATATATATAAATCCCATTTGCTAACTTTTTGATACATATGTTTTAGGACTGTTTTAGGTACATATAATTTCATGATTGGGCATCTTCAGAAGCTGGGTTTAAAACCTGTCAAAATATATCCACATCATTTAGTAAGGGAAGTCCAGTACAGTGCACTGTTTGTAGTATAAATTTAGGCTTTTTAAACCAGATCATCTGAGGACGTGATGGGAGTAATTCAAATATGAAATATAAAATTCAATCATCTTCCACAACACCTTAGAGTAGAAACCAGAAGACGTAGCCTTAAATATTCAGCTTCAGAGGGTGTGGGCAAGGGCCTAACCATTTTTAAAAAGCCTCTCAAGTGATTCTGTAGTCCTAACAAGGTAAAGGAAAAAATAAATCAGTGAAAACTTACTGTGATCAAACATTGGGAATAGAATCTAACACAGTGTACCTTTTCTGGGCATTTGTATACATATTTCAGGAAACTCCTTTAACTAATTTTTACAATCTACTGAAGTACGAAACGCTGTTCATTAACATGAGACACAATTAGAGGCGAGTGCATAAAAATGTGGGCTCTGTTAGGGAGCTGTGGTTTGGGGGGAAGGGAGACCTAAGTAGAGTTGCTTCCTGACTGTGGTTCACCAACACTAGACTTCTGTGGTGCTCTGAAAGATTTCTTCCAGCTGGATGTATCTGTTGTTCCAGGTTTTAAGAAAAATAGATGTAGGACTGTGATTTATTTGATGAATGGTACCTTGAAGCATCAAATATCAACTCTACATTTGTCCCCCATCTGTGCTATTCTCAGTCCATCGCATGGTTTATGATGAAAACTTGACCCAAATACTAAATGTTAGTAACAGAGTGTTTCATGTTTTCATGATACAGTTCCTCACTTTTTCTAAAAATCAAGAAACTTACTTGAACACAAGAACTCCATGTTTTAGCTTAGTTTGGTAGAAATATTCTGTTTAAGAGTAAATTTTTCTCATGACTACTTTATCAAATCTTTATAAAATATTTGATTACCAAAGATAAATCCAATTTTTCTTCCTCTTACTTCCTATACTTTTTTTTCTCCCCGAATAACATATTTTCCCATAACGTATTTTCTACACCTCAGTTGTGAAACGCATCTCTATTCTTCTGCTTGGTCTCATAGATACTTTTCCTTGTCTTCTTACCGGCACCATATATTGCAACAACTAAAATAAAACCCACTCAAAGGTAGAGATCTTGTCTAATTTTTGTCTATGTGCCCTTGATTTGGTAGCAGAAATACTAGTGTAACAGTCTGAATGTATAACAAAGTTGGACAGCATACGCATAGGCTTTAAAAGTGCACTTGCCTGATTTAAAATAAGAGTGAATAAGTTATAGACTCATTTAAAGTGTATAAGCTAGACTTCAGAAGCAGAAGTACATTAAATTCAACAAATCCCTAGAAAGGGTTATAAATGCAATGGGAAATTCTATGCAATTTCATTTTCAGAGGCCAAAGAATACTTTTACTTCATTTGAGATTCTGGATTTTACATTACTTCTCTTGGTTTTTTGAGAAAAAAAATCTCCCTACTACTAGAAAAACAGGCAAAAATCCTGTTGAGAAAGTTATGTAGTTTTTTTTCTCCAATAAGGGAGATTCTAGATATCTTATGTAAAATGGCTCATATTTATATAAGATAGAAATCTCATCCTATTATATGTCTGAGATAGCACTTATATTCTTATAGGAAAATATCAAAAACAACTCCTAATATTTAGAGTGTGTTTAAATTAATTTCAGTGTCATCATACAATATAATATTATATAGACACTAATTATATTTTAAATGATTGGTAAGGTAGTTAATGAAATAATTATTGACTAGATAATGACTCTGTTCTTAAACTAATAAGCAGAACTATAGGTTTCAAAACCTTTAAGTTTTATGAGTGAGTGAGTGAGTGAGTGAGTGAGTGAGTGAAGGGGTGGGTGTGTGTGCATGTGTGTGTGTATGAATGTACATATATAAACAGAATGCACCAAAATGTTTGCAATAACATTTTGAGAGTAGTAATGATCAGAGTGACATTTCTTTTTTCTCTATTTTCTAAAATTACTTTTTGTGGTCAGAAAATACGATTTTAAAACATGTTAAAGTGGTGTACATATAAATATTTAATTTGCTATACCATTCACGGCAAGAAAAAGCTACTGAAAGTCCTCATCTATGACAAGTAACTTACGGTTTTCTAAAAATGATTGAATTGCATACATAAAGGGTCCATCCCCAGCTAATAACTCTTGGTACAGTAAATACTCCAGGAGTCCTATGCTGCTGAACAGTCTTAGCCACACAACAAATAAATCAACAACAGAAAATGAACAATACACCTTTTCTTTTTTCTTTACCTACTCTCTGTACCCTAAGTGGAGGTTGAATTCAACCTAGAGATCAAGAGTAGGTCAAGAGTAAGATGCTCTACCAACTCAGCCAGCTAGGTGCCCCCAATATGCATTTTTGTTTTGACACATGAATACCTGTAGCCACTTAAGTATGATGTGTTATGAAAGTATGCATCTACAAATTACATAAATTATACTTGAAATGATTTTTTCTCAACAACTGACGGTTTAGAGCAAACATTGTCAGAATTATTATGTGACTGTAACTCCAGTCACACAATAAAATTTTTAATTATCAATCTGTTAATATACAGTTGAATAAACAGAGACTCATTTCAGTACTATTTTTAAATTTGAAAACAAAGTAGCTTCTAGAAAAATAAGTTTTGATATAGAATGTTTATCTTTCCAGATCATTTTGTACTCCAGTATATACATAATACTTCATGTTGGATTTTAAGGATTGGGTTGATTGGTTTTGTTTCAATACAGTAGTTTAATTTATTATTATTATTATTTTGAAAAAAAGAATTGATTTTTGTATAAATAATATAATAGGATGAGACAAATACAATATATTCAAGAATACAGTCTTCAGTCATAGCTTCTAACTTCAAATCTTAACTCTGTCTTTTGTTAACCATGTTTTCTCTTTTTAAAAATAAATTGATAGCAATGGCTACTTAATATTATTTTCTTGATGATTGAGTTTGATTTTCTTGATTATTGATTATAAGAGTAATTGGCCTATAATAAAATTTGACAAATGTTAGCTTCTATGTATATGTACTAATTGTAAATGCAGTCTAAAGGAAAAGTCTAGTTTGAGAATTCAAGAAGTCTTTTTGAAGTTACTAAAACTTCTAATATCATCAAAGATGTTTGAGCAATTCACTTCTAAGAATCTCCAATGACATCATTGATTTTATGCAGGAAAGCCAGCTCTTTGAGGACAGGGTAGTTCTTCATGACATCTAAAAGGATTAAAAACATCTACATATAAGGAGTTTTCAAGCAAATTATAAAATTAACAGGCAAATCCCCAACTGCAGAAAAGAGTATGAGATCCGTTGAATGTTAGCTATTTATAATCTGCAGGCCTTGAGTTTCGGGTTCCTGATTAGTACACAAACCTTTGTACATAAGTGTGTAGGTGGATATAGGAGTCTCTATAACTTTTATTAGATAGTTAGACGTGTCTCTGGCTTCATGCTAGTATAATAACTCGTGTTAGATTTATATAGAAAATGCAGTCATGGCATCGATGAGAAAATTATGAACTCTGCTTGAATTAAGACTTTCCAATGAAGGCAACCACATAGCTGAGCATTAAAAGGGGACTAAGATTTCATTTGGCAGACAATAGAAAATAGTTTCAGACAAAGATCGGCATTGTATCTGAGGGTGACTGCAAGAAAGCAGGAATGAATAGGACAAAGGGTTGGTGTAGGAAAATAGGGAGATATGAGGATGGTTAATTAAGTGTGACATCATAAAAGGCCTTTATGCTGTAAATAAACTAGAGTTATCCTAATGTAAATGGCAATGTATAACTATTTCCATAGGGCCATACCCTGGTTTGTTTTTCTTTTAGAAATATAATTCTGAAATCTTGAAAATGGCTTAAATCAAGATAGCATTCCAAATAAAATTTATTTACAAAAGTCCATTTCAAATATAAGGGAGGCCTGGGCCAAGATAGTGGCATGGGATAGAGTGTCATGGAAGTGGCATAAATTTTCTCCTATAGAATAAGAAGAAAAGAAAATATGTATTTAAGATATTTATTAAGATTCAAGCTGATTGACCTACAGGGTATGGGGCCATTTACTAAGAAAGGAATCAATTATCAGAGTTAAGTTTTGGCCACAATAAATTCATACTGGAGCATGTGGTTGGAGGTTAAGAGAATGCATGCTGAGACAGAACTGGGATCATGTTAATATACCTGTATTGGGTTTATATACCTATATTACCTTAGCCTTTCTGAGTCCAATTTCATAACAAGGCAATGAGATAAATAGAATCAAAAATCAAAGGGGGAAAATATAGTGTGTAAGGAGAGTTTTCCTCAACATAGAAATTTGAAGAAAATAGTGACCAATACATGATGTGATTCTTTCATCCATTGTCATTGTGATATCACTGTGTTGGGAAACAGTTCTCCATGAGTCCCTCACATTATATAGTCATGGTCTGTCTTCATTTGTATTCTCTTTCAAGGGTGTTTTGACTATGAACACTGGCTTCAATAGAACAAGGATCAGACAGGCTTACAAAAGACTTGAGTTTCCTGAGCTTGGGCTTCCTCTCATGTTATGCAGTGATTTTCCTGTACAGATGTCACCTAGTCCATCTCATGTCATCTTATGGGAACTGGAGATAAGATTACTGGCATGTAAAAATGCTGATATTCTGTCTATGGTTACTGTTATGAGTAATAAACCCTTTGTATAAAAACTGAGGGGTCTTGTATCCTGTGCCAGAATTCATGAAAATGAGGCAGGCTACCTTTTTAGCTTGCAAATTAAATAAAATCTCAGACTTTTTGCAGTTCCTGGCACACTTTGGGTTTAGCATTCAGAAGAGATAACTTTACAGAAACCTAAGCAACAATCTGCACTTAGATATTTCTCTTCCAAAATATTGGTCTTAACAAAATCTCAAAACAGATACTCACTCCTTGGGACACACTTCATAAGACTGTCTTTTTATACTAGATCCTTTATCTAATCATGAGCCTCCATTGGATTTCAATTATCACTGGATGAGATTTAGTTTAAAAAGAAGAAAACATAAACCTCTGCCATAAATCAAAAAATACTTTATTAGATTGGAAGCACTTCAATTTAAATAATTTTATAAAACAATGTTCTCATTTTAAGCCCATTTTCCCAGCAACACTGAAATTTCATCGCACAAACAATGTGTTTTTTCTTCCTATGAAACCAAAGGGCAAATTTGTTTGAAATTATAGAAAACTACAAAGGAACAAAAACATGAAAGATGTGCTCAGGTAATGTATGTTTGCAATATTAGCTTAGATACAAGTAGGAAAACCATTCCGCCTAGAATTTATTTTAAATAAACAGTTTTCTACAAATTGCTATTTGAAATAATTTTCTATTTTCCAACATCTTTACTTTAATGACCAATGACACCTTCAGGCTTTTGTAACAAAACACAGAATCATCATAGTTTAGCATTAGAGAGATTTCCAACATAATGACAAAACAAAACTGTGATGGGTAAGTAAATCCATAGAATTTCATGGAATAAGTTACTGGAAACAAGGAAATTAGAACATCGGTTATTATGAGTAGTTTATTCAAGAAAAACTCCCAGGCTCCTCTCTCAGATCCTTTACTTCTCTTTTTATGTGCTTAAAATGTATCCTTAACTAGATGTTTTATACATACATATATATATATATATATATAAAACTTATAACATACACACACGTGTATGTTAACATTGAACTCTTACTGTCATTTAAATTTAAAAACTGCCATCTTTCTTTCTAAAACCTTTCTATTAACTTTCCTATATTTGAGAGTGTTAAATGATGGCCAGTCTCAAAGTCTTTGTCATTTTTACCTCTTGTATTCTCCCCATCTGAAAAATAGTTCTAGATAAAGGGAAGGTGTTTTACAATTTGATGAGTCTCATATCCTTGTTTTATATGCAGGATAACCCAGACGCAAATAAGTAAAAGTTATTTGCCTGGAAATCATCCATAAGCATATGTTAATGTCTGAACCTAAATTGATAGGCTAAGTTTTCTTACTGACTGGAAGGTGTTCTTTTGTAGAGAACAGATTTGGAGAGTACTTGGCTGACTATGCCTCTGGTTCTGTTTTTGATCTCCAATCTTGCCTACAGTCTCTTTGAGGCAGCAATAAAAATACAAAACTCTGAAAACCTCCACAGTATCAACTTCATGTTAAATAAATTAAAGGTTTAGTTCGTGAAAGTATAAAATCATGCAGATTCAAAGACTAATTGTGTGGACTATATTGATAATGTCTTGACTGGCTCAATGGTGGTCATGGGAACACTGGATACCTGGATATCAGAAACATGATAAGGAAAAAGAAGCTTTTCTTTCATGTTTGATTTTGATGTAAATTCAGACCTACTGAACATTTGCTGGTATAGCGCAAAGAATTCCTGGAAACGCTTCACACAAATTACCCAAATGTCAACAGCTTATTTGTTTGATACTTTTCCCCATATATACAATATACTCATATTTTGTTTTTTAGTCATTTAAGAGTATCTTGCAGACATGGTGCCTCTTTATAACTAAAAACTTCAGTGTGCATTGCATAAAACAACATTCTCATAAATACCCTGACTTAGATTATCAAAACCAAGAAATTAATTCTTATTTTCTAATGTGATATCCTTATTCATTTTCACCAATTTCCTATTACATTCTCTTTCTTTGTTGAAGTTTAATGGCATGCCATATTGTATTAGTGTCATGTGTACAGCAAAATGATTTGTATTTGTACACCCTGTGAACTCATCACCACAATAAATTTAGTTATCATCTATCATCATACAAAGCAGTACAATAGTACTGAGGTCATTCCCTATGCTGTATTTATATCCCCCATGATTTATTTAGTTTACAACTGGAAGTTTCTACCTTTTGATCCTCTTCATCCATTTCGACCTCCAAGCCCTGACGCAGAAGCTACCATTCTGTTCTCTGTATCTATGAGTCTGGCTTTCGTTTTGATTTATTTGTTTAGATTTCACTTATAAGTAAAATTATGTAATATTTGTCTTTCTGTCTGACTTATTTTATTTAGCATGATACCCTCAAGGTACTTCATGTTGTTGCAAATGACAAGGTCTCATTCATCAGTGGCTGAGTAATATTCCATTCCATATATATACCACATTTTTTAATCCATTCATTGTGGGTTGACAATTGGGTTGTTTCTTTATCTTGAGTATTATAAGCAATGCTACAATGAAGACTGAGGTGCATATATCTTTTGAATTAGAGTTTTTGTTTTTCTTGGATAAACACCCAGAAGAAGAATGGCTGGGCCATATGGTAGTTTTATTTTTAATTCTTTGAGGAATCTCCATACTGTTTTCTATAGTGGCTGCACCAATTTACATTCCCACCAACAGTGCATGAAGATTCTTTTCTTCCCCACATCCTTACCAACACTTGTTATTTCTTATCTTTTTGGCAATAGCCGTTCTGACAGGTATCGTGGTTTTGATTTGCATTTCCCTAATAATTAATGATGGTAAACATCTTTCAATGTGTCTGTTGGCCATCCGTATGACTTCTGTCGAAAAATGTGTATTTATTTATTTTTAAAAATTTATTTATTGTTTAATTTACATCCAGGTTAGTTAGCATATGGTGCAACAATGATTTCAGGAGTAGATTCCTTAATGCCTTTTACCCATTAGACCATTCCCCCTCCCACAAACCGTCTGTTTGTTCTCTATATTTAATAGTCTTTTATGTTTTGTCCCCCTCCCTGATTCTTTTTTATTATTTTTGCTTCCCTTCCCTGTGTTCAGGTGTTTTGTATCTTAAATTCCTCATATGAGTGAAGTCATATGATATTTGTCTTTCTCTCACTAATTTCGTTTAGCATAAAACCTTC
Organism: Cryptoprocta ferox; assembly: GCA_028646485.1. Taxonomy (NCBI): domain Eukaryota; kingdom Metazoa; phylum Chordata; class Mammalia; order Carnivora; family Eupleridae; genus Cryptoprocta; species Cryptoprocta ferox. The sequence continues at coordinate 48,804,362 of CM053559.1, forward strand.
CAGTTCCAACCACGTAGTTGCAATTGGCAAGATTTCATTCTTTTTGATTGCCAAGTAATACTCCAGTATGTGTATACCACATCTTCTTTATCCATTCATCCATTGATGGACATTTGGGCTCTTTCCATACATTGGCTATTGTTAATAGTGCTGCTATAAACATTGGGGTGCCTCTGCCCCTTCGAATCAGCACATCTGCATCCCTTGGATAAATACCTAGCAGTGCAATTGCTGGGTTGTAGGATAATTCCATGAAAAATGTGTATTCAGATATGCCTATTTTTAATCAGATTGTCTGTTTCTGTTGTTGAGTTTTAATGAGTTTTTTATATTTTTTGAATATTAACACCTTATCATATTTATGATTTGAAAATATCTTCTTTCATTTAGTTGCCATTTCATTTTGTTGATATTTTTCTTCACTGTGCAGAAAATTTTAGTTTGACCTAGTTGAATTTGTTTATCTTCATTTTTGTTGCTTTTGCCTTTGGAGTCAGATGCAAAAAATATCAGTAAGGTCAGTGTCAGAAAGCTTCCTGCCATGTTTTCTTCCAGGAGCTTTCTATTTATTTGTTTGTTTTTGTTTTTAAGTGTATTTATTTATTTTGAGAGAGACAGAGACAACATATGTGGGGGAAGAACAGAGAGAGAAAGAGAGAATCCTAAGCAGATTCCGCACTGCCGGCACAGAGCCCCATGCCAAGCTCAAACCCATGTAGCCGGGAGATCATGACTTGAGCTGAAACCAAGAGTGGGACGCTTAACCGACTGAGTCACCCAGGTGCCCCTCTTCTAGGAGTTTTATGGTTTCGGGTCTGACATTCAAATCTTTAATCCATTTTGAATTAACTTTTTTACATATTGCAAGATAATGGTCTAGTTTCAATCTTTTTCATGTAATTGTCCAGTTTTCTCAGCACTTTTTATTGAAGAGACTGCCTTTTCCCCAATGTGTATTCTTGCCTCCTGTGTGGTAAATTAATTGACCAAACGTTTGTGGGTTTATTTCTGGGTTCTATGCTGTTCCATTGATCAATGTGCCTATTTTTATACCAATATGATATTGTTTTGATTACTATAGTTTATAGTATAGTTTGAAGTCAGAGAGGGTGATACCTTTGCCTTTCTTCTTTTTAAAATTGCTTTGGCTGTTTGGTGTCTTTTTTGATTCCATAAAGAATTTTAAATCATTTGTTCTAGTCTTCAGGAAAATGTTATTGCAATTTTGATAACATTGCATCAAATCTGAAGATTGCTTTGGGTAGTTGGACATTTTAACAATATTAATTTTTGCAATCCATTTACTTGAACATTTTTAATTTCTTTGGTCAACAACTTACAGTTTTCAGTTCATACCTCTTTCACCTCCTTGGTTAAATTTATCTCTAGTTAATTTATTCTTTTTGATACAATTGTGCATGTAATTGTTTTCTTGATTGTTCTTTCTGATAGTTTTTTATTTGTTCATAAAAACAACAAATTTTGTTGCATTTTGGGGGGCCTTAATGAATTCATTTATTAGCTTTCTTGGTTTTTGAATGGAGTCTTTAGTATAGTATTGTTTCATCTTTGGATAGTGACATTTTTGCTTTTTCCTTTCCAATCTGGATGTTATTTATTTTTTTGTCTAATTACTCTATATACAGCTTCTAATACTATGTTGAATAAAAGTGGGGAAAGTAGGCATTCTTGTCTTGTGCCTGATCTGACATTATCTGCATATATTATCTGTGAATTAGTCATATATGGCCTTAATTATACTGAGACATATTCCCTTTATAACCCAATTTATTGAAAGGTTTTTTTTTTTTATCATGAATGGATGTTAAATTTTGTCAAATGCTTTCTCTGAATCTATGGAGATAATTATATAACTTTTATCCTTCATTTTATCAATGTGGTGTATCACATTGATTGATTTGCAGATGTTGAATTATCCTTGAATTTTTGTAATCAATCCCATTTGATCATGGTGTATGATCCTTTACATGTATTTTTGATTTTGGTTTGTTAATATGTTGTTGTTTATCAGAGATATTTGGTGTTTAATTTACTTTTTTAGTAGTGTCTTGTCTGGTTTTGGTATCAGTATAAAATGGCCTCATAAAATGAATTTAGAAGCATTTCTTCCTCTTCAGTATTTTTGTAAGAGTTTCAATCTCAGAAACTATTTAAATCTTTGGGTGATGGTAAAATTCATCAGTGATGGTCTTGGATTTTGTTTGTTTGTTTGTTTGTTTGTTTGGAAGTTTTTGATCACTGACTCAATCTCCTTAGTAGGAACTGATTGATTTAGATTTTCTATTTTTCATGATTCAATCTTGAAAGATTGTGTTTTTAGAAATTTATCCATTTTTTCCCCTAAGTTGTCCAATTTGTTGGTATATAACTGTTTGTAGTAGTCTTACAATTCTTTATATTTTTGTGGTATCAGTTGTAACTTCTCTTTCATTTCTATTTATTTGAGCCCCACCCCCTTTTCTTTCTAGCTAAGATTTGTGAATTTTATCTTTTCAAAGAACCAGATTTATTTTCATTTATTCCTTCCTCCCTTCCTTCTTCCCCTCCCTTCCCTTCCCCTCCTCTTCCCTCCTTCCTTCCTTCATTTCTTTCTTTCTTTCTTCTTTCTTTCTTTCTTTCATTCATTCATTCTTTCTTTCTTTCCTATTTATTTCCACTCTTATCCTTATTATTTCCTTTTGCTATTAACTCTTGGATTTGTTTATTCTATGTTTTCTAGATCCTTTAGATATAAAGTTAGGTTGTTTATTTGAGATTTTCTTTTTCTGAAGTAGGTCTATATTGCCTATGAATGCCTCTTAGAGCCATTTTTGCTGCATCCCATAGATTTTGGTATGTCATATTTCTGGTTTTTCAAAAAAAAGTTTTTTTAAGATTTAGTTATTTTTCAGAGAGAGATAGACTGCTATTGGGGGATGGGCAGAGAGAGGGAGACACAGAATCCGAAGCAGGCTCCAGGCTCTGGGCTGTCAGCACAGACCCTGACATGGGGCTTGACCCCACAAATGGTGAGATCATGACCTGAGCCAAAGTCAAATGCTTAACCAACTGAGCCACCCAGGTTCCCCATCATATTTCTGTTTTCATTTATTACTAGAAATTTTTTTTTACTTCTCTTTTGATTTCTTCAATTGCCAATTGGCCATCAGTAGCATGTGTTTAATCACCACATTTTTGTGCTTTTTTTCCAGTTTATTATTATTGTTGTTTTGTAATTCATTTCTGGTTTTATATCATTGTGGTTGAAAAAGATACTTGAAATGATTTCAGTCTTTTTTAATTTTTTGAGACTTGTTTTCTAACCTATCATGTGATCTATCCTGGATAATGTTCGATGTACACTTGAGAAAAGTATGTATTCTACTACTTTTTGATAGAATATTCTGTATATATCTACTAAGTACATTTGGTCTAATGTGTCAATTAAGGCCAATATTCACTTATTTGTTTTTATAAGTTTTTATTTAAATTTCAGTTAACATACAGAGTAACATTTGTTTCAGGTATACAATATTGTGATTCATCACTTCCATACAACACTTGGTGCTCATCACAAGTGCACTCCTTTATCCCCATCACCTATTTAACCCATTCCCCACCCACCCACCCACCTCCCCTCTGGTAACCATCAGTTTGTTCTATACAGTCAAGAATCTGTTTCTTGGTTTCTCTCTCTCTCTCAATGTCAATCTGAATGTTTTAGCCATTGATACAAATGGTGTGTTAAAGTGCCTTAAAATTATTGTATTGCTGTCAATTTACCCTGTTAAGTCTGTTAATATTTTGCTTTATGTATGTTGGTGGTCCTTTATACATACTGGTGGTCAAATATGTATATTAGGTGCATATATATTTATAAATATATATTTATAAATGCTACATTTCCTTACTGGATTGACCTCTGTAACATTATGTAATGCCATTCTTTGTCTTTTATGATAGTCTTTGCTTTAAAGTCTATTTTATCTGATGTGAGAATAGCTACAGCAGCTTTCTTTTTGTTTTTATTTACATGAATGTCTTTTTCCATCCTTTCACTTACATCTGTGTGTATCCTTACTTCTGAAGTCTCTTTCATGCATAATTTGGATGAGTCTTATAATTTTTTATCCATTCAGACATTGTATGTACTTGATTTGAGAATTTAGGCCATTTACATTTAAAGTAATTATTGATAGGTATGTTTTTGTTGACATTTTGTTAATTCTTTTCTGGATTTTTGTACTTCTTCTCTGTACCTTTCTTTTTCTGTTTTTAAAGACATAACTTTCTTTAAAAGCTTATAACTTTTCTTAGTGTATATTCAGATTCCTTTCTCATCTTCCTTTGTATAATTACTCTAAGTTTTTGCTTTGTGGTTACTATGAGGTTCACATATGCCATTCTATGCATAGAACAGTTAAGTTGATATCAACTTAAGTTTGATATATAACAAAACTACATTTTTAGTTTCACCCCACAGTTCATGTTTTTGATACCACATTTTACTTCTTTTTATTTCATGTATCTCTTAACTAGTTATTGTAGTTTTAGTTAATTTTGCTATTTTTGTCTTTGGACCTTCATCCTAGCTTTATAAGTGATTACCCCACTACCTTTATTTTTACTACCATACATTCACCTTTTCTAGTGAGATTTTTATTTTCTAATGTTTTCTTAGCTTTTATTAGTGCCAATTATTTTCAGCTAAAGAAGTTCCTTTAACATTTCCTATAATGTCATTTTAGTTAGCTTTAGAATTCAGGTAGCTTTTGCTTGTCTGGAAAGATCTTTATCTTTTCTATTCAGAATGATAACCTTCCCAGGTAGAGTATTTTTGTTTGGAAGTTTTTTGTTTATACATATATAATTTTTTTCCCTTTCAGTACTTTGAATATGCTCTGCCACTCCCTTGTGGCCTACAAAGTTTCTGTTAAAAAATCTACTGATAGCCTTATGGGGTTTCCCTTGTACATAGTATGTTTTCCAATTAAGATTTCTCTTAAGATTTTATTTTTTTTTAACTTTTGCTATTTTAATTATATGTCTAAGTGTTGACATTTGGTTTGGTCTTATTTGGGAATCTCTGGGCTTCCTGGACTTAGATGCTTGTTTCCATCCCCCAGATTCAGGAGGTTTACAGCCATTATTTCTTCAAATAAGATTTCTGGCCTTTTCTCACCTTCTTCAGGAGCATCTATAATGCATATTTTATTTCAACTTATGTTGTCCTTTATGTCCCTTAAGATATCTTCATGTTTTAAGCTCTCTCTTTTTTTTTCTCCTTTTTCTGTTCTGTTTGAATGGGTTCCATTACTTTGTCTTCCATTGTTGATCTGTTCTTGTACTTCATCTGGTCTGCTGTTGAACTTCTTTAGTTAATTTTTCAGTTTAGGTATATATTCTTCAGCTCTGTGGCTTCTTTTTGGTAGTTTTTAATATTTATTTCTGTCTGTTACAGTTCTCACTGTGTTTACCTATCCTTCATCCAAGTTCAATAAGCATCTTTATGACCATCACTTTGAAATTTTTTATCAGGTGGATTACTTAACTATGCTTCATTAACATCTTTTGCTTAGGTTTTGTCTTCTTTTGTTTGGAACGTATTCCTTTGTATCTTCGTTTTGCCTGAATGTCTGTGTTTGTTTCTGTGTTTTATATAAAACAGCCATTTGTTGGTTTTGAAGAAGTGGCTGTGTGCAGGAGATGACTCGTGGGGCCCAGAAATACAATGTCCCTTGACCGTTAGAGCCAGGTGCTTAAGAGGAGTTCTTTGTGTGGGCGAGATGCACCTGCAGCTGTCATGGAGCTGTGGCTGTGTTGCAAAATCCGTAGGGTGTTTGCCAGCTGTGGAGCGGCTGTGGTACAAGGAGAGGATAGGCTGCTCACGCAGCTGGCTGTAGTATGGTTGTGGCACAGGGGATGGGGACATGCCCAACTGAATTAGCAGGTTAGAGAGGTTGCCAAAATGGTGCTCCTTAGTGCTGGCATTTGCCAAGCAGAATGAAATTGGAAAAACGGTGCTTGCCAGAACTTTAATCTATAGAGAGAGTCTCAACAGAGAGTCCCAACTGCCTTCCTTTCCAGCAGTTGATTTAAGATCAGCTAATGAGTCTCCTTCACATGTAGCCTAGGCACTTTAAATTTTTTTTTATTTTTTATGTTTTATTTATTTCTTGAGAGAGAGAGAGAGTGAGAGAGAGAGAGATAGTGAGAGCAGGGGAGGGACAGAGAGAGAGGGAGAGACAGAATCCGAAGACAGGCTCCAGGCTCTGAGCTAGCTATAAGCACAGAGCCCGACACGGGGCTCGAACCCACAAACCGTGATATCATGACCTGAGCCAAATTCAGACACTCAGCCGACTGAGCCACCCAGGTGCCCCACCTAGGTACTTTTAAAGGTGCTGCTGTTTCAATGGGTCCTAGAAGAGTGAGTCTGTGCGGGAGCCCTTTAAAAGCACTTTCCCTGCTCCTTACCGTTCTTTGGTTCTCCTGAACCTAATACTCATTGGTTGTACATTTTGGAGGCTCAACTCTGTGCAAACCTAAGGATTGGGGTGGCTGATGTGAGACACAACCCCCTCTTTCCTCAAGGAAAAGTCCTGCATTTTTGAGGTCCTACCTGATTGCGAATTGCTTCACCAGGTTGAGGTTTCTGGAAAGAGTGTGTCTCTTCCTCCCCTACCCATCTCAATGCAGTCCTTTCATCCTTTGTCATGCAGGTGTTATCCATCTCGTTTGTAGGACTTTTTTTCAGAGGAAATTATTCCCCACGTAGCTGTAAATTTGTTGTGTTCACAGGAGGACGTGTGTTCAGCATCTTCCTATGCCACCATCTTAGCCTTAGACTCTCCGTTTCCCTATTATGGACATGAATTCATTTCATAGCACACTCTGCTTAAAGATTTGCGGCAACCCTGCATCAAGGAAGTCTACCAGCAACATTTTCCCAACATTTGCATTTGCTCGCTTTACGTCTTTGAATGACATTTTGGTAATTTTTGCAATAATTCAAACTTTTTCATTACTGTTGTCATGTTGATATGCAATCAATGAGTATGACTTCCTGGAAACTCAGATGATGGTTCACAATAAAGCTAACCTTAGCAATAAAAGTTAATACTTGGCAAATAAAGTATTTTTTACTTAAAGTAGGTACTTTTTTAGACATAATACTACCGCACATTTAAAAGACCGCAGGGTGATGTAAAAATAACTTTTATATGCATTAGAAAAAAAAAATTTAACTCACTTTATTGCAATATTTACTTTATTGCAGCAGTTTGGAACTCTATCTGCAATACCTGCAAGGTAAACCTGTATGTTCTTCATAGCAAAAGAAAACCCCGGATTATGTGTTACTCTTAATTTGGAACAGTTCCACAGCCTTTGGTGTGAGCATTTTTGAAAAATATTGGCTATTCATTATGGACTCTCTCTCCATTAAGTGTGTGTGATATTTTCCCATGATTAATCCCAGGCTATGCATTATTGGCAGAAATTGTTTTTTTCTGTGCATCTTATTGGCAGTTACATAAAGTATACTTGCCCAGTTACTGGTAATGTGAACTTTAATCATTTTGTTAAGGTGATGTCTTTCCAGTTTCTCAGTTGTAAACATACCATTGCTTCTCCCTTGTAAGTCCTAATTAGCTTTTGGGGAAAATACTTTACTTTTATTCACTGATTTGTGTATCCATTGATAACTCTTGACTAATTATTATTCATAAATTTTACTACTTAAGATGATATAAAATTGCAAAAGTACATTTATTAGGAGAGTAGTGTTTTGGTGCAGGGATCGGTGAATAACCAATTAAACTGAATCCAGAATCCTGAAATAGGCCCAAATATATGCAGTTACCTAATTCATGACAAGGATGATACTGTGTTTCAGTGGAAAAAGCATGACCTTTTATTAAATACCTTTGGATCAATGGGATATTCACATGAGAGAAAATAAATATTTATTTCATGCTATATACAAATACCAATTTCATAGCTATAAATGTGAAAATAAAATAAGAAAGCATTAATAAGAAAAGATTAGTGTATTTTCCTTGCATTAAGGTTGTAACAATTTCTTTCAAAAGACTAAAAAAGGGAAAAATCAGCAAATCAGATTTCGTGAATTAAATCTTCCTGTTCACTATTATTAAAACAAAGAAAACTATTTAAGTACACACTCAAAGAAAGGACTATTCAAGTTTATATGAAAACTACAAATCAGAGAATGAAAGACAATCCAACAAACCAAAGGGAAAAACAATCTGAGCACTTCCTTGACAAAAGAGGGTAAGCAAATAACCAAAAGCATCAGAAAGGTGATCAGCTCATTAGACATCACAGGGCTGCTAATTAAAAGCACATGGGGATACCACTACACCCATTGGAATGGTTAAATGTAGGACACTGGCCACACCATGAATTGGCTGGTGAAGCAACTAGAGCTCTTATAATACTGTTGATCATGTAAAGTGGCACAAACCCTTTGGAAAAATATTTGACAGTTTTTACTAAAGCTGAACATGTGTATCTTAGGTACACACCTAACAGAACTGCTACAAAAATGTACAAAAATATTTGCAGCTGCTCTATTCATATTGGCAGAAAACTGGGGAAAAATTCAAATGTGCAACACATAGAATGGATAATGTGTGGAACATGCATACAGCAGACATTTTGTATCAGTAAGAATATCCAATCTACTGCTAGAGGATACAAAATGAATGGGTCTCACAAACATGATGGTGAACAAAAGATTTCAGTCACACATCTAGATTCCTTACACCATGTTCTTACATTTGTGTAAAGTTCAAAAATGGGCGATCTGATTCATGAAAACAAATAACAGGAAATGCGGGGGCAGTTCATGACTGAAAACAGGTACAAGGGTATGTTCTCGGGTACTGCTAATATCTATCCCTATATCTGGTTACATGTGTATGGTTAAACATGTAATGTGTAACCCTATGCTGCTAATTTCTATTCCTATATCTGGTTACATGGTTACCTTTTAAAAATTCATAGAGAAAAACACATCATTTGTATTCTTTTTGGTATTTATTTTGTACTTTGACAGAATAATATTTTAACATTTTAACAATTGCTCAAAATCTTTTTCATAGCTCTCCAAGAAGAATAATGCACACTTCTAGCGTGATTATACACTTTAAAGGTTATTTATCAAAGTTCAAGGACGGTTACTTTGTTTTTAAAGAATCTCCTTACTTTTCTCAGTTTCTCCTCTCAAATATTTTCTTGTACTCTAGGTAGTGTTTTAGTAAAGGATTATTATCTTTCCCTTTTATTCCCTTACTTGATTCCCTTACTTGAATCCCCCCCATCTCTTCCACACTCAGATCAGGGACCGTATACTAATTTTTCTAACCTTTTCCAAAATGCGAATTTATTGTCAACAATTCTGTCTTCTGTTTTCCTTTCCCTCCTTCCAAACCCAGTACCTTTTTGCTCCTATCTCTCGTCGATAATAATCTTTGTGTATTGTTTTGTCCAGTTTTATAAAAGTCCCCACTCCAAAGTAGGCTATACTGACCCTGCTTATTTGCCAGCGTATTAATAACCAGAATTGCAATTGATAGTCCCTACTCTGATCTTGATGAATGTGGCTGCCATATTTGAAATATGCAGCTTCAGGGGACATATTGAGTGAAAAGATCCTCATTAAGGAAAATGAATTATTTTAAATTATTTTTAATTATTTTGACATATTAGATTTTCTGGAATTCATTTTAAAATTACTAAAAGCCTTATTCAGGGAGATACCATGGTGAAATCCTAGTCATTAGAGCGCTATTGTATTGATTTTCTAGAGGTTTTAGGGGTTGCTAAGGTTCATGATATGTGGAATTTAGAACATTTATCTCTTCTCATAATTATGATTTTATATTTCTTTCCTCATATTCATACTTTTAGGCCTTTTATCTATCTAGCCATCAGAAGGGAGAAAAAAGCTTTGGAAGGAATAAAGGAAATGAATAATATAGAGTTATCTGGCTCACACAGCAATTTTCTTTTTTAGCCAGTTTTTATACTAGCTCCTTGGCAAGCCATTTATGATTTTTCTTTACACTAACACTCCTCTGCCAATTTGTGTGGGGAATGTTTGAATACATTGCATCATTTCTATGATCTTTTAAAGTTTATTCTGCATACCCATTGCTGATCTGATTGTTATTGAGAATCTCAGTGATACAATTGTTGCTGAGCAAAGGGAGTAATGTATAAAATGCTTTGTAACATGAAGAAAATAGGTCAATTATATAAAATTTCAAAACTACAGATATGAATAAAGGAAAAAAGAAAATATATATTTCTGTCACTCCTGATAACCTATTTCGACATAATATTTTCATATTTTTCTACAAAGAATGTGCATGCACATTTTATAAAAATAAGATTTCAGAATGGCGTTTTTATTAGCATTGAAATGTGAAAATTTCTGTCTATTAATACATTTTTATCAAATAATTTCAATGTTCTGGTCACTATTTTCCAGGGTATTTGGGGACATAAAAAGAAAAGTAAATAATCATATACCGAGCCTTTGTCCAGAATTGGATATTTATGCTACTTAGCCATGAATCAGCTTTCATCTCTAAAACGTATCTTTGATTCTGATGCCTTTACTGGGCACAGGGTTGACTGAACAAAAACAAAAGTTTTTGGTTCTATGCCCTTTGATGCTTAGAGCATTTATTGACTTTTTTAAATAGTATTTTTGTTTTTCATTTTTAACGCCTTCCCTATACAAAGAATAGTGAATTCATTAAAATAAGCAGATTGCTGACGAGGAGTTAAGTAATCTAGGTTTATCCTTTTACCACTCTATGGCAGTCATTCTATATATATTGTAAATTCAAATCCAGAATATTGTTTTAGATTACAGTAGAAAGTACCTTTGAACACTACACAAAATTAGGGTGCTAAATTGAAAAAAAAAAGAACTAGGAATAATGCCAATTTTTGGCCTTAACTCTGACAATAAAGACCCAGATTTTTAAAATTAAAGTTTATTTATTTATTTTTGAGAGAGAGAGAGGGTTAGAGCACACAAGCAGAGGAGGGGCAGGGAAAGAGGGAGAGAGAGAGAATCCCAAGCAGGCTCTGCACTGTCAGCACAGAGCCCAATGCAGGACTTTGATCCCATGAATCATGAGATCATGAAATCATGAAACCATGAGCTGAAATCAAGAGATGGCTGCTCAATCTACTGAGCCACCCGGGTGCCCCAAACCCAGATTTAATGTTAAAGGAAAAAGGTGATATCTTGTTAAGATTTCAATTTGCCTTTTTCTGATGGTTAGTGATGTTGAACGTCTTCGTATGTGTCTATTAACCATCTGTGTGTCTTCTTTGGGAAAATATCTACTTAGGTCCTCTGCCCATTTTTTAATAAAACGGATTCTTTGATTTTTGTTATTGCTTGTCTTGCTTTGTTTTGTTTTTGGTGTTGCGTTGTATAAGTCCTTTATATATTTTGTATAGTAACCCCTTAATGGATATATCATTTGCAATATCTTCTCCCATTTTGTAGGTTGTCTTTTCATTTTATTGATGGTTTCCTTTGCTGCACATACAGATGGGCAACAGACACATGAAATGATGTTCAGCCTCACTAATCATAATAGAAATGCAAATCAAAGTACAAAGATGTCACCTTGTATTAGAATGGCTACAATCAAAAAGATAAGAAATAAATGATGGTGAGGATGTGCAGAAAAAGGAACCCTTGTGCACTGTTGGTGGGAAGTAAGTTGATGCAACTGGGGACAACAATTTGGAGTTTCCTCAAAAACTAAAAAATGGAAATAACATATGATCCAGTAATTCCATGACCAAGTATTCATTCAAAGAAAACAAACCAACAAAAAACTAATTTGAAAAGATACATGCATCTCTATGTTTATTGCAGCATTATTTACAACAGCCAAGATATGGAAACAACCCCAGTATGCTTTGACAGATGAATGGGTAAAGAAGTGGTATATATACACAATGGAATATTACTCAACCATAAAAAAGAATGAGATGTTGCCATTTTTGAAACATGGATGGACCTAGAGGGTACTAATGCTGAGTGAAATAAGGCGGAAAAAAGACAAATATTTTATGATTTTGCTTATATGTGGACTCTAACAACAAACAAACAAACAAAAGCAGAAACAGATCCACAAATACAGAGAACATACTGATGATTGCCAGAGGGGAGGGCTGTGGGAGGATGGGCAAAATGGATGAAGGGGAGTAAGAGATACAGACTTCAGGTTATGGAATGAATTAATCACAGGGATGAAAGAAAAGTACAACATAGGGAATATAGTCTATGATATTATGATAGCATTGTATGGTGACAGATAGTAGCTACATTTGTGGTGGGCATATCATAACGTATAGACTTGTTGAAACTAATGTAACATTATATGTGTTAACCATACTTCAATAAAATAATCCTAAATAAAATAAAATTTTAAAATGTGAAAAAAATAAAGGAAAAAAATAATATGACTTAAAGGGAATAAAACATTTCATTTATTACATTGACTTGTTTTCCAGGAATCTAATATTGTAAGCTCAGCATTGTGAAAAATATTCTTTGGGCTTTATCTTTCATTTCCAAATCTCAAGTATGAGGTAAGATTTTTTGTCCCCTGCAAATATAATGCTTCTATTATTTTTGTATATACTCTTGGGAGTATATATATATATATATATATATATACACACATATATATATATATGTATATATATATATAGCCTTGCCTATAAATCATTATAATCTAATGATCATAATCTGAGACTCACAGGAATTTTCTTTGTTTTAATTCCAGTTTATATTTCCCTGCATTTCTCATTGTGTGTGGAAGATCAGAAGAATGGGGATATAAATGATCCATCCTTAAGTCATTGTATCCTACTCAATTAGTTGTTGTCTTAGCTTAATTCCCATAGAAAATAGATCTCAAGGGAAAGAGTAAAAGCTATTGCTTTATCTAGAAAGTGCAGTCCCCAGAGTGTGGGATTGAGGGAAAAGAAATGCAAGGTGATATATTAGCAGTTTGCCATCACTTTGCAATGAGAAACAGCCTGCTGCTCATCTAGCACATTCCCTCAACTAGGCAGACTTCTCTCGATGGACTATGCAGAGAGATCACGCCCAACAAAAGTCTTGTTTGAAGGATGGAGGAGAAAGGAGAAGAGATGAATCTGCCTGGCAGCCTCCCTCCCATATATATATATATATATATATATATATATATATATATATATATATTTTTTTTTTTTACTGGCCAATATGTGTTAGGGTTATTTTTTTCTGCTTTTCCAGAATGGCACATTTGCCCTACTTGACAGTTTCTCAAAAAGCCAGAGTCTCTCTCTCAACTCCCCATGTAGTCATTGAAATGTTGAAGTGACACATGGAAGTCAGATCCTGAATGCATACAGCTGGTCCCCTGCTGAGGCATGACTGCACAGGGGCCTCTCAGGCCAGGAGGCAGGTTCAAGCCCTGTGGGTGTCTGAGCCAAGGTGGTGGGCTGGGACAGTGGCAGGGAAGACAGAAGCTGAATTTTGAGAGACAGAAACACCAGGAGAATCTAAGGACTCACAATTGATGTTTCAACTTAAGCAGGTATAACTGAAGTGTTTACTGAATGTAGATTTAGTATTTCATGGACTTTACATATTTCCAGTATCACTGCATAATATTTCCATTCATTGTGAGGTTAGTAGAGTTGAAGGTGGTGGTAAGCTGGACCATTTCTATTAGTTTTCTGATGTGGCAACTACTCTGTTGAGTGAAAGACATATTTTACTTTTGCAAATACAAGTTAATAAAATCCTCATCAATAAATACTGTTTATATGCAAATGGTTCCCTTCTGCAGTAGATTGTCTAAGCCATACAAATTTCTCAAGACTGAAATGATACGTCAATCTCTTCCTTTGTAAATTAATCTATTACATCAGATTAAAGGCTGTCAAAATGGCTAACTCACGTGACTTTTCAATTCAATATTTCTTTAACTTTGTCTTAAATTAACTTTCTCTTAATATTATCTGTCAAGTGTAATCAATTAGGAAATTATCTTGTCAGAAAGCTTCATGCCTAACATCTTCTCTGGGAATTATAGGTTTCTGCATTTTTTTGTTACTGTTGTTATTTTGTGCCAATTAAAGAACATATAGCTGATAAATTAAACTTAGTAATGTACTTTCAAAGGTAATTCAATATGAGAAAGATATCCTTTCTCTTCAGAAAAGAAAATGAAAACAACGTTTACAAATAATACATCAAACTACATTTACCAAAGTCAACATACAAAATGTATCCACCAAAAAGTCAAAATCCAACAACAAAATATTTCTGAGGAAATTTTATTCCTACCAAGTTGATCTGATTGGAAAGTATGTGAGGGTCTCATACTGAGTCCATGAGATATTTTAAAAAATAGACCAAACATAAAATGTCATTATATTCTAGAGCAGAAATTACTACTCATCACATACAATAAAAAATAGATATTAAAAATGATCCAGTCAAGCATCCTATCATATAGGATGTTTATTGATCATTTTAAAACAATCTTTGAGTAAAAAGGAACCACAAAAATCTCTTTCTTCCTCTTATGCAGCGGTACTAAATAATATATTATAGTATATAAGGAACAGGTATTCAGTTCTCAAATGAAGAGCCTAAATTAATAAGCAAGAAAGAGCAAGAGAATAAATCAATTTAATAGCCCAATTCAAAGAGATAGAACAACAAAATATACCCAAGAGAAGGAAAAATAAGCAACAAAGAAAATGAACAAGAAATAAATAAGAAAACAGATGAAAACCATATAACTAATAACTAAATTCAAGAGCAATTTCTTTGAGGGAAATAACTAAAGAGTTATTCTGTCGGCTAACTTAATCAAGAAAAAGAAGAAAGGGAATAGTAAACATACAAAATAACAAATTAAATGTGGAAACAGCCAAAAGTCCGAAGGGAGGCAATAGGAATATTATAGACTACTTTGTTTATTTCTAGGCTAATAAATTTGAAACAGATAAAATGAATCATTTCCTAGCTTATAAATTATCAAGTCTGGCCTTTGACTAAGAATCTAAATGATTCAGTTGTCATATTATACATAAAATAATTTATTAAAAATCATCCATAAATAGCAATATGCTCAGATAATTTCAAAAAAGCCTTGAAAGAACAGATAATTCTAATATTTTAAAAATTCAGAATGTAGGAAAAGTTTCCAAAATGTTTCTCTACTACTATAAACTTGACACCAGGTTCAAAGATATTACTAAAAAATACACAAAAACTACAAAAACAATACTTTATGTACAAATCTTCAATAAAATATTAGGAAATAAAATGATGTGGCATATTAAAATAATAATACTTCATGACATGTATTCTCATTATCTTGTTTTATTTCTAATCAACTTTTTTTTGGGTGTTTCATGTTTCTATTTAAGTTTCTTTATTTATTATGTGAGTAGGAGAGAGGATCCCAGGTAAGCTCTGTGCTGTCACCCCCAATGAGGGGCTCAATCTCCAAACCTCATGACCTGAGATCATGATTGAGATCAAGAGTCAGAAGCTTAACTGACTGAGACACCCAGACACCCCTGGATGTTTTTCTTCATCTATGGATGTACTTACATAATGTTCTTTAGATATATTAATATATTATCATTAATATATTTGTGTGGAAAATTTCACTGATAGAAAAAAACACACTTTGCATAGTGATAAAAACATAAACACAGGTACCAGTGAAACACAGGTATAAATTAAGGGTTTAAATCCTATTCCTGATACTTCTTAGTTGGCTAATTCCAGAGAAGCTGATGTTTCCTCCCTGAGTAGTAGTGGGGTAAATGGTACAATCCTTATTAGCCAATGACACCTTTAACATGGCCACTACAGTTACTGTCATCATGTCATGAAGGAATCTAGTAATAGAATTTCACTTATTATAATTTCACATTGCCTATTTTTTATATTACTTTGTTATTTGGGAACATTGAAGAACTTAGAAAATTTGAAAGACAACTAGTTTCTAGGGAATAGTGTAACAAGTAGGAGAATGGGCTACCATGATCATTGGTATATTCTACATGTTTGGATAAACTCAACCAGATACTTAAAAACTTGTTTGTAGAACTGAACTCCTTCATGTGGGCTTTAACAATATGACCTCAAAGTTCCCTTTAAGAGCCCCAAATTGTAAGGGAAATATGCTGAATAACAAAAATGGAAGTTTATGGGGCGGCTGGGTGTTCAGTCGGTTAAGCGTCCGACTTTAGCTCAGGTCATGATCTCACCCTTTCTGAGTTCAAGCCCCGCATCAGGCTCTCTGCTGTCACTGCAGAGCCTGCTTCGATCCTCTGTCTCCCTCTCTCTCTCTGCCCCTCCTGCACCCCCTCTCAAAAATATATAAACATTAAAAAAAATTAAAAGTCTTTTTTTTAAACAGAAGTGTACTCTAGTATTGACTTAACAGTTAAACCTGAGAAAAGATACGAAAACCTATATAGTCTTTACATTCCATTTACATGTTGATTTAAAAATAATAACCTTACATTCATCAAGTGATTTTCCCCTAATTTCTAGCATAAAGAAATTCAACTGAATAAATACTTAATGGTTTTTTATCTTGTATGAAGCACTGTTTAAAGTTTTCTCTTAAAGGAACTAATATGTAGTCTGCTTTGCAGGTTAAAAATTCTATTGCAGATTTTTATATACAAAGTTATTGTCATATTTTATATAATGATTTATTTTTATTGAACTATTCCCCAACTGGCACACAATTTTTCCCTCTGTGAATTTTAACCTTAATGACTAAATGAGAAAAATCCGGCAGGCTTAATGTAACCTTGCCATTCACCCATCTGAAGTTTCCTCATGACCAAACCAGCTCTAAAATACAGTCCATTGTAAAAAAAATTAATAGAAATAAAAAGATAATTCCATTCTTTCTTCAGGTTTTGAAATAAATATTAGCGGATTCACACCGAGAAAAACTAACAGCTATTTAAAGGAGCACAGCGTCCCAATGACATCTTTGCCACTTGCAGAAAACAATCTGCAGCATTCATCTGAATGAGATTGACTTCACCCCTCAGTTCTCAATACAGCCTGTGCCCCGCGGCAATGATGACAGCTCAGTGCTTATCACCATGCTTTGTCTGGGTTCACCTTTGACTTGCATCATGCATAATGCAATAGTTAGCCAGAATTTGGAACCTATAAAGCAAACCCGCTCACCAAAACTCAAAATGCTAAGCTAGCCACATACTGCATAATTCTCCTGGTTACCTGATAAAAGCATCTTTGTGAATTTGTTTAAAAAGATGTAAAGAACAGAATATTGAGACATTGAGATGCAAATTAGAGTAACTGTGGCATAGAATCAAACGGCAAATATATTAAAATGTTTTTAAAGTTTGAAAACCCTCAGTGTATTCTGAATTAAGCACGTTTGAAATTGTAGAAACATAACCACAGATTGTGTTGTTTAAATTTAGAAAAAAAAAGAAGGCTTTTGGATGGGCCATTTCTGAGGTTGCATTTGATCAATAGCTAAATTATATACGGTGCAAAATATGTTGTTTTATGCTTCACAGGAGCAGTGCCTATCAGCATGCCCAAATCACAAATGTTCCATTGAAACTATTTATTTGAACTTCCACCTACATACTTGGTTTAGAAGGGCCATGTGTATAATATTAAGGGTCTTTATCTTTCAGGTTTCCAAAAATGTTTCCATGTTAAAGATCTGGTGACTTATGAATTAGAATTATATTTGGCTTCAGAGCACACAAAGCCCAAAATAACAATGGTCTAAGTAAGATGCTAGTTTACTTTTCATGTATATAACACCAATCCTCTCTCAGCCAGAGGTAAGAGCAGGGAAAAATAACTGTTTTAAAGCAGGAAAGGGTTTTATTCAGGGGATTTGGCTCTTATCATGTCTTTAGAAGGGCAGAAGGCAGGGGTACCAGTGTGGCTCAGTCAGTTAAGAGTCCCACTCTTGATTTTGGCTCAGGTCATGATCTCACAGTTCATGAGATCAAGCCCCATGTTGGGCTCTCCACTGACAGTGCAGAGCCTGCTTGGGGTTGTCTCTCTCCCCATCTCTCTGTCGCTCCCCCTACTCATGCTCTCTCTCTCTCTCTCTCTCTCTCTCTCTCTCCCTCCCTCTCAAAATAATAAATAAATAAAATAAGGGCAGAAGGCACTGTTAACAAGATGGGAAGAATTAAGACATGGCCCATAAAGAGATCTCCCACTTCTGATGTCCCCTCATAGCCACACTGAACCCCCAGCAGTCCCAGAACACACTGAACCTGGGGTAAGGTCACCCAAAGCTATGGTCCAGGGGTTGAGAAGTCAGATTAAGAAATTGGCCTCACTTGCAGCTGCTTCTGGCTCTACAGAATAAACAATGGAACCGGTTGCAGGAATATGGGGCCCTGTTATCCTGTTGTGTCAGGCAGGAGCCACTGCAGAAAGACCTGGGCATCACTTCCAAACTCCACAGGAGTGCCTTTGAGTTTCGGAACTGAATTCTCACCCAGACTGTCTGTAAGGGGTTCTGCAAAATGGACTATTTAGCTTTACAAACTTTCTAAACAGAAGGCAGGGATGAAATGGAGGTTGAGAAAGCCAATCTAGGAAAAGTATGCCAAATCTGGATCTGGGGAATCAAACCGACATGGGGCTCCTCAAATTCATCAGGTGCTCACACTCCCCCCAGCTTTCTGCTCTGTGATCCCAGCGATCGTGCCCTGGTTCTTCTTGACAGTCTTAGGGAGTAGGATTGGAGCCATTACATTTACTTGCCTGAAAGCAGGTGAAGGAAGGTGCACAGGGCATATGCCAGCTGTACTTTTCACTGGCTGCACCCTAGCAGACAACCACACCTAGCAGACTGGGAAGTAGAACATATAGAAAACAGACTCTTTATTAGAGGCTGCTATATGCTCCTGCAATGAGCATTGGGTTTCCATTTCAAATAAAAAAGGATCAGTTATGTTGCATGTAGTAATGACTTTGAGAAGGGATCTACCATTTTATCTACCCTCTGCCAAATGCCGGGTTCTCGACACTTTGCATTTGCTGTGTGATTTAATTATCACAATTATATCAGGTTTTAACACCTCTTTGTGAATGGTGAAATTTTAGTAGGACAGATTAAAGTTTCACATTGGTTCAAAAAACCTACCTCAGTGTTAAGGCATGTACAAATTTTTAAATTTAAAGGTGGTCAGACTTGGATATAGAACAGAAAATCACAAGGA
The DNA here is from genome assembly GCA_028646485.1 of Cryptoprocta ferox. Taxonomy (NCBI): domain Eukaryota; kingdom Metazoa; phylum Chordata; class Mammalia; order Carnivora; family Eupleridae; genus Cryptoprocta; species Cryptoprocta ferox. The sequence continues at coordinate 48,823,697 of CM053559.1, forward strand.
TACAGTCTTTGATAGAAGACAAAGAACAAAGATTTACTGTTCTATGTCTTTATCTTGCCCTCCTGGACATGCAATATCATTCCAGGTAGATCTGGACTTACTAACATCATGTATAGTTAATGGATCCAGTATGCTGTGGGGACAAACTTCAGCTTGTAGAAGGTTTCTAAAGAAACCTTTCTTTAAAATGGAAAATTGAGTATTTTCACGTTTATGTAAATTGTTTTAAAATTACAGCTTCAAGACAAATACTTTAGTTCTGTCTTCTAAGTTGATTGCTGAGTAAATCTTATTTAGAAATTGTGAAGCTATGACTTATTCCAACCCATTTAAGCATAGTTTTATTGAATATAGTCGAGAGTGCTTATGGCATAATACTAGTATGTTCTTTTGTTTTTTGGCAGCTGGTTTCTTTTTTCCCAAGTTTATATTTGTGGGTTTTGTACATGTTGTTGAGCATAGAAAATATTTTTTTCATTGCTATAGAATAATAATATTCCATTGTTAAATCTATCCAATTTATTCATTTTAATATTAATACACATTGGATATTTTCAAATTTAGAGCTATTATAAATGTGATGTTATGGCTATTTATATGGCTTTAAAAATAAATATATACTTTCTGTTGGATCATACAGTATACTTATATCACTGTTAGAAATATTTTTAATAACTTCCACTCCAGCTATTTCATTTTGTGCTCCCCTCAGTAGTGTTTGAGGATTCTAATTTCTTCTTATGCTCACAAATATTGGTATTTTTTATTTTTCATTTGAGCTATGTTTTTTATTCACCATTATTTTCAATATAAAGTTCTTGCTAAAGCAACTCCATTTCATACACACAAAAAAAGATTGGCCAGTCAAAACTGTAAAAATGAGAGAAACAAACAAGCTAATTAAACTAATCAGAATTAAAGTCCTAACACAATGACAGACGTGTAATTTTAGGTGCCAAGGTAACAAAAGAGGTTCAGTTAAGGTCATTAAGATTTCAGGCATCAAAGATTTCAAGCAGGGTTACTTTGGACCAAAAGAAACTTCAAGTGATCTGTGATAACAATACTATTTTTTAACAACCTAATATATTTGTTTTTGTCAAGTTAGAGCTGGTTGTTTTGAATACTGTGGTAACATTTTAAGAATGTTATAAATATTGGGGCACCTGGGTGGCTGAGTTGGTTGAATGTCCAACTCTTGATTTTGGCTTAGGTCATGATCCCAGGTTCATGGGATAGAGCCCTGCATCAGGCTCTGCACTGGGTATGGAGCCTGCTTAAAATTCTCTTTCTCTCTCCCTCTGCCCTTCTCCCCCACTTGTGCAAGCTCTCTCTCTCTCTCTCTCTCAAAAAAAATGTTACAACTATTCAGGGATATCCACTGCTCCTTTTCTGCTCAATAGTCCTTACTCTGTGAATATCTGTGAATGTTGTGAATGTTGTAGGTCAAAAAAATTCATAGCTTTTACCTATCCCATTGACTGTTCTCTTGGTTGGACATAGCCAGTCTTGTCGAAAAGGCATCATCCTGGTGAAACGGTGTTTCTCCTGAGTAACTAGATTACCTACAACCCTGACAGTTGACAAATATGAAATATAAAGCCAGAAGTCCGCTATGGCTAAAATGAGAAGCCACACAATACCTACTCTTTGAAATAGATAATCTTAGGCTAATGAGTTTCTGATTCTTTTATTCACTAACAAGTATTTACTTTATTTTAAACATATTCAAGCTTTCATTCTTCGCTACATTTTTTTCCCCACTCTCCTATGTTTGAGCCAATTGTTAAATCTAATTTTGTTATTAGATTTAACCTGAGGTCTTCTCTCTTCTCTCTTCTCTCATAACCCATTTTTAAGGGTACAATGCATTCTTACTGAGTATAGGTACGTTGTTGTACAGTACTTTTTAGAGCTTACTCATTATGCTTGACTGATTTTATGCCCAACGATTAATAACTCCCTATTTTCCCCTCTCCCAGCTCCTGGCAACGACCATTCCAATCTTTGATTTTAGGAACTTGACTCCTTTAGATACTTTATACAAGTGGAATTAGGCAATATTTGTCACTCTGGGATTGGCTTCGTTCACATAGCATAATGTGCACAAGGATCATATTACATATTGCAGTTTCTTTTTTTAATGTCTGAAAATATTTCATTGTAAGGTGTATGCCATTTTTTCTTTACCATTTCTTCTGTCAACGGACATCTAGGTTATTTCTACAGTTTGGCTATTATGAATAGTGCTTCCATGAACATGAGAGTGCCAATAATTTATATTGCTGCTATGGAAAACAATACAGTGGTTCCATTAATCTTTCCCACTCTTAATACCTTTCAGTTTCTGCCAAATACAATGGTTTCTGGCTCCCATGCTATAAAAAGCTCTAAATAAGTAACCTCTCTTTACTCTTATTTGAGGTCTTCCTTTATTCCACAGATTGTAGTTATACATAATAAAGAGCATCATGAAATAATACCTTAATTCCAGCAAAGTAGGAACAGAATTCCCTCCGATGACATCGTCCCCCTCCCCCTGCCTCGGCCATCGATGCAACAACCTATTAAGAATGCCCTTATGGTGTTTACAGACACCTCAGGAAAAACTCACAAAGCTTCTTGCTTCTGGAAAGCTGGAAAAAAACTGGGAACGCATATTATACACTGAACTGGGCTCTACCCAACATTTTGAACTGCGAGTCATATTATTAGCTATAGAAACCTTTTCCCACCCCTTAAACCTTGTCTCCAACTCTCAATATGCTGTAAGATTAATGGAAAATTTTCTTTTTCATATTCTTCACCTTCCACCCGACCCTGCCTTCTCTATTCTTCTTCAGAGCATCCAATCTCCCGTACTTCTCCACTCTTCTTTCATGTTCGATCTCATACTTCACTTCCGGGACCTATTATCGAAGGTAATGCTCTAGTGATCAAATCGTTTCTCGAGAATGTTATTCTCTCTTTGAAGCCAGAGCTTCCCATAATCTTTACCATCAAAACTGGCAAGCTTTAGGCAAACAATTTAACCTTACTATAAATGAGGCCAAACAAATTATCGCTGTTGCTCAGACTGTCTGTTGCTGCCCTGTTTCCTTCACAGCAGGAAAAAACCCCTGGGGTCTCAAACCTAATGAAATTTGGCAAACTGATGTTTACCCTGTATTTGGTAAACTAAAGTATATACATGTAGCTGTAGATACTCACTCAGGTGTTATCTTAGCGTCAACTCATACAAAAGAAATCACCAAAGCAGCCATTCAAAGATAGATTTCAAAGTTTTTGGTAACCTAAAACATTAAAGTTTGGCTTGCATGATAATGTGAGATCGAATTCATTGAGTATCTAATGAGATAAGAGGCTACAGCATTAATTACTAGATGTAGGTTTATGCTTTTGACTTATCTTGAAAAGGGACTATTTGGGTCTTACAAGCGTCCTTCATACTTTATTAAGATTTTACTATGGAACATTGAAGGTGTCACAGGCATTCCTTATAATCCTCAGGGCCAAGCAATTCTAGAACGAGCACATAATACACTGAAAAACAAGTTAAAAAAACAAAAATGGGGGAATTACCCCTGGCTATCTATATCACAATTGCAACTGCTTCTCGATCACACTATGATCACTCTTAACTTTTTCTTGACCCTCAAGGACTAACCGCAGCTGAGTGACATTCTTCAAAATCGGATAAACCCTTTCATCCTATGGTGCTTTATAAAACCCCAGAAGGGGGACCCACATGGATTGGACCCACTAAAATCCTCACCTGGGGTAGAGGATATCCTCATGTTTTTTCAGATTCCAGACCTATGTGGATTTTCTTCAGTTGGTGAAGCCCTATTATGGCATGATGGAGATCCCCAGGATATCTACCAATCAACCAGGACTTCCAGAGAATGATTCTGAATGAGCGACCACCACCCCAATTTTTCCAGATGGAAGACTCCTCATTTTGAAGCCACTCCACAAATGCCAAGTCCTAACCCCTGATATAACACAGGGAAACCTTAAACACCTATCTAATCAGGCCAGCATCCGCTTACAGCACAATGGTATTGCATATACCCTCAATTTGCATCTGATGGCTGTGATCTCCATCACTGGTATTCATTAACCAGGCAAAGGAGATTCATAGCCCTCTTAATCCTGGGGGTGTAGCCACAGTAAGCATTATATCCTCTGTCACCATTGCTGGAATTAGTCTTCACCGCATTAGCAAACTGCACACATACTTAATCAAGTTATCGTCAACACTACAAAGAGCTAATAAGCCAAACTTCTATAGGCAAATATTGGCACACCTCAAAGCTCTTGAGGCTGCAGTGGAATTTATTGGAAAAAGACAGGACACTCTGATCCTCCACTCTAAACTTCCCTGCGAACCTAACTACCGACATATTTGCATGACCTATAATCACTCCCAATCTTGAGATGCCATCTAGGCACATCTTTGCAGTGTTTTTCTTCCAACCTCTAACAATAAAGAAAATTTAGATATAACATTGATTGCAACAACAACTACAATATGCAGTGGACCAACTTAGAAATGAATGGGCTGGTTCTTGGGCAATAAGGCATGACATGAATCCTTATTTGCTTAGAGCCATCACCTGTCTCAAGTTTTGGATAACTCTGGGAAGTGGAATACTTTTACTATATCTCTTTCTATGCCTTTGCAGAATCACTCTCCAAACCGCCGATCAGGAGCTCGTCACGATAGTCCTCCCATGTAAACTTAAGAAGACAAAGAAATCAAAGGGGGAACTGTGGGGAAATAGGTTTAAGAATTCCTCATTCTGGGGGGCCTGGGTAACTCAGTTGGTTGAGTGTCCGACTTCAGCTTAGGTCATGATCTCACAGTTTCTGGGTTCGAACCCTGTGTTGGGCTCTGTGCTGACAGCTTGCTCAGAGCCTGGAGCCTACTTCGGAATCTGTGTCTCCTCTCTCTGCCCATCCCCTGCTTGCTCTCTGTCTTTGTTTCTCAAAAATAAATAAATGGAAAAAAAAGAATTATTTACACTTACATAAATTGGTTAGAAAAAAGCTTAGGGTGGAAAGCCACTGCCAATAGGTGAAAGTGCCTAAGGTTAGCTAGTGAGATGTTATAATGAGATCCCTAGTAACTTGTTATATCACTTGCAGGAAATTACTTTTCATCTGGCACCAATATACTATTGTGCCTTGATCACAAACTCCACTTGCCCCCCATATCCTTTGCTTCTTACACACACAAGTTAATGATTGCTGATTTTTTGCTTCATGTTCATGACATGTGTAAGATCTTTTTAAAAATTGTTTAATTTTTATTTATTTTTGAGAGAGAGAGTGAGAGAGAGAGAGAGAGAGAGAAAGAGAGAGAGAGAGAGAGATAGAGCATGAACCGGGGAGGAGCAGAGAGAGGTAGACACAGAATCTGAAGCAAGCAAGCTCCAGGCTCTGAGCTTTCAGCACAGAGTCTTATGCAGGGCTCAAACCCACTAACCATGAGATCATAACCTGAGCCAAAGACAGGTGCTTAACCAACTGAGCTACCCAGGTATTCCACCACATGTTTAAGATCTTGAGCGCTCAATAAATAAGGAGAGAAAACCCCTGTTCAGGGCTCTTTCTCTTCTCAGACATTAGCCTCTCTCATATTCAATTCTGTGTCTGCTTTCTTACTGGACAAGAGAAAACTCCAGACTCATAGTCTGCAACAGTACACATTAAATAAAGACAATTTTAAGTTGTCAATGATACCACAATAATTCTGGAAAACTATTCAAACTTAAACACAAAGTGGAAAAGTGATGGAAGAAAAAGATCAAAGAGAAAAATGGAAACAAAATGAAAATTTATATCATATGTGGAATTAGAGTCTCAAAGAGAGAGGAAAGACAGATTATTTAAAGAAATAACAAGCTAAATTTGGGGTTCAAGAAGTCTGTGAGGCCTAAGCTAAATCTAAGATTGAAGATGGGATTAACATCACTGAGGGTGTTGATTAATATTAGGTAAAGATTCTGTCTCATAAAATATGGGATCAACTGCCAAAATAAAATATGTCTTTACCAGTGAAGGAAAACTGCCTACAGTAGAAAATCATAAGTCTCTGTTGTCCAGTTATAAATATATATAAACTCTAGAGAGAAAGAAAATAAATCCTTAACAGGTTCTATTGACCTTAAAAAAAACTCAGTAATTTAAAGATTAATTTCCCCACTGATTTATAGTCCTGTTATAATACCAATAATATTAGAAACACATTATTTTGTGGAAATCAACAAACTGACATTATTGATATTAAAATTATATGTACATGCAAAGACCAAGCAAAACCAGGTAAAAATGAAAAAGAATGATGTTAGTACAAATATTGAGAAATTAGAAAAATGGAACAGTTGGATGCAGCCATAAGACTGAGTTCAAGCCAATGGAATAGGGGCAGAGGTAATTGTTGGCATTTGCAGGCCTGGCCTCTAAATTCATTCAGAAGATGCTGCACATAATTTCTCCTCTCTGATTGGTCTCCTGGATTCAGAACAGCAGGATAATTTAAGGCCAAGAGGATGGTTGAGTCACTAGGTAGAGAGGGTCAAGGTCTGCAGACAATCATGTGAAGAGACAACACTTGCAAGCATCAATCTTCATCCACTGTGACATAAGAATTGAAATGTTTCCAGGCACTGTGATTTTGGAATTATTTCTTACAGTAGCTAGTGCACACTGAACAATACTCTCAGATTTGTTCACAGGCTAGGCAGCTGCTGCATGGCCTTCTGTTTCATGCAGAGAATCTCTGCCCACAGCTCCATGCATTAGAAGCTGTAATTTCTTTTTTTTCTTTTTTTAATATTTATTTACTTATTTTAAGAGAGAGATAGATAGATAGATAGATAGAGAGAGAGAGAGAGAGAGAGAGAGAGCTGGGTAGGAGCAGAGAGAGAGATAGAGAGAGAATCCCAAGCAGGCTCCACACTGTCAGCGCAGAGCCCTAGGTGGGGTTCGAACTCACGAACCATGCATATCATGACCTGAGCAGAGATCAAGAGTCTCTTGACTCTTAAGTCTGATGCTTAACTGACTGAGCCACCCACGTGCCTCTAGATGCTCTAATTTCTTGTTCTTCAATTTTCTGATCCAATTACAGCTCTGGCACCCTGGCTTCAAATAGCAATTGGTATTATGTCACTTTGTTGTATATTAGGTGTACATACCTGTTTATCTCATTTTTGAATCTGTCATGTTTTTTTGAAGTAAATATTTATTTAAATGTATGCATCACTGATATACATTGGTCACTTCCGCATGATCGCACCATTATCCCAAAGTGTTTAATATTTGCAGTTTTCTAAGTCATCTCACAAGTTCTTTCATAATATGGCACCAAGTATAGGTTTATTCTAATTTAGAATATGTTCTTAGTTACTAATAATAGGATGGGTTCAGGTGAGTTTAAACAGACAAGGTATTTTGTAATGGATGTGAGATAAATGATAGAATTATAGAGAAAGTAAATTAAAAGGCTTAAGTTTAAGCTTTTACAAGTAATGCCCCAACCCAGGTCATACACATGTTGACGTTACCACCATCTGCTGTGGCTGGACATAAAATGCCAGAAAATTGTCTCTGTTGCAATTGTTCCCATGCCATATATACCACCAGTTCTCCAATAGGAAACTTACCTTGGATTACCACCACCAAAGGCCAGTTCTACATCAAGCCTTTTTCTGCATGTTGTTCCTATTCAAATGAGAAGTGTATCTGATGTTAACAGATTGATGTAACATATTACACACTTGCTGTGAAGGGCGCTGGGAAATGTAATTGAAGAACTGATTCTCCAAGGGAAAACAGACTAGGTGTTTAAATCATTGTCCTATCCTTTAATTTATCTAACACATTTTTATTTGTTTGCTTGCTTTTTGTTTTTAGTTTTAAAAGCTTAATTGAGCTTCAAAAAGTCTCCTTTTGCTTATTGCATGTGCATCCACTCTGTTGTTATCAAATGCCATCATGGCCATTATTCATGCAGGTGTCCATGTCTCCTCTAGCAGAAAGAAACTGGGTTTGTTTTCTGATTGTTGAAATGAATTTTCTTCATTATGGCTTCTGAAGAGCCTCAGACAACCAATTACCATTTTGGTATTATTATTACCGTTATTTGCCTTCTCTGAGTTCATAACTGAATGCCGAAATAATGTTAATGATGTGAATTTCACTGTCAGCAAAAGACAAAATCACGAGTCTGTGCCTCATAGACTTGTCCTCTCCCACCGTAAAGGACAGGGTAACTCAGTCTTCATGTTTGCTTCTTTTCCGAGGGGAGAATGGGCAACTCAAGTGGGATCAATCTTGACCTTGGCTCAGGTTCAGCAGATCCTGGTGATTGACAACCTCCTTCTGGGAGCAAGGTCAGGTCCTCACCTCCATGCTCTTATCCTGTTGTGCTGATTCCCCTTGGGGAACCCATTGGGAAGCAGATCTTTACCAACTGCATCAGCAGGGCCATCAACACAACCACTCACCCTGTCCCAGGCTCCCAAACCCTGGAGCTTTGTGACCTGATTTAGACAAGGTCTCCTGGAGATGGTGCATGAAGGTGTTGGTCTCCCCTGTATAAATCTCTTGTAGTCCTATTGTTGGTTGCCTTCAAGGGCTTTCTATATTTTTATGAGTTAAACATAGTATATAAAAATATTTTTATAAAAAAACACTTCTAAAAGTGTATCTTAAAAATATTACAGTACTATGTAAAAATATGTGTAAATATATTTACTGAGATTTTCTTAATTAAAGGTATTGGAAATAATCTGTGCATAAAGAATGGCACATATTTAAAGAAAGTCTGATATAACCCTGTTGGCTCAATTTAAAATTACGTTCAAGGAAAATATGTTGAGTTTCTGGAGAAATGATATGCTATAGCCTCAACCATAAAATCAGAATGAAAAATGATATGCACACTATCTTTGAAGAGATGCACCATATGTTTTCCTGACTTGAAATGCTTTTTCCTTATTTTCTTTGACACCCTATCTCCTGATTTCCCTCCCAAATTCAGGCCTCCTATTTCTCTCTTCTCCTTCTGAGTGCTCCCTCTCTTACCTCATTTTCAAGTGTATGTTGTCTGTGGAGCTCACCACTTCCCTCACCACACATGCCCCCAGTGGAAGAAACTTAATATCACACACACTCTCCTTCTGAGAAGAGGAACTTCCACAAATCTCCCTTTAAATAGTTAGTCTTCAATTAAAGGGAAACAATGAACTGAATCATCTGGACCTTGTGGCAGTTAGGGTAACTTCGGGGAAGCCGACCACCATGAGTGACACAGAATAAAAGGTTTGTCATAGCATTTCACCATTACACAGTGGTAGAGTCAGTGCACACACGTGGGTGTCTAAAGCTGCTGCCTCTGCTTGTGGTAATGGATTGAAGTAGAAGTAGGACTCAGAGCCAGTAGTCAGGAAGAAAAGATAGGTAGAGAGACTGGAGAGTGAGCACAAATTGAAAATTAGGGAGAGAAACAGAGTCTATTTGCTTTTATCATTTCCAATATCAGTCATATGTTTAGGGCCACAGAAAAGCTAAAATAGGAGACCACAGGCAGGTGCTGTTTCTGCAAGAGAACCATCAGATAGGTCTGGTGCTCTACAGTGATTTTTATAGCACACACGAAATGACCGTCCCCTTTTTTTCTACCCTGCAAGCCTCCTTCTATCAGGGTCAAAACCCTAACCTGGATTCATGCAGGCAAGGAGTTCTGGGAAACGTCATCCCAGCCTAGCTCAGCTCACACAGTACAGAACCACCACAGTCTTCCAACATCATATGATAGTGGGATAAAATTGTATTCTGTATAGAAAGGAAAGTATAAATAACTAGACTGTTTTCAAACCAGGACGCTAAACAATGAATTCATTTACTGACTGACCAGGGAAAGATAAAATAAGATTAAATATGACCAGGCTCTGTTTTTTGTCATTGACGACAGTTTCCTCTGTTGTGTTCCTTGATACTGTGCACAAAGAGATAAGGAGGATTGGCTTGTCAAACTGTGGGACTCAGAGCCTGTCTCTCTCCTTCTAAAATGAAACCCAAAATCTTTGTCTGTAAGAATGTCAAAGTTGAAAACTGTGGTTTAGATAACTGGAGCAAGTCTTAAATCACAGCTCATGTGGGTATAGGGATCATTCATAAATTGTACATATTGGCATCACTTTGCTCTTACTGGACTCCCAGGAAACGCACTATTCTATTTCTGCTTCCTGTCCCTATTGTATGGTGCTTAGGAATTTAGAATACTGTGCCAGACTGTCTGTGCTAGCATCCTGCTTTGCCACATAAATGTGTGGCAGATGACCATGACCTCGAGCAATTTTCTATGACTTAATTTCCCAATATGTAAAATCATTGTAGAAATTACATTTGTACTGTTGGATTGCTGTGAGGATGGAATGAGTTAAAGATGTAAATCAGCAGAAGAAAGAGACGCTGGCATACAGAACTTCCTCGCTGAGTGTTAACTTTTATTTTCACTCTCGAACTTGAACTGAACCCTCTCTGCCACTCACTGTTCGAGCTTGGAAGATCATCCAGGGCCTGGCAGAGCTGTTAAACTTACTATCTCTGCCTTCCAGTACATTTTTAGTAACACTGAATTAAGTAAAAGTGCTTTGGACAGCTCTGGACCAATTTGTAGATGTGTGTATCTTTGACATTAGGCAACCTTGTCCAATCCTAGGGTTTAATTACTATAAACATTCTGAAAATTCCCTAATGTGCTTTTCCATTTTGAACTCTGGACTTAAAATGTTCCCCAAATGTTTTCATCTGGAAGGTCTCAGCAGCACCTCAAATGCAGTATTTCTAAAATAAAAGTCACAACTGGGACCACCACCATACAATATGTTTTTCTTTATATATATAATTTATTTTGAGATACAGATAGAGAGAGTGTGTGAGCAGAGGAGGGGCAGAGAGAGAGGGGGACAGAGAGAGAGACAGAATCTGTACACTGTTAGTACAGAGTCCCATGTGGGCCTTGAACTCGCAAATTGTGAGATTATGACCTGAGCCAGTCAGACGCTTAACCAACTGAGCCCCCCCCACCCCCCGCCCAGGTGCCCTAATATCTTTTTCTAGTTCAGTAAATAACATGATCCAGTTGCATATTCGAGACACCTGGATACATGGAATTACTTGCTTTGCTACTGCCATCTTGCCCTGTTTCTCTATTTTGATGAGCCCTATGCTCTTCTACATTTTCAACAGTCCATCTTTATTGGTTCCTTAAAATCATCAGTAAAATATTTGAGTTGTGGAAATTGCTTTCTACATCGTTTCTTGTTCCTCACTTACTTTCATATTAATAAAAAATTAAGTATGTTTCTTGTTTCCTTGCCACTACTAAAGTAGTTCATTCTGGGGTCAACAATGAACTACCAGTATTTAATTTCAAGGGACAGTTTTTCAGCCCCTTCTAAACTGGTGTCTTACTAGGAGGTGAGATTCCTGACTGTACCCTCCTTTTTGAAAAGTACCCTGCCTTTGTTTTTCTGACTCCACACTCTACTAGTTGTCCCTATCTCTCTTCTTTCTTTCTTCCTTCATTCCTTTCTTTCTTTCTTTCTATCTTTCTTTCTTTCTATCTTTCTTTCTTTCTTTCTTTCTTTCTTTCTTTCTTTCTCTCTTTCTTTCTCTATTTCTTTCTTTTCCAGCCTCCATTTCAGGCTTTTCTTTATTCTACTTAAAAGTGAATGTTTCTCAAAGGTCTCTCCTGGGTCCTGTTCTCAGTTTGTAAAAATCCACTGTCTGTCTCATTTATTCCTGTGTATTCTGTATTTATATATATGCTGACAAATCATAAGTCTATATCTAAGACATAGACAGTTTCCTGAGTTTAAACCCACAGTCAAGTTGCATCCTGCATGTCTCTATTGGGATACCTCATTCATGCTTCAAATTCAACAGGTCCCAAATGAGGCTTGCCATACCTTTTTGCCTCCGGTATTTGCTCATTGACCAGTGTTTCCCATTACAAAGGAAGGTCCCATCACTTTCCTCCCTTTCTCCCCTTTTCCATAGTTCAAAGATCAGTAAGTTCTGCCATTATACAGACTGAGTATTCTCAAACCTGTTTTTTTTTCTTTTTATATCTGTATCTACTACTCAAGGGAATTCTATCATTATCCCCCTCTTATTTGCTACAAAATATTACCCTTGGGGTTTTACCTCTGGTCTTTCTCATACCCACTGATACTCTGTACAGTAGTCAAAGTGATTCTTCTTAACTGAAAATTTTAACATTGCAACTCCTTTCCTAAATCTTTCAGCCCCTTTTCACTTATCTTCAGGTTTAAAAAAAAGTCATGCTCACTGAATTGATTTGAATTTTTAAAAAATTTTTAAACTGAGGGGGCACCTGGGTGGCTCAGTCAGTTAAGAGTTTGACTCTTGATTTTGGCTCAGGTCATGATCTCATGGTTCATGAGATCAAGCCCTGAGTCCGGATCTTTGCTGACAGCATGAAGCCTGCTTGGGATTCTCACTCTCCGTCTCTCTCTGCCCCTGCCTCACTCACACTCTCTGTCTCTCTCAAAATAAATAAATATTTAAAAAATAAAGGAGGAGGCCTCTACTCATTTACTACAACCTCATATTGTACTATCCCCACTTAATATTATTCTATTCTATCCTGAAATGCTTTCACTTGTATGAGTTCACCATTACCATCACTGATCCTGGGAAAGCTCATCCCAGACAAAAAAAAAGATGTTTTTGTATGGCTTATGGCTAGTGGTCTTTCCATCTAACAGTTGTAGTGGATGGTGTTCCATGGATCTCTAGAAATGTCTGTCTTTGTATTGATTCTTACACTGAATCTTGAACTTCCCCTTACATAGCACAAAGCAAACTTTAATGTTAGTTTTGTTTAATTACTGGTCTTTACCAAATGATTCTAAGAATGAGGAGGGGACAAATCACATATCTGTTTTTCATCCTATGAATCTCCACTGCCAAGCCCAGAACTGGTATTTAGTAGTGACTTAAGTATTGAGAATTAAATTAATAAATGGCTACTTTATTTCCTACTGTCTGATTGTCATCCACTTTTTCTTTCAGCTTGGTCACTTTACCGGCTAAACAATCTATTAAGAATATTATAAAGTAGTTAAAGATTCATTAAAACATCTCTGGTCCTTCATTTTAATGGGACAGTTGTGGAATCCCTTGATAAAACATGATTTTAATTATTGTTAGGAGTTATACAATACTTATTAAGCTAGTGAACCTTTGTTTGCTTTTAGTGTACTAAGAGGTTTTAAAAATCATGAATCAATTTTGAATTTTATCAAATAGTTTCTCTAAAGTAATAAAGCATAATGGCAAAAACCTTCTGCATATTTACTAGTTGTTGCTGGAAGCCATTTTCTGAACTCACAAAGTTGAGAAAATCTCCTTGTGATGTAAGGCGGGTTTTGTAAGGCTTCTTCTGTCAGATGGCAACCAATGTCTACCCCCACTCAACCTTTATTGCTTGAGCACCGACCCCCAGAGCACATTGCTGACTGGCATCAAGAGTGACTTGTCTTCTTATGCTAAAAATATGCTAAATTGTACCTTTTTTTAGGAGATTATAGGAATTTCTTCTTTTGTGTTTATGGGAGCAAATATTACATTTCCTGAGAAACCTGTTTTACTTCCCCTCAAGAAAACAGGCCATTGAACCCTGCTCACAAAGGATTAACCTTTGCTTTTGCTATGCTAAAAACATTGCCTTGTATTTGAATGCTGAGGACACCTTCCTTCCCCATATGATAAACGTCTAAATCACCTACAATCAATCACTATTGATAAAGATTATGCATGAGTCTTCAACCAATCTATGTTCTTGGAAATTTTTACATACCATTGAATTTGTCATCAGGAATCATTGTCTAAGGCAATTGCCACTTCTGTTTTGTACCCCATACACTTTTTAAATAAATAAAGCTGACTCTCTGGTCAGTGCAGAGATGCCTGCCAGAAGAGCAGAGATGCCTGACTGGAGAGCAGAGATGCCTGCCTGCTGATCAGAAAGAAACTCGTGGCTCTCTTATTCCCTCCCCATTTCGCCGATTCTCATTTCTCTTGTGCTGATACTGTCCATCCTTCAGGGGAACCCTGGACCTGCTGGAGCTGGACTCCAGCAATTTGTATAACTTTGGACAAGTTTCTTAATTGCCTTGTGAATAAATTTCCTTATCTGTAAAACGGACATCATTATAATAATTAAAGTGGATAATACATGAAATATGTTGATATTTAATATTTTATTGAAGAGGTAGTCCCAGTAAAAGCAAGGTGTAGAGCATGGTCATGACAATGAGTGGATAAAGTTCAGTAGCATCGAAAGGAATTGAAGCTGAGTTGATATAAGAAAATAACACACATCATTGGTAAAGGCGATGAGAATCTGGGATGTTTTCCCTGTTTGGGGTGAGAGTAAACTGTCACAATGTTTTTAATAGATAGTTTGACATTATCTGTGAAAAATAAAATGGGCCTAGCCTTAGTCCCGAATTCCTAGAAATTCACTCCTTAGAAGTAACTATTTTCATATATTTCAAAGATATAACTTAAAGGTTACCATTAGTCACATTATTTGAAATTTTGAAAAAAAAAGAGGTAAAAATATGGGTTTGTTAAAAGCATGCTACGTTGACATAATGAATACTGGGACACTATGCAAAGTACAGAGCAATATGCTCTCATAAGGAAAGGGAGCTACACTATTTCATTAACTACAAAAGCAATTTTGAGTACATTATATTTTGCTATGATACTGATTTGCAAATAAATCATGTATTATAATGAAACTTGTCACCATGTCTTTCATCCCTGCTTTTACCAGTTGATGCTCAAAGTATAAAAATATCTGATCCTGTCACCCACCTACTTATAATGCTGCATGACTTCTCCTTTTTAGGATAATGAAGATAATACTTGTCACAATTTGTGCTTCACTGTATGATCTGGCTCCTCTCCAGTGCTCCAGACTCATTGCACAACATAATGCTTCTTTCCATGGACACTGCAACAACTCCAACTTTATGTTCTTTGTCTATACCACATGTCCACTGCCTCACTAGAGATCCAGGATCCACCTAGTCAACCCTTCAGATCTCAGGCAAGTTTCCTTCTTCAAAAACTAAGTAAGTAAGTAATTATCTGTTTCTCACATTACATCAAATTCCCACATTAGACACTTTCAGAAATCACCATTCTCCCCGTTTTACTCTTATCAATGCTGTCCCTTAATACAGCATGTGATCTCCTGATACATGTCTGTCTGCTTCACTGGATTACACAACCTGAGTGGAAAATCTCCTCTCCATTAGCCTTCATCATTTTATCATCATTCCCTAACACAGGATGAGGCACACGCCTAGTAGGGACAAAATTCACATGTGGCTGATGGTTGAGAGTTATATTTATCTGATGATATATTTACCAGTTATGGAAGGGTGTTTTTCTATGGACAGTTAGTGGAGATTCTTGCTTTTTCTCTTTATAGTATTGCACATTGTGACTGTATTTACAAAGAACATGAATTTGCTCTTACCATTAGAAAATAAAAAATATAACAAAGATTTTTTTTTTTGAGAAAAACCTGCCAATCTGTAAGCTCCATGAATGTAAGGACTATTTCTGAGTCTCTTAGGAATAGAGTGTCTGTCACTCTATGTGTAGCTGGAATGAATGAATATGACACATTATGTCTTCCCTGTATATCCTGAAATATAGTATTTCAGCTAGACAATGAGGAGTTTTCTACACATGTTCCATCAGCAAATATAGCAGAAAGTGTAGCACTTCACTGCCAATATCTATAATTACAGCAGTCCTTGTGCTAAAATTAAAATTAAAAGATCATAATATAAGCACAGTTCATCTCTTGACTTAATTTTTCTCTATTTAATCCATTGATTCACTGTTGTTCTTTTCATGTCTGTAAATGATACTATTTTTTCTGATTCTCAGAGTAACTAAAATGCATTTAAAAATTTCTGAATATGCCTCATAAAGTTATATTTCAGAAGATTATAGTAAAGTAAATATTAAGAATTATGGCTTAGAGCAATTTAAAATTATTAGCATGCTATTGATTTGTAGATCAGGCCTTGTAAGTATTCATCCAGAATCTCAGTGGCTCGATGTAGTTCTCCTTAAATTGGCTATTTGCAACAGATAAACATTGGAAATGGAAAGAGAGGAGCACTGTGTCTTGTAGATATACCCCTGGGAAGCTTGCAGTCTCATAGTAATGATTGAACAAAAGAGAGAAGATGTCAGAATTCAGAGTTTACAATTAGTAAAGCAGTAAAGCTAATTTTAAGGAATTTATGGTTGCAAGAAGGTCATCATTGCAGTCATCTTAAAACATCTACCCTTGAATAAGTTTAAATTACTAAAATCTCATTTACCATTAAGGAAAAGTAAAAAAGGTGGTTAAGCCCTGGCTCAAATTATCTTTCAATTGCTTAAATATTCCTGACTCATATTGGTTCTTGATTTGTACTGATATAATGTTAAAGTCTGTCTCTCTCTCTCTCTCTCTCTCTCTCTCTCTCTCTGTGTGTGTGTGTGTGTGTGTGTGTGTGTGTGTAAAATGACTGATGTACAATTCACATAATGAATTGTTGTATGAGGTCTATAGGATCTAAAAAACATTACTAAAAATGTCTCAAGTGGAAGAGGGCAGGGCTCATTCAGGGGAAAATGCATGGGTTTAATGTAAACATTAAAATAGATCATAGCTAACAAGGAAGATAAAGTAAAGGGGGAAGTTTCGGAGTGCTCTGGACATGCACAAATGGGAAGTGGACAGAGTGCTGTTATAATCTATAGGTAGACCACCAGACAAAGCATTTCAGGAGACACAATAGAAAGGCTCAGGGAAAAATCAAAGGGATCTGAACATATAGTTTTCTAAATCAGAAGAAAACATAAAACAAGAGGCAGAGGGATAAAGAGGAAGATTACAAATTACAAATTAGGATAGGCTGCCAGCAGGGTGGACTAATCATATTACCTGACTCTGGTGTCTCACTCGAAGAAGCAGAGATGTCTCTCTGGACAGCCAGTTTAATGTTGGTTAAATTGTTATTTAGTTACTTATAAAGACAAATAACTATATTTTTAAAAATTTCTGATATAAATGAAAGAGTGCATGTATATTATAATAATTGATGGCATATCTCTCTCTTTTCTCTCTGATGCTTTAGCTTTCCCTATGGATAGTTGTGCTGGTTCAAGAACTAGCATGCCAACTCAACACATCCTTGTTTTATTGAAGAGATACAGGAACAAGAACATATGGCAACAGCCATAACTCATTAAAAATCTGTGAACCAGCTATCATTTTTACAGATAAGTCTTGGATTGAAAACACAGAGGACTTTAACTTGTGTTACAAAGCTATAATCATCAAGACAGTATGGTAATGGCACAAAAACAGGCACATAGACCAATGGAATAGAATAGAGAACCCAGAAATGGATCCACAATATATGGCCAACTAATCTTCGACAAAGCGGGAAAGAGTGTCCAATGGAAAAAAGACACTCTCTTTAGAAAATGGTGCTGGAAGAACTGGATAGTAACATGCAGAAGAATGAAACTGGATCATTTTCTTACACCATACACAAAAATAAATTCAAAATGGATGAAAGATCTAAATGTGAGGCAATGTAGGATCAAAATTCTACAGGATAAAATTGGCAGCAACCTCTTTGATCTTGGCTGTAACAACTTATTTGACAGGTCTCCTAGGGTAAGGGAAAAAAAACCAAAAATGAACTATTGGGGCCTCATCAAGATAAAAAGCTTCTGCATGCCTAACCTAATAAAACTAAAAGGAAACCAATGGAATGGGAGAAGGTATTTGCAAATGACATATCACATAAAGGGTTAATATCAAAAATCTATAAAGAACTCACCAAACTCAACACCTGAAAAACAAATAATCCAGTGAAGAAATGAGCAGAAGGCATGAATAGACACTTTTCCAAAGAAGACATCCAGATGGCAAACAGACACCTGAAAAGATGCTCAACATCACTCACCATCAGGGAAATAAAAATCAAAACCACACTGAGACACCACCTCACAAAGGTCAGAGTGGCTAAAATTAACAACTCAAGAAACAACAGATGTTGGAGAGGATATGGAGAAAGGGGAATCCTTTACACTGTGGGTGGGAATGCAAACTTTGTGCAGCTACTCTAAAAAACAGTGTGGAGGTTCCTCAAAAAATTAAGAATAGAATTGCCCTAGGACCCAGCAATTGCATACTAGTAATTTATCCAAAGGATACAATAGTACTGATTCGAAGGGACACATGCACCCTAATGATTATAGCAGCACTATCAACAATTGCCGAATTATGGAAAGAAACAAAATGTCCATCAAATGATTTATGGATTAAGAAGATATGCTATATATATACATATACATATATATACACACACAATAGAATACTACTTGGTGATGAAAAAGAATGAAATCTTGCCATTTGCAACAACATGAATGGAACTGGAGGGTATTAGGCTAAGCGATATAAGTCAGAGAAAAACAAATATCATATGATTTCACTCATATGTACAATTTGAGAAACTTAACAGATGACCATAGAGGAAGGGTAGAGAGATAAACCATAAGAGGCTCTTAAATACAGAGCACAAACTGAGGGTTGATGGGGGTGGGCATAAAGGAGGGCACTTGTTGCAGTGAGCACTGGGTGTTATATGTAAGTGATGAATCACGGGAATCTACTCCTGTAGCTAAGACTACACTGTATGTTAGCTAACATGAGAATAAATCAACTCCAGAGAGGAGTTTCTTTCTTCCCCTCAATATCTAATTTTTTTGGAGAAAGAAATTCAATTTTGTTTTTAAAGATTGTCCATTTCAATGTTCTGTCAATCCAGTGGTAGTTCTCAGGCCTGGAACACAGCAGCGGAAACCTTTGGAAGAACTGTCTGCAACTTATCAACTTATTCCAATATATGTTCTGCCATAATGGGCAAGGATCTGTTGAGCGTTTCTCCTTTACATGAGCACAACACTAAGCTTTCTCAGTAAGAGATACAGAAAAGGTATTGAAGGGGGAAAGAACTGCTCTTCTCCCCTTGAGCCCTTGTCCTAGCCTGGTGACACCCTTCCTGCAGCCTTCTCTACCTGGAAACCAGTGCCCTGAAGGTTTCATACTAAGTGCGAACTTAGTGTTCACACTAAGCAGCCGCTTCCTTTGCAGTCCCACACTGTCTCCGCGCCCACATCATCGGTTGCTGGCCGCTGACAGCAGGTCCTGAACTCTGGAGGGCTGCTTCTGTATTGCTCAGTGACTTGTAGCCTAGCTCCAGCCTGGGCAAATCTGAAAATTTCCCGAGCCCCTCGGGTACAGCACACCTTCCTTAATAAGCCGTGGGCAGTGGCATCTTTTCCAAGTTTGTCCAATCTATGTAGTGCCTCAGCCCTAGAGTGCCATGGATTTCCTGAATATCCTGTAACTACTTTTCATCACTGGTGTTTAATAATTCTTTATGTTAACCTTGTGTTATGTCCACTGTGTGGTTTCTATCTCTCAGTTGGACCAAGATTTATGCAAAGACTCTGAGTAGAATTTTTTAAGGAAAACAACAGTTGCTGATTACAGCGTCCGGCAGGGCAAGGCCACGAGGACTTTTGCTCTTGGTGATTTGCAGTAACCTGTACCAGGCCCCTGACTCACTTTTACCCTTTTGCTCTTGGGTTTTAGCCATCACAACTCAGCAGGACTTTGAAATTTTAGGGCACATGTGATTTTGGCCTTGGCAGGTCACTGCACTTTAGAGCAGCTTTGTCCAAATGTGAGCGGCTATTTTTACACAGGTGGGGGTGTGGGGCTGTGGGTCCCTTAGCCAAATAGCAGTGACCCTAAATCACAGAGTGCTGTAGTTTGACCTTCAAGCACACAAAGACAGCCTGCTTTCATATTGCAGATAAAATTGAGGCAGAATATTGCCTAGAGCTTTTTAGACATCGATGAGTACAGCAACATTTTATATCTTTAAAAATGCAGTGCCTCTGGGCTTTGCATTCACTACAGATCATTCTTAGGTTGTATCCTTAACTTGTTTTAACCTAGACCCAGGTAAGTATTTAAACTAGCTACATACAGAGTTAAGGAACAAATGAAGAGGGTCTTACCCTGAACTCATGCTCTTTAGATAGGACAATGGTCTGTGGCAGCACCATGGAGTGTTCAGGGAACAGAACCTGTCCTTGGATTCCTGCTTTAGGAAATGGGCATTGACATATTTTCTCACTGTCTAGTGTGGGGCCAACGTTGTGGTAATTTTTAACTCTAGAATCTTAAGATGTGAATCTCATTAAGAGCTGTGGTGTTAAATATATTTCCTAAAGTAACTTTTCCTTTTTTAGTGGGGTTTATTTTATTTCCAAATTTGAACTTGGAGGTTTTCTTTTTTTTAATGTTTATTTATTTTTGAGAGACAAAGAGTATGAGCAGGGTGGGGCACAAAGAGAGGAGGACAGAAGATCCAAAGCAGGCTCCACTCTGACAGCTGTGAGCCAGATGCGGGGCTCGAACTCACGAACCATGAAACCATGACCTGATCGGAAGTCGGATGTTTAACTGACTGAGCCATGCATGTGCCCCCATAATGATGACTTTCTATTCTTCCTATTCCTCTATATTACTTGGAATATTTCTATAAGAATATTATCCCCTGTCTTCCATTTATTCATTTATTTCATCATTTACTTAAATTAACATGATCTCAAGGATGCTTATTTTATTCAACACAACACTGTCATTATTTCTTTCATTGTACAAATGGTCCACCTTTGATCATTCGGAGTTCTTTCGGATTGGCTCCTTTTGACAAGACCCTTTCTTCTATTTATTATTTTTAAAGCATTTCATTATTATCTGGCACAACAAGATGATCTGCCCCATCTTGAGTTTTTCCTGACGTAGCGGGGAATCATCCGATGCCCCAGAATCAGTCATTTATGAAAGGAGATCTGATTTATTTTGTGGGATGTTAGTATTTTGAGAATAAATATGGACACTGGGCTCACTGCTACTGGAGTGTCACTGTTTCGAGGCCTTATCAGTGGACAGAGTTAGCAATATTTGGATTTATATATTTAGTGTAGTATGTACTAAGTCATGTATATACACATGACTCTAATTTTCTTACCCATCTGTCTATCTACGTATCACCATTTGTCAACATCTGTCTATGTCTACCTACCTACCTTAAAAATCTATTTATCTATACATGTACCATCTCTCCATTTCTATTAAAATAAATGTGCGTTTATACTAACGCCTTCTCCTCTAATCTAGCACCACAGGGTTTATTCTAACTTTGCCTCTTGCTTATTTATAACATCTTTCTTTGACAGTGAGAGACCTGGCTCCCATTAACTGCAATTTGTTTACTTATTTGTTCAATCCTAGTATGCATATAAAGTAGTTTCAGAATTGCTAACCTGTACCTTGGAGAGAAACAAATTTACCAACTAGCGTAAGGTGTTTATCCACAGCTCTTTCCATCTTTATGGCTAACATGTTTAGCTAAAACACTGTTTCCCAAAGTTACAAAGGATCAGCTCCTTTTCTCCCCACTATAGCCAGTGAAATTGTGCTGAACACTTGTAATGCGGTTAGGCTCATTTGACACAATCTGCATTCCATTCTGGGATTCCCACCTTCTGGTTGATGTTCGAAGTTGCCTACAGTAAAGTTCATTCTTTGTGGTATATAGTTCTAAGGATTTTTAAAAATGTATGAGATCATGTATAGAACAACCTAGTAGCATACGGAACAATTCCTTCAAAGTAAACAGTCCCAACTGTTATATTTTGGAGAAACTACATGCCGAACCTAGTGAGAAACAGCCCAGGCCAGGGCTGCAGAAGGAACCCTTCCTCCACCCAGGCAATAAAGATTTGTTTAGCTGAGAATGAGATTAAGGAATTGAGGAGGACTTAATAACATCTTTATGGCCCATACAGATGGGTTATTTGGTATTGAATTTAATTCTCTTGTCATTTTATATATTTGAACTTCAAACTAACTTGAAGGACATTTATTTTTTAATTTTTATGTTTTCTTTCAAAATTGATTAAAAAAAGTTTGTATTTAAATCTGGGCTAGTTCCATGTTGCTAGCATTTTTATTGGGTTACCTTTACATCATCATGCAATCTCAATCCTGAATTGCTAATGTCAGACAATATGTCTAAACATAATTCGGGACGGGAAATAGAAGCAAGTGAATATTCGGGCTTGAATACAACAGGCTTCGAGGTTCATTTAGGCACTACACTGCTCATGAGCTTTGCAAAATAGACCAGAACAGAGCAGTATCTGGATTTCATGTTTGGAGATTCATCAGAGTTACATGTTTTAATCTCTTTTCTCCCTTGTGCTGGTTAATTTTGTGTGTCAACTTGATTAGCCTTGGAATGCCCAGGCTAAACATTATTTCTGGGTGTCTGAGAGAGTGTTTTTGGATAAGATTATATTTGAATTGGTCGATTGCTCCCCTAGTATGGGTGGATGTCATCCAATCCAAGGGCCTGAATAGCATAAAAGCAGAGGAAGGTAGAATTTATCCCTTTTATTCCTGTCTCACACTGTTGGAGCTGAAGCATCTCACTCCATCTTTTCTGTCTTCAGTTTGGCATTTACATAATCAGCATTCCTACTCCTCAGGTCTTCAGAGTCAGACTAAATGATACCACCAAGTTTCCTGAGCCTCCAGCTTGTTGACAACACTCTGCAGGACTTCTTAGCCTCCATAATCACATGAATGGAACCAATTACTCATAAGTCTCTCCCCCCTTTTCTCTCTCTCCTTTTAGATATATTTATACAGACAACCCTGACTAATACATCCCACTCACTCTTTCATCCTTTTCCACCGATAGGTGGCATAAAGTTTTTGTTGAGGAAGAAACTGGAAGACTTACCGTCGTCCCTGTCTTTCTCCCACATTAGTCGACATTTGGATTCACCACACTTGTGCCCCTAGATGGAAGTCCTTCCGTTTTCAACACTGTCTATAATAAGGTGGGTAAGTGGGCCTAATTCTAGGTTTCCATTTTGAAAACCATCTGTGACTACAAACCTAAACCAGGCTTACAGCACCTCTAACAGTAAAGGAGCTCACATTTTAGTCTCCATCTTCTTGACTCATCCTTGTGTGTGTGTGTGTGTGTGTTTATTTTGTTTGTTTATTTTCATTTGGTTTTAAATTCTGGCAGGAAAACAAAGGTATCCAACACACAGTGTGGATACAGTTGTAAGTAAGGATGAAGGGAAGTAGTGTTCATTAAAATCCTATTCTGAATCAAGCTCTGTGCTGCACATTTTATATGAGCTTTGTCTATTGGGTCCTCATAAACAATATGTTTACTCTCTGGTGCTGTATTAGTTTTGATCCCCCCCCTTCCCAGTGCAGTCCCTAGGAAAAGATTTAGCTGTGGAAATTGATATAAGAGGTGATCCCAGAAAGCACTCAGGAAACAGAAGAGAGAGACAAAGACGGTTGGAAAGCGGGTCAGTCATGCAGCACTGAGAGTTACCTCCATGGGCCCCTGGGGTTAAATCCCACAGGGGCCTTCTGAGAGGCCATGTGAAGAGCTTCAACCATAAGTGGAGTTATTCACTTATCAATAACTGTCTCTCGTTGTTTGAGATCTGCTCCTGGTGCATTTACTTTTGGGGCACTTTCAGCCTGCCCTGCACCAAGGCTGAGCAGCTCTGCAGCCAGAGAATGCCCTTTGAGAAACACAGAGGAATATATATCAACTTCTGGGATGACTCTTAGGGCCATTCAAGGGAATATGGACAGGGCATTAACTGCGTCTGCTATACTGCTATTTGCATTTCATTGATAAGGAAACTGAGCCCAACATGTTTCAATAACATGTCTGAAGTCACGGAGTTTATTAGACCTTAGTTAAATCTAGGTCTGATTAAGATATCCACTTCCCAAACCCCACCCCCCACCTACAGCTTTTGGCTGGGCATGAAGTCTTTCATTGGCTCCATCTTATCTCTTGCTGCAAGGCCTGGTAGAGAAAAGGTGTGGTTGTATCTTCTGGTGAGGAGAACAGTCAAATATTATACAGCACGATGGAAATCAAAGAGCGATGGGAAACTGAATGCAACTTTTTCTGGAGATTGCTACCATACCAAAAAAAAAAAAAAAAAAAAAAAAAAAAAAATCAGCCCAGCCTGCACTAGGTAAATACCTAGAAAATCTTAATTGAGCTCTGATGATTTCTCCTCACTCAGCTAACATGGAGGGAAGTTAGTGGAGACAACTGTGAAGTCAATGGCCTGACAGATCTGCCTGGTTTTTGTGCAAATCTGAGCACACTCCTTTGTCCTCATTCAGCCACCGGCGGGGAGCTGGATGAAGCAGGAACAAACTCTAGCCCACAGCCAATTGAGAAAGCCAGAGCAGTGAGAAAATGTACATTTTAGCTGGACTGTAGTGCTTCATTTGAAATGTGAGATGTTCTAGTGAAAAGAGCCCTTATCTTAAGGGACGAAGCCTTAGGCACTGTCGTGCTTTTCACTGATAGATTTTCAAGGGTTGCATGAAGTTACAGTGAAAAAAAAAATACCACTTTGCATATATTTTTTGTGACATATCTCCTAAAACCTCATTCTTCTCAAGATCCATGGATATGTAGTAATTGTCCTTCGTTTGCTAAAGCCATCTGAAGACCTGCAGAATGGAATTGGGGTTGTGCAGACATCTGGGCAGGTGAACATACTAGGACTGAACAAGACTCATTAACAAAGGTCATAGGGAGATTCTAGTTTGAACAAGTCAGTGACCTCACTGGGAAGTGTTGCTGTATTTGAGCCTACTATTTTTGACAAAAATATATTTTTTAACAAATAGTTGTATATATATGTAATAAATATATATAAGTTATATATATAGCTATAATCTTCACATATATAATATATACACATAAAATCTTTCACATTAGAAAATAAAGTATATTTTTTATAATCCCAGCACCAGAATGTTCATAAATCTATTATTTTTTCACTCAGTTATATATGAGTGTTTTCTTTCTTAATTTTATATTAGACACCTTTATATGCTCTACGTTATTTGTGGAAAACAATTGAGACTATGCTTTTTACTAGGAGAAGTTTTGTTTTCTGATAATAGCAAACTTTATATATTTTGATAACCATATGTGGCTTCTAAATCCTTCTGTATTTCATTTCATTCGTTTTTCTTTTCTTTCTTTTTTCTTCTTCTTCTTTTTTTTTTTTTGGATAGTTGAATGTAGAACATGCCTTAATTATACTCTGAAGGTCAGAGTCACATAGATCTCTCATAAGTGAACATTTAGCCATTTGGTTATTTTAGGATTAATAAGATCATAGGCACAGAAGTGTTAATTTGGAGGACAGCTAGGAAACACATGGTTCATACGTGGCCCTAAGTTCCAGAGGTGCATACCATGTTTAAGAAAGCTTCTGCAGGGGTTCCTGGGTGGCTCAGCTGGCTGAGCATATAACTGTCTCAGGTTATGATCTCCTGGTTCATGAGTTCCAGTCCCATGTTGGGCTCTGTGCTGACAGCTCAGAACCTGGAGCCTGCTTTGGATTCTGTGTCTCCCTCTCTGTCTGCCCCTCCCCTGCTCATGCTCTCTCTCTCTCTCTCTCAAAGATGAATAAACATTTAAAAAAAAGAAGAAGAAGAAAACTTCTGCTGGCTTTCTCAGTCATCTTATTTATGCCATCCTGAATGCAAATATTGTAGATCTAAGATCTTTACCTCTTATTACTTTTTTACCACGTTCTTGCGGGGTCCAAGTATATAGAATGACTTTTTATTTTTTAAAAAAATTTTTTTTACGTTTATTTAATTTTGAAAGACAGAGAGAGACAGAGCATGAACAGGGGAGGGGCAGAGAGAGAAAGAGACACAGAATCTGAAGCAGGCTCCAGGCTCTGAGCTAGCAATCAGCACGGAGCCGGATACAGGGCCTGAACCCACGAACTGTGAGATCATGACCTGAGCCAAAGTCGGACGCTCAATCGACTGAGCCACCCAGGTGCCCCTAGAGTGACTTTTTAAATGTCAGACTAATCTACACACTGCATGTACTTATATGCAGGTGTAGCCCATAGATGACAGCCTGAGGAAAACACAGTGCAGACAAATGAAGACATTTGGATGTCTTCTGCATTTACGCTACAGGCTTGTCAGACTTCTAGACGCAAACTTCCACTTGTCTTTCATTCTCTTTTCTGATGATTTGAATCCATTATGTTGTGGCTTTATTGCACTTGCTCTTTATATCATACATCCAACTATTTCTCTCTAGTTACTAGTGTGTAGAAGAAAACAGTAGCTGTGAAATTCACATGTATAAAATAAAATTTTAATTGGCTTTTACTTTCTCCTTCCTTTCTTACATGACGTTCACTTAAAAAAGTATAATTTAATTTTTAAATCTATATTTTAATGATACTGCTAAATATTATTTTATTAATAGTAGGTTCTTTTTGACCTTGACACTGTTATAAAGTATGTTAAATATTTGCTTGGATTTAACAACATTCTGTTACCTGATATATTTCCTGACTGGTTATATCTCTATTTGTGAGTTCCAATTGGATCATCAGTCAGCTAGTTCAGGTGTATAAATATGTGGGTATGTGAGAATAATTTTTTTCTAAGACTATTAGATATATAGTTTTTTCTCTTATTTCTCCTAGTCCAAGAGTATATAGAAAAAATTAGTAATATACTCTCCACAAAGCTATGCATGTATTTCATTATATTTAATCATCAGTGCTTTCAAATAAAAATCTGAAACTCTTCTGATTTTAAAGTGTATTTGTTGAGGGGGGCCTGGGTGTCTCAGTCGGTTAAGTGTCCAACTTTGGCTCAGGTCATGATCTTGCAGTCTGTGGGTTCGAGCCCCGCGTCGGGCTCTATGCTGACAGCTCAGAACCTGGAGTCTGCTTCAGATTGTGTGTGTGTGTCTCTCTCTTTCTGACACTCTCCCATTCATGCTCAGTCTCTTTCCATCTAAAAATGAATAAGTGTTAAAAAAATTAAAAGGTATTTGTTGATTTATGCCTGAGTACTTCTTGAGCTTCCCTTTGGAATAAGTTTGAAATTCCATAGGTTTGGGTTTTATTCACTACCTGTGGAGTTAATTTGAAAAATGTAGAACCTTCAGAAAAGAATACCTACTTCTCTTATTTATCTTGCTACTTCTACTCTTTTTAATAATCTATTCTTTACTCAGATAATTTCTTCCTTACATGAGGAAGAGTTTCATTACTTATCTTCAAAAATTTATGTCCTTTCTTCCACAGTTTCAATTTTATTTATTATGGAGAGGATACTTTTTATGTCACAAATTTCCTTTTCATTGAAGATTATCTGCTTTTTTTTTTTTGCCTTATTTCTATGTTTTAAATTGGACATGGTATTTTTGATCCCATGGATGGTATTTTAGTCTCAGAATATTCCCTTTTTATGAATTCACAGGGGCCTTTTTGTATGTTTATTGTTTCTGCTTGTTTATGTCTAGGCAGAATATAGAATTTCATCCTGGTTTTATTCTTAGTATGTTTACCTTTATTGTTGACAAGCTCTGCTTTTGTTCTTGTTTTTGCTTTGGTTTTAAGCCATGACAATCTGTGCTATCAAACTCTCTGTTCTCTGAAGGAAGAGGATCAGTCTTTCTTCGTCAC
Organism: Cryptoprocta ferox; assembly: GCA_028646485.1. NCBI lineage: Eukaryota > Metazoa > Chordata > Mammalia > Carnivora > Eupleridae > Cryptoprocta > Cryptoprocta ferox. Next base: position 48,851,501 of record CM053559.1, read on the forward strand.
TTTGTACCCCTGGGCTCTATAACAATACATGGCAAGCATATCATTCTTACTAAATGTTAGTTTATGGAAAGCACAAAAACCGTGCCTCCATGAGATCATTGGCTAAGGTGATTTACAGCACTCTGGTGGGTATGGATGAAGTGTTCATACCAAGGGGTCCACATAAGGCAATAGCTCAGATTTAGATGCTTATGTAGGATGTCTGACGGGTCAAGCAAAGGGCCTTGAACAGTAAGAAACATCGAGACTGATTTCTGAACAACAACAAAGTCATCAACTCCACTATTCACCATTTTCTTCTCTAGGATTTGGTGCCTTTCTACAGAAACATCTATAATTTTAATTTTCAATGTTTAAAAGGCACAAGTGAATTTCAGGAAATACCAAATCCTAGTATTTGAAATGGATTTTCAGAGGGACGTTAGATACTAATGGAGCCATCTAGAAACATAAAATTTTACTACTCAAAACTATTGATTAAAAAAAAACAAACATTAAGGTTGAATGAGACTATACGATTTTCATTCAAAATAACATAGCTATCTATAAATGATATGGCAAAAACTAAGGATGTATTTCCAGGTTTTTATGAGATTTATAAATCAGATTTATGAAAATGTTATTACTTCCAGCATATCTTTAATCTTAATATATTTTTCTCCCTGAATAGTCTGATAAAACTGCAAAAGTAATATGTTCCTGAAAGAGCAAATATTTGAGGGAATTATTAATATTAAATAAAACACATTTCCCAAGTGTGTCATCAAGACATGTAATCTAGAGAATAACATTAGATTTAATATTCTTCATCCCAGGCTCTGCAGGCATTATTGATCATATCTATAGCTCTATGTGGGATTTTATATTAGTGAACTTGAATGCATGATGGACTGTGTTTTTCATGTTGCATCTGATATTGTAGTGATTTTATTAGAACTTGATGAAATATATTCTATAGTTAATTCAGTTGATTAATGCATTTTCCTCGCGAAGCTTCAGGAGTTTGGATTCAATTTCTTTGGAACAATTCTCCATTTTATTGTCTACAATGGTCTGCTAATCCAAATTAATCCATCAGATATACGCAATGGCAATTGTGGAAATTTTGAAACAGAATGATTTAGGTGAGTTACTAGGAGTAATACTATCTGGCTACATATCTTATGGTCTTCTAAAATATAGTAAGTGAATTCATTGCATTCCAGTGAGTTCATGATTTATGGTGTTGAAAATCCATTAAATATTATAAACTGTCAATTGATGAGTTTTTCAATTAAAAGTTGAAAAGATTAGCAGATAACCATCTTTATAGTGAGCTGGCCAATATATTCTCTCCTTGGAAATACAATACGCAGAGAGACAGTCAGTCCCGAGTTTGTTAAAAAGATTATTTTTACATGGTTTAAAGATTTATAACATCATATTAACAAAATCTGATATAACTGTATATTCAACATGGATAGTGAAGAAGAGGGAATATTGGTGTCTGATTTTCAAGAGCAACATCTTCCCAAGAGGGTACTTTTTTTGAGTTGCATCTATTTCAATTGTTCTGTGTTTTCCACACTGACAATATTCTCGCTTCTAACTGGCATATTATTCCTCTATATTGTCAGTTAGATTATACGTTAGTTTTGCTCTGGCCTCTAAACTACTCTGTCTTCATAAGCTAAATGTAAATATTTATGATTCAATTTTTTGCATGTTCTGTCATTTAATTATCAGAAGGAAATCTCATTTTTTCTTATTTCCAAGTTTTCAGGGATATATGTGTTTATGAACGCATTTGAACAGCAGTCAGAGTATATAATGGCATCTCCAGGATACATCCATCAATATAACTGCAGATGCTAATATTTTGCAACATTCAGATTTGTTCAGTAAAATTATCATCACGTATTTGTACATCCCATGTGAGTTTTCTCATGTTCACAGCATGGATAGATTTTATTCATTTATTCAATTTTCACATACCTGTTGTACCTTGGAATTTGTATGAGATAAAAGTAATTGAAAAGTAATAATGAATCAATGCATGTTAAATATATTCCTTTAAAAATTTTTGTTTTGGTTACGTATTTGAATTTCAACTTTTATAATTTTATTCTCTGCAGATATCAGTAAAGGCTAGGTGTGAAAACAAAAAGACAAGGGGAAGTCCAAGTCCTGACCATCTTATAATTTCCTTTTCCCTGAATTCAAACACTGTTTTCCACAACAAATTATGTTTGAACATTTTCCTATGTCCTCCTAATTTATGGACTGATGTCAAAGATGATTGGCGATATTCAATTATTATTGTGCAAATCTTATAAAGATTTGCTTTTTATAAACAGCTGATTTTCTAAATTAATACTTCAATTGTCTATTGGATTTACATCAAAGTTCTTATATTTTGGTAGTTTACACTTGTTAAAACTTACTTCTTTATTCTATCGTATTTAGGGATTATTCCAAATTCTCTTTCCCCAGTGAAACTTTGTGTTTCAAAGACTGCCACATTCACTCTGGGTAAATAATTACGGGCTCCTCTAATCTTCAGTATAAATGTTTCCAACACGGTGTCACAGGTCCTTAACATTCCTAAAATCTTCTCTACCTAACTGTATGTCCTATAAGTTTCCCTAGTATCACAATTCAACACACACTCTTCCACGTCCTTTTAAGTTTCCCTGTGGGTGTCCATGCTGTGTTACTCCCACATTGCATGACCAGCTATTCTGGTGAGAGGAGGGGATGTTCTATTTTCTCTTCCTTCGCCACCCAAGATTATTTTTTTCCTACTTCTTGGAGCTACCTGACATTTACAATATGCTAAATCTATAAATATATGAAAACTATATCAAGAGTAGGATCATAGCAATACTGTGTTTCTATCAATCTCTCATCTAATACCTATCACTTATCTATCTTGTGTGTGTGTGTGTGTGTGTGTGGATAGTGAGAGATGGGAGTTTTAGTGCTTCTCAAATATTAATTAAAGTGAGTGGATCTTAACAACTTATCAGCAAGTAATATTTTCCATTAGTAAATAAGGTTTTAAAAAACACTTAAGAATGGATTTAAACTTGATGAATGTATGGGAGCCTGGGTGGCTCAGTTTGTTGAACATTGGACATCGGCACAGGTAATGATTCGGCAGCTAGTGGGTTCCAGCCTCGCATCAGGCTCTATGCTGACAGCTCAGAGCCTGGAACCTGATTTGGAGTCTGTGTCTCACTCTCTCTCTCCCCCTCCCCGACTTGTGCTCTCTTTCTCTCTCAAGAATAAAGAAACATTAAAAAATAAATAAAAAATAAACTTGCTGAATGTGAAGATTGGACCTCAAATGACTGTAGCTTCAGTAATTGCTTCTTTATTTGTTCAGATGCTAGCACCGCATGTGTCGTGCATAGCTTACTTTCATTAAAATAAAAAGTTGAACACATACAAAGAATCTAACTCTACTTTTTTTTCTTCTACTTTTATTGAGTTGGAAACCAATAAAAGCCACACAATTTTCAGGGAAAGAAGCACTACGAGGGCCTTAGTGTCTTATCTCTTCTCAGCAATCCAATAGTGCTGAGAAGGCCCTTTGAGCCCAGAATGAGCTCTGGACTTGAGGGTCAGGAGAGAGTGCTGCCTCTCCAGCCCCAGCCCAAGCTTCCTCCACCAGTGTCCACCCATATCTACAGAGTGAGAGTTCCCAAGCAGAGCCATATCCTGGGACTAGAGCCATGTGGCTGATGAGCAGGATTTGTGGGATCTGAAGAACTTGGGGACTTGACTCCTGCTTTCAGCTCTTACCCAAGTAGCAGCTGGCACCTGAGACTGGTCCTCATCTATGGACAAACCCAGACCCAAGGCCCTAGTCCCCAATAGAAGCCAGTTCAGTGGTCCTGTAGGGAAGCAGGGCTGAATTATAAAAAACAAATGGTTTATAATGTGGACCCAAATATTTATAAACAGTATAGCCCATTTTGGGGCCCAGATCCAGACCCAGCTAAAGAGCATTGTGCAAATGGGAGGCAGCCTGGAAAACAGGGGAAAGGGAAGGATAGACCTAAAAACTCCAATGCTAGGTGTTAAAATGGCTGCTGGCAAGAGATGAGCCATCTAGAACCCCAGATGCTATGAGGGACTCAATGACTAGGGAAGTGAAAGAAAATGATCACGTGTTAGGCAATTCTCTTGGAGCCATTCTTACTTTTTGAGCTCAGGGAACCAACAGGCCAGACCAGTTACAAATTGGAAGGCCAAGATGTTAGAGAGGAAAGAAGGCACTGTTTAGGGGGGCCAGGGTTTGTGGGATTTGTTGGATCCTCCATGCTGAGATGCCCAGTGGAATCTGCACTGGGTGTCCTGGCGTCCTTCTGCTGTCCCCAGCTTATACAGGCTCCTAGCCTTTATATATAAATACAGATATAAATATAAATATATTTTTTTCAGGATAGTTTTACATTTTCAGGATACTTTGGAATTTCAGACAGTGGAACCAAGCATGGAAGCAAGCATATAAGATCCAGCAACACATGGAAATTAGAACAAGTAAATAGATTATATGGTCAAGTGGCTGAGTCCTCTGACAACTGCATATCCCTTGGGAAGTGGTTCTAGTTCAGTAGGAAAATTAGTGAAGGCAATAGAGGACTCTAGGATTGAAAGAATTGATGTTACGTGCTTGTATCAAGCAGGGATCCAGTCTTCTGATATATGAAAGTGGGATCATTGAAGTGCAATGTGATGCTTTGCTCTAAAAACCAAGAGAAGAATGGATATCAAGACTAGTGAGGGTAAGCAGCTAGATGTGGAGGAACATGGAGCTCCTTAACCTGAGTAAGCTAGCGCTTAGTGATTAGCCCTTGGTTAATGGAGCAGGTGGGAACACGGCATTATAGTCTTCCCCCAACTTGCTACATGACTTTCAGAAAATTAACTAACTTATCATGTCATAATGTGAGTTCTTCATTTTTAGTATTTTTTTATTAAAAGACTTTTTGCAGCAATGTTAATTTTATAGAAAAATTGAGCAGAAAGTTCCCGTATGACCCTTCTCACCCCCACAAAAATTCCCTTATTCTTAATATCTCACACTAGTGTGGTTAATTTATAATAACTGAACTGATATTTCTACATTATTCTTTTTTCTTTTAATTAATTTATTTTTTATTAGTCTTAACTTCCAGTATAATTAATATACAGTGTTATATTAGTTTCAGGTGTACAATATAGTGATTCCACAATTCTTTACATTACTCAGTGCTCATCATGATAAGTGTACTCTTAATATCCCTCACGTATTTCTAGACGTTAAAAAATTATTTTTAGGGGCACCTGGGTGGCTCAGTCAGTTAGGCGTCCGGCATCGGCTCAGGTCATGATCTCACAGTCCGTGGGTTTGAGCCCCACGTCGGGCTCTGTGCTGACAGCTCAGAGCCTGGAGCTGCTTCGGATTCTGTGTCTCCCTCTCTCTCTGCCCCTCCCCCGCTCACTCTCTGTCTCTCAGAATAAAATAAAGACATAAAAAATTTTAAAAAATTATTTTTAATGTTTATTTTATTATTGCATGAGAGAGAGTATGAGCGGGGAAGGGGCAGAGAAAGAAGATGACACAGAATCCAAAGCAAGCTTCAGGCTCTGAGCTGTCAGCACAGAGGCCAACGTGGGGCTCAAACCCACGAACTGTGAGCTTGTGACCCGAGCCGAAGTCGGATGCTTAACCAACTGAGCCACCCAGGCGTCCCTCCACACATTATTTTTAAACTAAAGTCAGTTCATATTAAGTTTCATTCTTTGTGTTAACACTGTGGGATTCTAGAAATGCATAATGTCATGTATCCACCATTACAGTATCATATAGAATAGTTTCCCTGCCCCAAAACTCCCTAAGACTTCATCTATCCATCCTTCCTACTGTCCCTCATGTCAATAGATTTTCACTGTCTTCATGGTTAGTCTTTTCTAGAATGTCATGTAATTAAAATCATACCATATGCAACCCTTTCAGACTAGTTGCTTTCCTGTAGCAATATACATTTAAGGTTCCTCCTTGTTTTTTCATGGCGTGAGAGCTCGTTTCTTTTTATCACTGAATAATATTCCATCGTGTGAAAACAACCCAGTTTGTTTATTCATGTACCCATCGGAGGGAATTTTGGCTGCTTCCACTTTTTGGCAATGGAGAATATAGCAGCTATAAATATTTAATATACATGTTTTTATATATAATATATAAAATTATAAATTATATAAATATATTTTTAATTCATTTGGCTAAATACCTAAGAATGATGTGTGGGTTCATATGATAAGACTAAGTTTAGAATTGTAAGAAACTGCCAAAGTGCTTTCTAAAATGTCTGTATTGTTTCGTTATTTCTGTCAGCAATGAATCAGAGTTCCTGCCATTCATTCCACATCCTTGCTGGAATTTGGTTTTGTCAGTATTTTCGCTTCTAGCCATTCTAATAGGCATGTAGTGATATTTTAGTTGAGTTTGCAATTCCCTAATGACACATGATGTTGAACATTTTTTCATATGCTTATTTTCCATCCATATATGTTTGGTAAGGAATATTTTAAATCCTTTTTAAAATTTTTTTGACATTTTATTTTATTTTTTGAGAGACAGAGAGAAACATAGCATGAGCAGGGGAGGGGCAGAGAGAAAGGGAGACACAGAATCTGAAGCAGGCTTCAGGCTCCAAGCTGAAAGCATGGTGTTTGAACCAATGAACATGAGATCATGACCTGAGTTGAAGTCAGACGCTCGACCAACTGAGCCACACAGGAGCCCTTGGAACTTGTTAATATCTTTTGCCAACTTTTTCATGTTTGCTTGTTTTCCTGTCGTTGAGCTGTAAATGTTTTTTTATTATTTTGGATACAAATCCTTTAGATGTGTGTCTTGCACATGCTTTCTCCCCATCCATGGGTTCTTTTAATTCTCTTAACAATTTCTTTCACAGAGCAGTTCCCAAACTTATAAGAAAAGCATGTCGTTTCTCAGCAGTAAGTATGATGTTAGATGTAGTTTTTGTATAGATATCTTTATCAAATTGAAGAAGTTCCCCTGCATTCCTAGTTTACTGAGAGTTTTCATTATCAATGGCTATTGAAGCCTGTCAAATACTTTTTTCTCCGTCTATTGCTACGGTCATATGAGTTTTCTCTAGTCTGTTGATATGATGAATTATATTACTTGATTTTCAAATATTGAACCAAATTTGAATATCTGGAAAAATCCAGCTTGGTTGTGCTGTATAATTCTTTTTATGTGTTGTTAGTTTCAATTTGCTAATATTTTTTGAAGAATTTTAAAGCTACGTTCATAAAAAATATTTATCTGTAGTTTTCTCATAATATCTTTGCATGGCATTTGTACTAGGGTATTGTTTCCCTTATAGAATAAGTTAAGACCTATTTTGGTTTCTATTTTCAGGAAAATATTGTAGAGAATTTGCTTTTATGAGTTTCTCATTTTTCATTGAGAATATTTATATATAACCCATATAATAATTATGAGCAGTGTAGTAGATGATAGACTTACAGTTTATTACATTCTGTTTATTACATTACAATCAATAAGCCACAGCTTTTGTAATAATTATTATAGCACTGGCTTATGATATGATTTACACTGGCAAGTAATTTCTTCACTTACCATGTTATTCATTTTGGTATAAGAATTTAGAGTGTGTACTTTGGAGGCAGATACATAAATGTCCTTTTGACTTCGGTAGTTACTAGTTACCAGTTGTACGATATGGCCAGATCAATGTACTTAATGTCTCTAAACTTTAGTTTCATAAAATATGGAAGTGACAATAGTAACAGTCTCTAATGGCTGCTGTGGGAGTTAAAGTGTTACATGAGATGGCCTGGGTAATGGGCTCAGCACACCAGAGGTTCATAGGAAGTACTCATGACACATAAGTGATAATCATTTTCTGGACTCTAGGATTAGCAATCGTGGAGAGACCTTTATTGAGGTCATCTCAGTATGAGATTTTTTCATTTCTCCATTAACTCAGGATATGTCTCACAACTTAGAACTTTGATCCCTGTTTGGCTTCATTGAGTATGGGGGACCCTGGAATAGGTAGAAGAGGGAGTAGTATGAAAACTTCATTATAGACTGTGTGAAAGGCAGCTATATGATACTGATGCTTTTGCTTCTGTTTTATCTAATCCAGAAAAGAAATGCCTAAGGGTATTGGTCATGTGATTTTAATGTTCTCTAATTTCACACTTCTATACAATCATACCTTTTTTAAATAGAGTGCACCCTATAGACTCCCCACAAACATAAAAGGATTATGATGATGATAATGATGATGACTGAGATTAGCACACTCTTGTTTCAAGGGTAAGAGAAAATGAGTTTGTGTTTATTAAGAATACAAAGTAGGACTGTTTTCCTTTGAGAAAAATAGTAAAATTACTGCTATATATTTGCATATTGTTAAAACAGACAGCTGAAATACTGAACAGCCCTAAATGCTAATGTCCTTGTTTTCCTCCCCATCAGTCTTTTCGCATTCTTTTTAATCACTCTCTCATATTTTAATTCTTCTTAATTATATTGACGCATTGTTATATTTTATAGAGCATCTTTGCTGTAAACAACACTGTATGATATGAATTTTTGAAAATATTTTTGGAATTGTATCTAATATGCATAAAATGCAAAGTGTGGCATATCTAATTTTTTTACATTTTATATTTGTCAGAATCAAAACATCTAGACAAATTAAATCTTCTTTTCTTTTTAGGTGTGGTTAGAGAAGGAAATCAGGAGCATAGCATGGAGGTGATTTTAGCCCACAATGCACTGTATCATAGAATTATTATTTTATATAATGTTCCTCCTTTTTTACATTACCAATTTTTCTTCATTGTTTCCTAACATGGTGCACTGACCTCATTTCATTGCCAGGCATTATTTTGTGTATTCAATATGTGTAATTCCAGTCCATCTTCCAAACATTTATTTTCATGTATGTTTATCCATTTAGAACATCTATCAGAGTTTTGTGTGTTTTAAATTCATATTAATTGTCCTATATTATGAATACAGTTGTCATATTTTCATTCAATATTATGTCTTATGATTATCTATTTATCCGTATGTGGTCCCAAATCCCACTGAATGATATTGTAAGTGTATGCACATTTCAGAGTTCTCTTGTTCATTCACTTACATAAAGCCACTTAGCTTAAGAAAACATTTTTACCCACAAACACTGTGACAAATATTCTTCTCAGTGACTCTGTGTATCTGTGGACAAAAGTTTACTTAGAGTTTACACCCAGAACTATGTGTGTGTGTGTGTGTGTGTGTGTGTGTATTTACGTAAAGGCAATAAACATCTGGAATTTTTTTCATATGGAAGGATACACTAAATACATGATACATTAGGCTATATTGAAAGATGGAAGCGTATTTAACTGAGTGGGCTAACAAAGATTACATCTTGTCTAAAAATGCTTTTAACTTTAACAAAAATATTTGAGGTACAATTATACAATAAGAGCAATAATAAATTCTCAAAAGTGTGTATCTAAACTTTTGGTGCTAGGTATCTCTACGTATTTTCAAAGTTGAAAAAAGGTATTCCTGCTCTTAAGAAATTCACATTTTTTTAAGACACAGGCAAAAATCTACAATATCACAAAACATAATGATAGGTCTAATAGTAGGAATACACTTAATCTATATTGTTTATGTGTATGTGAAATATGGAGGAGGGTATCCTAAAATATACATGAGTGAAAATGTACCTCCAAGTGTATTATACCTCTCCTAATTCTGGCTGACTGAGTACTCACTTGCTAGGCATATAGAAAAAAGTCAAAGTAAAGATAACAAGTTGTAAAAAGTAGAGAGTTTTGGAAATTTTAGTAAACTGCTGGAAAATATTTTGTGTGTTTAGAAGAAGATTTTATGGAATGATAGAGGTAAGTTCAACAGGGCAAAATCCTGCCAGGTCAAGTCAGCTAATAGTGAAGCTTGAAGACATATTTTTACTCTGTGGGCCAATTAAACCAGTGTGATGTTCAGAGAAGTGAACTTTAGAAAGATAATTCTCTTCCATCAGGAGACTCTTGGAAATTCCTGCCACTTCGATCAAGATGCTTGGCAATAAGTTTTAACAAAGTTTACTTCAACTGGAAAACTACTTGTTCAATTCCCATTAATCTTGATATAATATATCCAGATGTGCTGGTTCCTTCCAGTCCCCAAAGGAGCAGTGACAGGAAGAGAAGTAAGGATTCTTCTGCTACGTGAGATATGTTGGTCTCTGCCCTGAGAAACTATGTCTTCTTGATACTTTCATTTATGAGATATGACACCTTGCTGAAGAAGAAGATGTTGTAGGTGATGTTATCCCGGTTGTCCACCATGGCTAGACAGGAGAAATAATCAGGTCATACACTTGGAACGTAAACGTGACTGAAGGCCTCCCTTAGTGCCCTTCTTAAGATGACCCTTCATTGTTGAGAACTTTGGGTTCATACTGAGAAAGGAAATTCTCAACTTTCAATGTTTGTGGTCCTGCTCTGGGCTTCTGGGGAAGCTATACTTTATCATTTACCAAGGTCGAGATGATTCCGCAAAACCTCAAAGCACGGGCTCTATTTCTGCCCCAAGCACACATTGTACATCTACTCATTTAAGAAAATTACACAAAAGATAAGAAAAAGGAAGAAACATCCTTGGTTCCCATTAGATTAAAATCATACAACTCTGAATATACTCGAAACTTAAGGTCTGCAACTTTGTGAAATCTCTTTTGTCTAATAATTTGCAACTTGTTAGGTAAAAAGTATATTTAACTCTATAGCAAATGTTCCTTTTCTGGAGTACTCTTTGCTGTGAAGATTATGTATCCTGGTCAGCTGGTCTAAATTGGGCTCAAATAAAACTCTTACTTTTTAAAAAAATTCTAAAAGTTTAATTTTGCATTGACAGTATGGAAAGAAAGGTCCATCCTCAAAGATGAGAGGACACTGGGTGCAATATCTTCTAATTGTTTTTATCTTGAGTAACACACGCAGAATTTTCTTAGAATAAAATAAATATTGACAATATTTGTATTTTATATTTCTGACTTCTTTATTTAAAGTTATAGAAATTAAATAATTAACATCTATAAGAAAGAAAGAATCTCCCCAATGTTCGCCAAAGCATCTCCCAAAATAGCCATATAGCAGTATCAAATGGTAAAGTACACATTCGTTTCTTAGAGGGCCACAGATTATATATAATATATATATGTGTGTATATATATATGTGTGTGTGTGTGTGTATATATATATGTGTGTATATATATATATGTGTGTGTGTGTGTGTGTATATATATATATATATATATATATATATAATTTTTTTGGAAAGTAAAATATCACCCAAATGCAGTTAGAGATACTTGAGGAGAGTAAACACATCTCAAAACTAAGTGTAACACTAGCAGCATTTCACATTAGTTGTGGTAGAATCCTGGACAGGAGAATTAAAGGAATAATTTATTGAGATTCCTTAGTAGGAGAAAGCAGGGCATTCAAAACCTGAGTAACTTTCCTTTTATCCCTGTTTCTGTTATCTATGCCTGCATAGTAAACTACCCAAAACCAAAGCAACATTGTTATTATGTTTAGTGGATTAAGATTCCAGTCAAAGCTTGGCTGGGCAACCCGACTTTAAATGGCATTGACTGGAGTCATTTGATGTATATACTTGGGCTTGATTGTAGATCCAAGAGAGCTTTGACTAGGAGCCCTAGGGTTGGGCTCAGGTGGACTCCTCTTTCTTTACATACCCTCTCTACACCAGAGTACTTGCATTTCTTCTATGGGAGCTCAAGTGTCCAAGTAACCAAGGCCAAAACAACCAGTCCACCTAACATTCCAGGTTTCAAACCAATACATAGCCTCTATATACTCCTAGCCCAAGCACTTCAGTCTTGTCTCAAGAAGAGTTGAATCAGATCTCAAGCAACCATGGGAAGAATATCAAATAATGTGTGACCCTCTTGAATTTGTCCCAATCCTGTTAATCAGAAACAAAGATGAATTTTCCTCAGTCTTCCAGCCAGGTTTGTCCTGGAGATACAGAACAGGTAGCTAGCAATGCTTGGAAGGAAAAGGAAGTAAATGAGTATAGAAGACTGGCTTTCTATGCACTTGAATCAAAATCAGGCTTATTCTATCCCAAACCACAATGATGAAATTGGACAGCAAAGGTCCTGGAGCTACTTTTGCTTTTTTTTTTCCTTCAAGATTTGAAGGGATGCAAGTTTAGGGGGAATGAGGAATCTGAGGAGAGTTTAAACTACAGATGTGCTCATATTTAAGACTATCTACACCATGAAGGATGTGCAACAATTCAACAAATACAGGATCTTACCCTTTATTGACATTTTTTAATATAACAACTAGGAAATAAGCTTTCAGAATTGTCAACCAACCTTAAGTCATACAGAGGATCATGCCATCCATAAATCAGCAATAAGACATTATTATCAAGAATATGGATTGGGGGAAAGAAATGAAAATACAAAGAATAAAAAAATAAAGCAAAATAATTATGTAAAAAATAAGTTGGTTAAGCATCTGACTCTTGGTTTTGGCTCATGTCATCATCTCACGGTTTGTGAGTTCGAGCCCTACGTTGTACTCTGTGCTGGTAATGCAGAGCCTGCTTGGGATTCTTTATCCTTCTCTCTTAGCCCCTACCCTGCTCTCTCTCTATCTCTCACTCTCAAAAATAAATAAATAAATGAACACTAAAAAAACAAATAGTAGATTTTCTGAATAGAAGACTGGTCAAGGACTTTGCAATTAATAACAGACACCAAACCAGAGATCAAGGAAATTCAACAAATCTCAAGTAGAAGAAATACCAGAAATCTATTATTTACATACATACATCTCAAACTTGCAAAAAACAAAACAAACAAAACAAACAAAACAAACCATACACAAAGAAAAATTCTTGAAAGAAGCCAGAGAAAATAAACATTTATGGGAAAACAAGGATAAAAAGTACAGAGAACTTTTTACCAAAAACAAGAGGGAAGTATTTCAGTGTTAAAAATAAAACCAAAAAACAAAAACAAAAAAACGCTACCAACCTAGAAGTCTATAGCCATTGAAACTCTCCTTCAAATATGAAGAAGAAATAGACTTCCTAATATAAGCAAAACTGATGCAATTCATCAATAATAAAACTCCCTCACAAGACATTGTTAAAAGTTTTTTAGAGAGAAAGAAAATGTTACATGTCAGAAAGTTTAATCTACATAAAAGAAGGCAGAATGTTGGAGAAAGAATACACAAAGGTGAAATAGTCTTTCATTTTTCTTAGTTGATTTAATATATAACTGTTTTTTTGAATAGTAACACTGCATTTGATGATTATAGGCATGGATAAATGGATGACCAGATAAGAGACGGAAATATGAAATTGGGAAAGATCTTTTATAATGTGCCTGCAACACCCATGAAGTGGTTTAATGTTATTTAGAAGTGGACTTACTTACAAACGTATATGGCAAACTCAAGGGTTTACACTAATTTTTTTAAAGATGTGTAAATCATATACTAAGAGAAGAGAGGACATGAAATCATATACTATGCTCAATTAAACTTTGAGAAGGAAGAAAATGGGGAAATAAAATGAGATAAAAAGGGACAAAAGACATAAAGAAAAAGTACAGGACAACTAAAAGATCAGTGATTTGCAAGGACTCAGGAGGAAGGTATGAGGAACGAATAGAGGATTTTTTTAAGAGCAATGAAATGCTCTATATTATATTGTAATGGTGACTGTATTATATGAAATGCTTTTCAAAACATAAAGATTCATGGGACAAAAGTAACCTCACTTTTGCAAAAATATTTATAGTTTTTTTGTTCAATGTTTATTTAGTTTTGAGAGACAGAGAGATACAGAGTGTGAGCAGGGGAGAGGCAAAGAGAGAGAAGGAGACACAGAATCCGAAGCAAGCTGTCAGCACAGAGCCCAATGTGGGGCTTGAACTCACAAGCTGTGAGATCATGACCTAAGCCTAAGTCAGACACTTAAGCAACTGCTGCAAAAATATTTTTAAAACTTAAAAAAAATAAATCAGTAGGTCAAAGCTCTCAGCAATGAATTCAAACTGTTACAAGAAAATCTAACCATAGTTTAAATATATCCAACAACATAACTAAAAGGCTGAAGGAATAATAAGCCAACCCACGCAAATGAATGGAGTGTGTAAGAGTAAAAGTAGAAGAAATGTCACATAAGTGCTCTACTCTGGTGGGTAAAGGTATTTCCTACAACTGTGTAGGTTAACAATCATGATACTATTATGCATGTATATTGGGATTGATCTATTTAATAACAGATGACAGAGGACAGGAGCCAGGTTTCTCACAGTTAGAGTGGAAATTCGCAAATATAGATTTGAGTTGGAGACAATAGAACTCCTATTTACCACAATATAGATACAGATGACTACATGTAGAAATATTTACAGATATGTGTACTTACACAGGTTAGGAAAAACACATATAGTTTTTTGCTCTGTTAGCTTAGGATACCTAGAATAAGTGACATACTAGTAAGCAAGGAGCATCTAGATCTTACTTTCGGACACCATTCTCTGACAAAAAGGAAGCAAAGCTCCTTGGAAAAATGACTTCTTCTTCTAAGACAGTAAATACACAAGATAATTCTGGGTTATCTTTCAGTGTCAGGATGTAAGGGAGTGCTCCAATGCACACACACACATACACATACACACACACACATTTCGATGAAGGCATATCAAAATAGGTATAGGAGCCAACCAAAATATCTTGTAACAGCCAGATCAGGACAAATTTGAGCAATGAAATAATTGAAGTTGTTCTGGATTGTAACATAAAGACTAAAATAAATATTCATGAGTCCATGCTGATATAAACAAATAATGCAGTAAATTGATAAACAAGAGAAAGAGACAAATCTCTCTTGCAAAATAATTACAGATACCTCATGTAGAGACTTGACCCTAAAAGAGGGTGAGTATAACTTCCCTGTTCTTGTACACTGATTGCATATTGATTACTTCCTTTCTCAGAGTACATCATGGAAAGGGGGCAAAAGGGAGCAACAATGGTGGAGAAACCTGACAGCCTACCTCTGCCAGGGATCAATGTTCACACTAGCAGTCAGAAATCTGGTTAATCGTATGTAAACTTGGGGCGCCTGGGTGACTCAGTTGGTTAAGTATCCGATTTCAGCTCAGGTCATGATCTCGAGTTCATGAGTTTGAGCCCCGCATCAGTCTCTGTGCTGACAGCTCGGAACCTGGAGCCTGCATCGGATCCTGTATCTCCCTCTCTCTCTGCCCCTCCCCTGCTCACTCTGTCTCTCTCTCTCAAAAATAAATAAACATTAAAAAAATTGTATGCAAACTCAGAATGCTATAATAAAAATGACTATTTATTTCTGCATTCTTCCTTCCAGAAACCTAAAACCTACTCTAGGCATGAGAAAAACATTTGACAAATCCAGTGGGAGGCATCCTACAAAAAACACAGGTCGTTAAAATATCAAGATCATCAAAAACAAAGACTAAGAAAATGTCACAGCCCACCGGAGCCTAAGGAGGCTTGACAACCAAACATAATGTGGCATTCTGGAAGAGATGCAATAACAGAAAAAAAATATGAGTTGAAACAAAAGAATCTGAGTAAACTATAGTCTTTATTTTATATAACACTATATGCTCGTTAATTGTGACAAATGCACCTTACTTATGTAACAGGGGAAACCGTGTGTGTGTAGGGGGATATATTAGAACTCTCACTACTTACTATCTGCTACATTTTTTTCTGTAGATCTAGTACTGTTTTGATTTATTTAGTTGGTTAGTTAGTTAGTTTGCTAGTTAGTTTATTCATTTTGAGAGAGAGAGAGAGACAGAGCGCAAGTCAGAGAGGGGCAGAGAGAGAGAGAGAGAATTCCAGGCATGCTCCCCACTGTCTGTACAGAGTTTCGTGTGAGACTTGAACTCATGAACGAGAAGATCATGACCTGAGCCAAAGTCAGATGCTCAAGCGACTGAGCAACCCAGGTGTCCCTCTAATACTGTTTTTAAAAAGTTAAGTCTATTATTTTTTAACAGGTAGTGGTCTAAAACCCCACAGGGTTTAGAGTGTGAGAATTATAAATAACTAGGAGGTATTCAAAATTGTGCCAACAGGTGATCACGAGTAATGTTTGCAGGGACGTTTTAGTTGACATATTGGTGTGGAAGTCAAGAGAAATGGGCCATGGTGTGGAGGCAGGGCTGTCAGACCACAGAACCACTTTCGAGGATGGTGGGGGATCTTACTTGCTGTTTCCTGCTTCCAAGTTTACTTCCTCAAGTAAACTGTAAATTTCCCGAAAGCAAATGTTAATTGCAATTCTTTGTGGAATCACCCAGCAGAGTGATTCGTCCATATCAGACATACAATATATATATATTTTAAATGTTTATTTCTTTTGAGTGAGAGAGAGAGAAAGAGAGAGAGAGCAAGTGGGCAGCAGAGAGAGAGGGAGAGAAAGAATCCCAAGCAGGCTCCGTGCTGTCAGTGCAGAGCCTGATGCGGGGCTCAATCCCACAAATCAGGAGATCATGACCTGAGCTGAAATCAAGAGTCAGACATTTAACCAACTGAGCCACCCAGGTGCCCCACATAATTTTAACATGTGAAAATCATAAAAAAAAGAAGTAATTATTAGTTGCTGCGAAATTGAAAGGAACAATGATTATATATATATACACAGTATACCCATTTTATATTTTAGATGTTGATAGGTCTGTCAATGAGATCTTTTTTTTCACTATTGCTGAAAATGTCACTTTGCGTTATTTCTTTTTTAGGTCAGAATCATTCAGAAGGAATGTGTAGATTCATATCTTTTTCTGGATAAGTTTCTACATTTTGTTTAAAAAATAACTGTCTTCTGAATAAATTTTAACCTGTAAAAACAAAACGAAACAAGCAAAGATCTCTTAAGGAAAGTCGTTTGTGGGGCATCTATGCACATTCAGTAAAGGACTGAAATATTTCAGATCAGTGCTTTACTGACAGTTTATAACACATACATCTATAATATATCCTGTAGGACATTATACACACATATGTGCGTGGGTACACATGTGGGTGTGCACAAATGTGCATTCCTATGAGATCACACAAAATTATCATCATTGGTACTGTTACCAGAACTATCGGCAGTAAACAGGCTCATGAAAATGGTTATGATTGAAGGTGAGACAACAGAGTGCACAGATTCAAGGGACCTGAGTCATAAATCAATATTTGAGGCCTGGTAAGACATTTCCTTGCTGTGTGAATTCCTGCACAAATTTAATTTATGCAGTCTTCACGACCATGTTTGTCATGTGGGAACAATAATTTTACCCACTTAGATGCCATATGTGAGTATTAAGTGGACTGAGTCTTAAGGACAGGACACATTGTCTTATGTAACAAGACTTTATAACATAAGATTTTTTTTTATCATACTGTGTGCCTTTTTTTGTTTCCCCAGAATACTCAGAATATAGGAATGAGGTTGATAAGATAAAATTCTAAAAGGAATAGACTGGAAGCCTAATGATCCTAAAAAGTCAGCATAAAAAGTAACTCTTCAGAGAAAATTGAGATGTCATAATGTGTACTTCCTCTCTTTTCCCAAGTATTAGGAATGGAAAAAACAATCCCCAAGTACATGAAACCATGGTGTTTAACGTCAGTTCTTGGCACTCTGGCTACGTGTTAGGGGAGAAGCAGCCACAAGATAGAATAAGAAAAGTCTCTGACAGGATATTCTGCCCTAATCTGGAGAGGCATTTATGATTGCAAGGCAGTGAGCCTGTGATCTTGGTTAGTTGTTTGTCAAAAAAAGTAATTAAAGACATTCAAATTTGAAAGCATAAGTGTTCCGTAACTTCAGTTATTTGATTTATTTTCTCTTCTATTTGCAGCATTTTAAAGCTAAATTTAATAATGGTGCAAGTCAGCTGACACTAATTATGCTTTTGAAATCATGAACAATTTTCAAAATTACTTCGTCAGTCAGAAACCCAGCTTAAGAAGTAGTTTATATTATATTCATGATAACAATTACCCCCATAGAGAGACATTTTACTTGGCATGCATATCTATGTCATATAAGGTTATAATGAAAAAGTGGGGCAGATATTTTTAGTAGAATTTTTACACTCCTAAGTAAAATAAGTCCTGGATAGTTGTTTGACAAGGATATATTATCTATGCTGATTACCCAGCTGTCCTAGAGCACTTTAATATTCTGGTGAGTTCAATAAATATGAAAAGACATTGACATACCTTACCCAGGATTTCAAAATGCATATGAATCTCACATTTAAAAAAATTATTTCTGAATTGTAATCAAATTCAAATGGAAATATCCCAACATGGGGTGGCCGCTATTGAAATCTCTTCATTTATAACATTTTAAAGTAATCTGTCTAAAGTTGACAATCTTTAGTATTTTATGTAATAAGTTATCTGATTTTATAATCATTAAAAACATATTTAGAGAAATAATTCGTGTCAGGAGAGATATTGGAGAAGCATAACAAGGGGTACCTTTTCAGTACAGAGAAAATTGAAACCTAGTTTTTCTGGGGGACTAAAAGAAGCATAATTTAGAATCCCAGAAATGGGGTCCCTGGGTGGGTCAGTCAGTTAAGCATCCAACTCTTGATTTCAGCTCAGGTCATGATCTTATGGTCATAGAATTTGAGCTCTTTGTCAGGTTCTGTGCTAACAGAGTGGAGCCTGCTTGGGATTCTCTCTCTCTCTCTCTCTCTCTCTCTCTCTCTCTCTATCTATCTCTCTCTGCTCCTCCCCTGCTCACACACACACACACACACACACACACTCTCTCTCTCTCTCTCTCTCTCTCTCTCAACATAAATAAATGAACTTTGAAGAAGAAGAAAAAAGAATCTCCGAAAGGCTGAGAGCTGAAAGGTACCAGGTACTTCGGAAGTAGGGCTGTGAAATAAATGATGGGAAACAGATGTCAAACGACCCACTGGGAGTATGGAAATATGGAAATTCCACACCCCACCCATGCTCTCCACATGTCACCAGCTGCCACTCTTTTTCTAGCATAGAACTGGAGATTTGTATTCTGAAGAGATGTTACTTTTAACTTTCAATGCCTTAATCATTTTGAAATAAAAATTAATACAAGACAAGAGATAGCAATCCAATTTGATTTTTCCAGATTTTCTCAACAATATTTACTAATATGCCTGTCCCCTAATGAATTATAAAACTTCAAAATAAATTATTTTCATGTACACTTGGATTTGTATCTGAGCTATCTCTTATACTGATATATCTCTCCGATATATCTACTATGTTCCCTGTAAATCTTTTTTCAATGATAATATGCTTTTTTGTAATACTAAAGCTTTCAATGTATTTTAAATCTGATAAATTATGCCCCCTCCTTCTCACCAATCTCATCCAGGTTAGTTAGCTACCTGTGGACCTACTACATGTATATAAAGATTATTGAGATATTTAAAACTTTTAACCATGGGATGCCTGGGTGGCTCAGTCAGTTAAGAGCCTGATTCTTGGTTTCAGCTCAGGTCATGATCCCACAGTTGGTGGGTTCGAGTCCCATGTTCGGCTCCATGCTGGCAACACAGAGCCTGTTTGGGATTTCTCTCTCTCTCGCTCTCTCTCTCTCTGCTCCTCCCCCATTTGCATTCTCTCTCTTTCTCAAAATAAACAAACTTTTAAATAAATAAATAAATAAATAAATAAATAAAAATAGAGCCTCCAACCATATACTTAACTGAAATTGTATTTATAGATTAATTTTACAAGAATTTATATTTCAAAATAATTAGTGAAATAGTTATTCATCTATTCTTTCAACTGCCATTTCCATGTGGTTGCAAAGTCTTCTCTGTGGATTCCGTGCGTCTTCTTGGTTCATAACTTCCTAGGTCCTTTATAATTCTATTGCTTCACTAAATAGTATCTTATGTTTCCTGAATTAAAATTGCCAGTATACAATATTCTATAAGTAAGGTAAGTAATGGAAACATTTCTGGTCTAATTAGTTTGAGGAGGTTGTTAGTTGTTTCGGTTGTTTTTTACAATTCAAAAAATGATCATACTGTCTTGAACTGCTGGTAGTTCAATCTCTTTTCCTTCAGAATGTAGAGGCCTTTTTTGTTTTTCTTTTAACATTGGCCAGGAATTTCAGCACCCTGCTAAATCGTACAGGAGATAGGCAACATCCTACTATTCCAGATTTTGAAGAAATGTCTCTAGTGGCTTTCTAGTTAGCATATATTTGCAGCTTAGTTTTGTCTAACATTTATCTGTCTATCTATATTCTATCATTATAAAATCTATGCAAAGCTAAGGGAGTTCATTTTTCCAGCCTAGTTTGTAGTGTAGTTTTAAAAAAAAAATTTTAATGTATATTTTTGAGACAGAGAGAGACACAGTGTGAGGGGTGGAGGGGCAGAGAGAGAGAGACACACACACACACAGAATCCCAAGCAAGCTCCAGGCTCCAAGCTGTCAGCGCAGATCCTGATGTTGGGCTCGAACTGACAAGACGTGAGATCATGACCTGAGCTGAAGTTGGATGCTCAACCAACTGAGCCATGCAGGTGCCCCTGTAGTGTAGTTTTTAATAAGGTATAAAATATTATCAGATAATTAGATTCTGAGGGGGGTAGTATGTTTTTGCATTGATATAAATACTTATAATTTCTTTTAAACTGATTACAATTAATAAACTAATGCAGTGAGTTACATTTCTAATTTAAGCCATCTTGGAATTCCTGGTTATAATCCATTGTATTTCATTTGCTATTGTATTTTGTTAACTGATATTTTACTTAATGATTTTTCTATCTATATTCGCAATTGAAATTATAATTGTATTCTATTTTCATTCTAGGTCACTCTATGTCATTCTAGGTCACACTAGATTCAAAAAATAAAATGGGCAGCTGTAGTTTTTTTCTACTTTCTATCCTGCATAATATAAGAATTAATTTTTTTAATTAGTAATATTTGCCCATTAAATTATGTGGGTCTGGGATTTTAGGGATGGAGAGGTTTTCAATACCATTTAAATTTCTTTAGTTGGTTTATTAAAGTCTCTATATAGTTTTGTGCCAGTTGTTGACATTATACATGTTTCTAAAGCCTACCCATTAAAAAATTAATGTTCATTTATTTTTGAGAGAGAGAGTGTGTATGCAGGGCATGGGCTGAGAGAGAGAGGGAGAGAGAGAATCCCAAGCAGGCTCCATGCTTTCAGGACAAAGCCCGACATGGGGCTCAAACTCAGGAACTATGAGATTATGACCTGAACCACAATTAAGAATCAGATGCTCAACCGACCTGAGCTAACCAGGTGCCCTGTGAAGCCTACCCATTTTATCTAGGATTTCAAATTTGTTAGCATTCAATTGCTGATAATATTGTTTCTTTTCGTTGTTGCTCTTCTGTGTCCGTAATGATTCCTTTTCTTCATTCAGTGTTTCATTTGTGTACATCTCCTCCTCCCTTCCTTTCTTCCTTCCTCTTTTTTCCTTTTCTTTCTTTCTTTCTTTCTTCCTTCTTTCTTTCATTTTCTTTCTTTCTTTCTTTCTTTCTTTCTTTCTTTCTTTCTTCCCATGATCGCTCTTGCTAGTACCAAGAATAACCTACCAGTAAAGCAACAGCATGGATAAATCTCAAAATCTATTTTGAGTAATGGATTCCAGACACACAAAAAAGTGTATCTTTTTTAATGATTCCATTTATATAGAATTCTAGAAAATGCCAACAACTCTATAATTACAAAAAGCAGATCAATGTTTTATGTTTTAAAGACCTTGTATCAGTGGTTTGCTGCATTTCTTTCATGGTAGTTCTTTGTTCAGATGCCCAAGATTTTGCCCTGTGAATGCATGTTCCCCTGCAGGCCTGTCCAGCATCCTAGGCTGACCTCTGGGCAAGAGTGCTGTGTGGCACAAATCACTGTAGATCACTCTCATTTGCTGCAAACCCATTCTGAAAATTCTGTTACTGTTTGACTTGCAATTTCCCATGAAAATAAGTATTTGTATTTTACCCACTGGGGCTATGGAAAGTGTGAGTAGAGGCATAAAGGATGAGATGCTTGTCCTCCTGAACCAGCCAACCTTCCTTCTCCTCTCGGTAAGTTTCTGTGTGCTTTTTCTGCACCAGCCCTCAGTACAGGAGAGGTGGTCCAGAGGCAGTGCAGTACAGATTCTATCACAGAATGTAAAATCCTTCCCACAGACTATCAACCAATACTTCCAGCAGTCAGTAATTATTTGATTTACTTATTTATTTCAGTACCACATGGATCCTTGAATGTTTGCCATGCGGGTAGGGATGTGACTGATTTACTCAGCATTGAAATCCCAATCCTAACACTAGTAGGCACCAAATCTTTATGTGTTCAATGAATTATTGAAAGTAATGTAAACTTGGTCTCTTCTTTATTCCTTTCTGTGTGTGTTTCTTCTGACACTACTACAATTCCAGGAGATAAGATACAATGATACACTGCTTATTCTCACAACAAATTGGGCACCCTTATTTTTTGGTCAAGCAAAAGTAGGTTGGAGTTGTGGTGCAGCACAATTATAAAAATAATATAACCTAAGTTAACATTTTCAGAAAACATGGAACATGAAGGAAAATTACAATCTATATAATATGTGGAGAGATGACATCTAGTCATTTTTCTCTGCATACAAGCGGGAATAAATATATCACCTTCAGTTATAATGTAGAATGTGCTAGAATCATCTATGTAATTATGTCAGACATCTATTAAAATATGCAAATGATAAAGGTATTGTTTGTGGTCTATGCCATGGAACACCAAGATGGCAAGCTTCAAATAGAGACTCTTCTGTATTTTATATATCCTATAGTCTCTTTCTATTATGCCCAAACATTCAGAACAAGTCAGTTCATGCAGCAGCCTGTTAGTAATACCTCTGTGAATGAAAGAGACAAGAACTGATCTGCCTTGGGGCCGACTGCAAAGAGACTCATTCCCTCCAACAGCAATGGGACTCATTCCAGGTTGCCAAAGATACCTGCATTTCAAAATGCTCTGAAATATCAGTGAGGAACCTGGCTTTCTTTAGTTTATGTGGTTTAAGGTTAAGTATTTATTTTATTGTTGTTGATTTTTTTGAGTTTATTTATTTATGTTGAGAGAGATAGAGCACACAAGCAAGGAAGGAACACACACACACACACACACTCAGAGAGAGAGAGAGAGAGAGAGAGAGAGAGAGAGAGAGGATCCTAAACAGTCTCCATACTGTCAGCATGGAGCCCAATGCTGGACTCGAACCCACGAACCACGAGATCATGACGTGAGCCAAAATCAGGAGTTGGACGCTTAATCAACTGAACCACCCAGGTGCCTGAAGATTAAGTATTTGTGAAAATTATTAAAATAAATAATAAAAATGAAAGGCAAGGAAAAAGTGAGTTGACATATTTATTATCTATGCAATATTATAATTTTTTTAAGTTTATTTGTTTATTTTGAGAGACACAGAGACAGAGAGAGTTGGAGAGGGGCACAGAGAGAGGAGACAGAGAATCCCAAGCAGGCCGCCAGCACAGAGCCCAACAGGGTACAGGGTTGGGGGTGGTTTGAATTCATGAAACCGTGAGATCATGACCTGAACTGAAACCAAGAGTCTGACACTTAACCTACTGAGCCACTCAGATGCATCTGCAATATTATGGCTTTTAAAATTAACAACAGACATGAACACACAAACATATATATAAATACTTATATAGGGGTGCATGGAGCCTGCTTGGAATTCTCTCTGTCCCTGTCTATCTACCCCTTCTTCGCTCACAAACACACACGTGAGCGCTCTCTCTCTCTCTCTCTCTCTCTCTCTCTCTCTCTCAAAATAAATAAACTTTAAACAATTTTTTAAAAATACAAACATTTATATAACAACATAATTTTATCTTTTTTAAATGTACTTTGATACATTTACATAGTCATTTAAATAGCCTGCCACTTTTTCCATAAGAAACAAACTTTTTTTCCTTGAATATATGTCCTTTATTTTAAAATACGTTCCTATCAGTGGAATTATGGGGTCAATCATTTAAAAATATATAAGGCATGCTGCACATTTCCAAATGCCTCTCTAGATTTTGTGTGTCGGTTTATATTTCCAAATGTCTTGGACTATATACAGCAGCCTAGTTAGTGCTAATGTTAGAGGAAAGTTGTGATAAATATATTGAGCACTTTCAGATTAATTTAAAACATATAGAACTCTTTAGGATTCAAGTTCCCTTTTAACCTTTTATGATTTAACTTTGTACCCATTTGAGAATCATTATTTCCCAGTCATTAAAATACTGACCATTTCTAACAAAAAACAAAGTGGATCTATTGATTTAAGATCCCCATAAAGGTGCACAGTGTGCTACCAGGAAGTTTATATTTTGTTTGTCTTTACCAGGTTGCCAATTATTCCATTATATTTTTTTAATGTTTAATTATTTTTTGAGAGAGATGGGGGGGAGGGGCAGAGAGAGCGGAGACACAGAATAGGAAGCAGGATCCAGGCTCTGAGCTGTCAGCATAGAGCCCTACAGCACAGAGCCCAATGTAGGCCTTGAACTCACAAGCCCGATGTAGACCTTGAACTCAGGTCTCACAACTCAAGACCTGAGTTGAAGCCAGATGCTAAACAGACTGAGCCACCCAGGCGCCCCTATTTCATTATACAGTTTTTAAAGTTGTGTTTACTTTTCTTTGTGTTTGGACTTTAGCATCCATGCTGCTTTCCGAAAAGTGGCAAGAGGGTTTCCACTCTGGCCACTTTCGTGGCTGTAAGTCCATCACTCCCTGAACTCGCCCCCAGCAAGCCTCCCAGTTCCTTGCCAGATGTCCTCCTGCTATTCAGAACTCAGAATTCCCTGCAAACTGGCCCATGGCACTTCTAGAGCCAGTGTGCTCCTGACCCCCCAAAGGCAGATTTCCGGGCTGTGGAGCACACCCAGGGCCTGAGGGACCACTAGTGCACAGACTAAGGCGGGGAACCAGGCATTCTCAGCTGTGCGCAGGAGGCTGGCTGCTCATGGTCGTGGAAGAAGCAGGAGCGTAGGTAGAGCAATCTGATTGTGCTGGGCCCCTGGGGGCAGAAGAGGAAGCTCTTCCTCTTAATATTATTGGATTTGTTCTACATAAACAACCTGAAAGTCAAAACCCAGTACTATTGATGGCTCCTTTAAGTATTTATACTATTTTTTTCCCACAGCTGAGAAAGCTACCTATAAAAATGTTGGGAGAACATACTGAGAAAATATGTGATAGCTCTTTTAATTATTTTTTAAGTTATACCTAGAAATATACATGCTATGATATAAAAATGCATCTTTAAATTTAAAAGGGAGGATGGACTGGGGTCACCTGGGTGGTTCAGTTGGTTAAGCATCTGACTTCCATTCAGGTCATGATCTCCGGGTTTGTGAGTTCCAGCCCAGTGTGGGGCTCTGTGCTGACAGCTCAGAACCTGGAGCCTGCTTGGGATTCTGTGTCTCTTTCTCTCTCTCCGCCCCTCCCCTGCTTGCGCTCTGTCTCTCTCTCAAAAATAAATAAACATTAAAAAAATTTTAAAAGGGGGATGGACTAAAATTTGCTTGAACATGAAAAGAGAGATAAAGTGAAGGTGTCTATATTAACATCCAACGGAAAAAGATTCAAGGCAAAAGAAAATCAAATTGGATGAGATAAAGCCCACAACGAAAATTTTATTATCTTCAAGTGGAATATTAAAACATGTTATACAACATCTATTTTCATTGCCTGGAAATATTGACTGCAATTCCAATAATAATGTCAGATGTTAACATTACGATATGTTACCAATGAGTAGTAAAAGCAAAATACTACCTAATTAATTCTATTGGTTTATTAGCTATTTATCAAAAAATATGCACTCTAAACAGAGATACTAAATTTTATTTGAATGCTCAAAACGGTTACAAAATTGATCACTTCTCAAGAATAACAATAAACTTCAAACAATCCAAACAGAAATTGTGCGGTTCAATATATCTAACCAAGATCAATAAATATGGATGTTCTTACTACAAAGATAAGAAAATTTATCTGAAAAATTAAAAAATTTTTAAGGTAAAAAGATACTCTCCTAAATAACACCTTAATTAATTTAAAAAAATTAATGTTTATTTATTTTTGAGAGAGACAGACAAGAGTGAGAGCAGGGGAAGGGCAGAGAGAGGGAGACAGAATCTGAAGCGGGCTCCAGGCTCTGAGCCATCAGCACAGATCCTGATGCTGGGCTACAACCCAGGAACCGTGAGATCATGACCTGAGCCGAAATCAGATGCTCAACCGACTGAGCCACCCAGGGGCCCCAGAGCACCTTGATTAATTTAGAGAAGGAAGATTTGGGACTAAGTGACAAGCATTACGCATATGAAGACAAGATTACTAATATATAAATAAGTGGATTGTGTTCAAATAAATTATGTTAAATGTAAGCCTGGGTCTGATATTAAGAGCTAAGGCACAGACATAAGGAAAGCTGTTGGAATCTTCTCTGGAATGCAGAGGTATGTTTTTCTCTCCTTTTGACATCTTTTTTTCTTCATTTAAAAAAATTTGAATAAGTTGACACACAATGTTGCATTAGTTTCAGGTGTACAGTATAATGATTCCAGAAGTTTATATGCTGTGCTCACCATCTCTCACCATACAAGCCTGTTATAGTAACATGGGCTATATCCCCTATGCCGTGCCTTTTATTCCGGTGACTTGTTCCTTCCATAGCTGGAAGCTTGATTTTTATGCCCCTCAGGATCTTACAAATGACACTACAGTGTGGCCTTTCTCAGGCCATCACTGTACAACTCGGCTCTCACATAATGAAGGTTAGGCAGAACCACTTCGTTATACGAAAGCATTTTGATCTTAATCGTTTTCACAGAATCCAAAGATTTGGACTGGTGCTTATTAGTTACACAAAACAAGAGCGAAAAATTCTAATCAAAGGTCACATTTCATTGTATCTGCCATCTTCCTGCATTTCCAGTCTTCTTACCTTCCCCCCTCCCTTTCTTTATTCTTTCTTTTTCATTTCTGTTTCTCCTTGATAAAATTCAATGTGTGTTTTCCAAATACTTGACATCTGGTTTCATTTGCATCCCTGAGCCTAACAGGAGTAACTTACAGTCCTTTGACTTATATAACTAATTACATAACTTATTCCAACCCACAGTAGCAAAAGAATGTAATTCTGTATCTGTTACTTTTTGAAGCTTAAATAAAGAAAAAAAAATAAAAGTTTTACCCAAATAAGTTCAGCTTTGTGACTTTCTAAAGAAATCTTCTCTTCTCCCGTGGTTCTTCCTCATTTTAAATTCTGTAAGTTGGTAAAATATCTCCTTAACAAAATTTTCCCCCAAATATTTATAATTTCTTTTAGAAAAATGGTTTTAAAAATTCTTATTGAAATTTTCTTAGATATGAATGGAACACATGGTAAATAAATGATATATCCTTTATGATCTTTATTAAACTCTAGTCTTGACATCATAATCCATTCTTTCCTCCTTTAGAACTTAAAAATCTAAAAATATAAAAATAACAATTAATAATAATCTTCTTATTCTAAAATATCATATGTTTTATAAATATGATATGGAAGGAAATATGGAAGAAAATCATTTTAATAATGAATTGTCTGGTCATATATATCACACAGTGTAAGTCATAAAATACCACTATATTTTGATATATATGTGTATTTATGCATAGGAAAGACTAGGCATTTGTAAACCAATTTGATAATAAAGATGAGGCATTAATTCATAGGTTGTTGCCTTCTTTGTGCTTATCTGTCTTTTTATCCCCAAATGGTCTTTCCTGATAATGCAATTGCTCTACAATAAGTGTTATTTTAAAATACAAATGTGGTGATGCACTCAGCACTTTGACATTCATAGGAAATTAATATGGTAAGGAAAATCATTTCTGATATGTAAAAATTTATACACATTTTGAATCCAAATAGCCAGATTATTTTTTGTTCAGAATTAGCATTGGGACAGAAGCACTGCAGATCTAGGAATAAGCATTCTCCCTTCACATTCCCCTGTAGGCTTAGCCGTTGTCAGAATAGGAGTCAAGAGGGAACGTGTGGGCATGAGGAGATTTATTTTCACGTGCCCAGGTGAGAGAGTGCATTCTGAACTGAAAAAAGTGTCCATGGGGCTCCTGGGTGGCTCAGTCGGTTGAGCTTCCGGCTTCGGCTCAGGTCATGATCTCGCGCGGTTCATGGGTTCGAACTCCGCGTCAGGCTCTGTGCTGACAGCTAGCTCAGAGCCTGGAGCCTGCTTTGGATTCTGTGTGTGTCTCTCTCTCTTACCCCCTCCGCCCCGCCCCCGCTCACGCTGTCTCTCTCTCTCTCTCAAAAATAAGTAAAACATTAAAAATTTAAAAAAAAAAAAGTAAGTGTCCATGGACTACATCCCATGATATAGAGAGCGGTCAAGGCGTATGACTCAATAAAATGACCAGAAATAATGACATATAAAATACAACAGAATTTAGGCGTGGCTAAACATTTGACTTTTGATCTCAGCTGAGGTCAAGATCTCACGGTTTGTGATATTGAGCCCCACATCCGGTTCTGTGCTGACAGAACGGAGCCTGATTTGGATTCTGTCTCTCCTTCTCTTTGCCTCTCCCTTGCGCATGTGTGTGCACCTGTCTCTCTCTCAAAATAAATAAATAAACTTATAAAAACAACAACAGAGTTAAAACTTTGTTCAGTTATAAACTGTTAATGTAAACTTTATATCTTTATAAACATAAAATAACTTTGTAGGTCTTCACATAAAATTCTATTTTTAATCTTAGAGTATACTTGCTATTAATTTTATGAATAAAGGGCTAATTAATACTTCAGAAATATTTATCTAAATCCCAAAACTTTTGGAAGCATTTTCAATTCAACCTTGAAACTCTGAATTAGAGAATAAAAAAATCAAATCAAGAGCCAGTAAATGTTTGAAACAAGAGTGTTTCATTAAATGGGAAAGTTAAATGTAAAATTAAAAATTAAATTTAAAATTATGTAAAATTTAAGAAAACATTTATTGTGGTGTAGAGGGGCTTTCTTTGCAGCATAAAAAGCCCGTAAGCTCATATACTTGAAGGAGAATTTCTAGAAATCCTGAAAAGACACCAAAGAGCAAAAACAATAGTGAGGGAAAGCTGAGAATCAGCAAAGGGTCATGTTTGCCCAAGAGTAGAACGTGGCTTCTCACGGGCTTCTTTTTGCCCCCTCAGGTTAGGGTCCCACCTGCGTATTAGGCACCCCAAACTGTAGGAATGATCCACAAGTAATTAAAGCCAGCCCTGTGGGCTTTGTTCTCAATTTATCTTAATACATGTCCCTTTTGAACTTCAGCAACAATTCCTGCCTTATTTGGAAGACACAATCCATAAATTTAATCCATTTCTTGACATTGATTCCCTTTTTTATTCTCAGAGTCTGAGTTGTTGTCTTGACTTCTTGCCACACATTCCACTCCTCATCTCCTATTGTTATTGGCAGGACATTTTTTCTTCACTTCTGTTTAGTGTCTAATGTCCTGTGGACTGGGCAATGCTATTCCTGGTAACTACTGCCTGACCTTCTGGTTAGATTGCTGAATGCTACTGATTCTTGGGTTTAGAGCCACAGATATTGGAATACTGTTTTGAGTCTTTGAGAATAATCACTTGCCTGCTTCTCAGATACGCTTTTTATTTTTTAAGGTAGCATTCTGAGCTGAAAGCGGCATGCATGCATTTTATTTCTCTGCCTTTCCCTATTACAGAGTGAAAGAGCCACCCTTTCCTCCTTGCTCTGGTGTTCTGCTCAACCTGGATCATTATCAGCCCTTTTCCATTTCATGACATACGTCACAGTAAGTGACATCTCTAAAAATGTACTGAAAAGAAACTTTGACTTTTCTTGTATTTGGCTAATGTATCTGTTGGATAATGGTGTATGATGAAGTCAAGTAGCAAGGAAAAACACAATACAAAGAATGTGCTGGATAAAGAAGGAAGAATAATTTTTAAAATATTGTTATTAAAGATAAATTTTATTGGTTCTAAGTAAAAGTACTTTCTTGTTTTCTTTATTCTGTTGGGAGTCTTTTCTGCACTTCCTTTTACCAAGTAAGAATCAGCAACTGGTTCATTATTTTTAGCCGTGGCATTCATTATGCAGCATAAATAATTAAATTATATTTTAAGTCACCAATTTGATCTATCATAAATATATTATGAAACTTTAAAATATTACTGCATGGAACAAAACCCGGACATGTGCAAAAGTATAGAAGCAAGTGACAGAGGAGACTGAATGCAGAGAGGTATCAAGACTCACAAATTTCTCTGAAATAATGAAATATAAAGCAATGATATTCTGAATGAATCAGCAATTTAGAAATTTGGCAATATTTAGATATCTGGACTCTCAGATTGAAAATAGTGAAGCTAGGGGCGCCTGGGTGGCTCAGTCGGTTGAACGACCGACTTCGGCTCAGGTCATGATCTTGCGGTTAACGGGTTCGGGCCCCACGGCAGGCTCTGTGCTGACAGCTTGCTCAGAGCCCGGAGCCTGCTTCAGATTCTGTGTCTCCTTCTCTCTCTGCCCCTACCCCGTTCATGGTCTGTCTCTCTCTCTATCTCTTAATAATAAATAAATGTAAGAAAAAATTTAAAAAAAAGAAAGAAAATAATGAAGCTTAACTATTCAGATCATACAGTTTTGGATGATGTTTCTTTGGTTTAGTTATCAGAAAAGGACTCAATTTTCAAACTGACATTAAAATTTATTTTAAAAATATGGTGCCAATTATAATTTCTGGAAGTATAAAAAATATGTCCCTTGACGTTTTTGGTGGCAAGTAAAAAGAAAATAAAACATTTCTCTTCTTTCACTATGTTTTCACATACCCAGTCCTTAGCTGTTTGATTCAGGAAATTTGATGACAAATATACAAATCAACTGGTTGGGTGAAAATTAACCATATAGGCCACCAACATCATTGGTCTAGTACCTTTGTATTTACATGTTTGTATTAAAATAGAATCCCACCAAATAAACACTCTTAATCAAATATAGCTTAAATAACCCTGGGCAAACAGGTGAATGCAGGGATTCATGGAGATAAGTTTGGAAAGGGAAGCAGTGAATGATAATGATGATGGTGGTAGTGGTGTAATCCAACATTTGTTAATGCTTATTAAGAACAAAGCATTGTTTTCTACAGGGACTAAATAATTTAATGCTGACAATAACCTTATGAGGTTTTTGGAGTAAGTTTTCCACTTTCCAGAAGCAAAATGGAAGTGGTTAAAAGTGGGTAGGTAACTTGTCCAAGGTTAGAGAGCTGGATGGCACACCCAACCCAACTTCAGGAATGAAGGATCTAAAGAATTATTTGATCTCAGGAGCTCGCTGGGGGTACAGTTTCACAAGCTCAAGAAAGAGAGTGTGGGAGAGACAAAGAAGGTGAAGTCAACATGAATGCAAAGGGAACCAGTAGAGTCTGTTCCTAGGGTAAGGTACTTACCGAAGATGAGTAGTCAGTAACACGGGGTTGCAGAGGGCTGGCCAGGGCTTCCACAGACAAACCTAAGTTGGAATCAGGAAAGGTGCATTTTGTTCTGTGCAGGTGTAGACCCCAGAAGGGCATAGAGGGTGGGGTGGAATGGAACTTAGGCTATATATCAGCCCTCATATTCTGCATACCCTCCCTTAACTAGGTGCCCTTGGGCAGCAAAGCCAACAGCCAGGGGCAGGGTGCTGAATGGAGTCCCTTGGATCAAAAACATCTTGGGCACCAGAAGAAGAAGCAGAAAAGCACCAGGGATAGGATGTTTACTCCAGCAAGGTGTGCTTCCTCTGCCTCTGTGGGGCGGGGGGCGGGGGTTGGGAGAGGGAGTGCTGATCTGCTAGCCTCAGCCATGGAACAGGCAGTGTTATTTCCAGAGCCTGGCCTAACTGGGCTATGACATCATCCCCTGGGGGAGAGAGGGAAGGACAGTTGGAGAGGGTTAGGATAGGAAAATATAAAGGGATTATGACCAGAAGGTGTGGCCCCAGTTGGGCTCTGTATTCTTTCTGCTTATTTCTATCTTCTTTCCACTAAATGTCAATCTCTTTGTTCATAATTTGTTTTTCCAGCTATTATCAACATCTCTTCAGTTCTTTTCAACTTTATCCTAAAAATTTATCTGGGATGAATTATTCTTAGGAATTTTTTTTTAGCATCCAAATTCAGAAGAGTGACTACCCTTCAGATATGTAGATTCAAATATATATTTAAACAACCTTTGCCATTATTGAAAGTAAAATCCCATTTTGAATGACCTTAGAAGTCCTGAAAGAGAATTCTGATTTGTCTGGTGCTAAGATTCATTTGAATACTATTCATGAGATATTTTAATGTGTACTTGTTGTCACTTAAAAAAGTACTTTATTTCTCATTGAAACATTAAAATATTCTTAAAACAGCACAATTACAAAAACATTCACAAATTCCATTGACATATGCACACTGAAAAAAACTAATAAATTAATAACATATTTATTAAATGACTAAGCCAAATACAATATTTAATAATGATTTGACTATTAACTTTGAAAAACAAACCAGTTGGGTGCAGTTTTGTTTTCAGGTAGGGAAGCCTCTAATGAAACAGCTCTGAATTACTCCTGGAATGAGCCCAATTCAATATCTTGTTGATATCAAAGATAATCTGTGGCTCTAATTAAATTCATGAGTTATAAATTAAAAGTTGGTACAAGCAACACCAAAGGAGTTGATAATGCAAAGAGAGAAGGGAAATTAGAAATATGAGGAAAATCATGAATCTTGCCAGAGAAAATAGAATGACAATGAGGAAGGTGATCACTTTGTTATTTATGACTTGCAGATGGTAATTTAGTGGAATCGGGGGAAAATCAATGAACTGAATATGCAAACACACATATTCAGGTGACGAAGGGTTTGAGGAATTATCTTAAATAGTATTAAAACAACAAACTGTAAATTTACATAAAGATTGCCCTAATGAAGTTATCCTGAAGAAACTCGAATTAATGTCTGTAGCAAAGAATATATTGAAAAAAATAAGTAAAACCTTTGAGAAACAATATGCTTTTCTACTTTGAAAAGGATATCTTTGTAAATTAAAGCTATGCAAAAACAAAAATAATTGCACAAGGTTTTTAATCAACTAAATATTACAACCTAGATCACAATTTTTTCCAACCTTCAGATTTACTTAAAATAGTCTTAGAATTTTTCCAAAGAAAATCCTTGAAAATCATATAAGTAGCTTAGAGGTGTGGGTCTTTGGGAGACGATTAGGTAATGACTGTGAAACCCTTATGAATAGGATTTGTACCCTTGTAAGGAGACCCCAGAGAGCTCCCTTTGCGTTTTTCCCATGTGAGAGCTCAGTGAGAAGATGGTCTTCAGAATGAGGAAGCAGGTTCCCACCAGACACTGAATCTGCCAGAGCCTTGATCTTGGACTTTCAGCCTCCAGAACTGTGAGAAATAAATTTTGGTTGCTTAATAAGTTAATCTATGGTATTTTGTTATAAAAGCCCACACTGGCTAAGACAGTAGCCATATAAGTTAGCCTTAGATAATGGCTGGTTATGATCAACAATCAAAACAACTGTGGAAGTTAACTTCTCTCTCATGTACAACTTGAGCAGGAAGAAACAGAGGGCAAGCTTGATTTTGTTCCATAGAATACTACTCTCATTTCTTCCCTCATTCTTCTCCACTGTACCTTGAGTTTGGGCCACTTTTTACCAGTTTGAGCTTAAACTTTCATATCCACATTCCAAGCAACATTAAGAACACTTCCTGTAAATTACACATATAACTTCACTTTCCATTAGCCACGACTTAGTCATAGGCAACACATAGACATAAGAAAAAATAAAAAATAAAACATTTGCTGTGGGGTGGCATGTGCCACTTCAACTTTTGGTTTGATAAGCAAAGAATTACCCAGGGAATTAGGAGGTCAATGAAATAAATATTTGGAAATTTTAATCTGTTCTTTTTCTTTTCTGTAGGTAAGAAGACATCTAGATGGTCAATAGACACATGAAAATGTGCTCAACATCACTAATCACCAAGGAAATGCAAATGAAAACCACAGTGAGATATTACTTTACACTTGTAGAAATGGCTAGAATCAAAAAGACAAGAAATAACGAGTGTTGGCAAGGACGTGGAGAAAAAGAACACATGTGCATTGTTCATGGGGATTTACACTGGTAGAGCCACTGTGGAAAACAGTATGGCGTTTCCTCAGAAAACTAAAAAAATGAAAATACCTTATGATCCAATAATTCCACTACTGGGAAATCCAGAGAAAACAACACACCGGTTCAAAAAGATATATGCACCATTATATTTAATGCAGTATTATTTACAATAGTCAATAGAAAGATATAAAAGAAACTTCACTGTCCATCGATAGACGAAAGGATAAGGAATATGTGATTATCTATCTATCTATCTATCTATCATCTATCATCTTTCTATACAATGGAATATTTCAGATTGATAAGAAAGGATGAGATTGTGCCATTTAAACAACATGAATGGATCTAAAGGGAATTATGCTAAGTGAACTAAACCAGAATGAGAAAGACAAATATTCTATGATTTCACTCATATATAGAGTCTAAAAAATAAATAAACAAACAAAAAGTAAAATCAGACCTGTAAATAAATACACAGAACAAACTAATGGTTGCCAGGGGTGGGGGGCAAATGGGTGAAGGGAAGTGGGAGATACAGGCTTCCAGTTATAGAATAAATAAGTCCTGGAAATGAAAGTCACAGCATAGGGAATACAGTCAATGATATTATAATAGCATTGTATGGTGACAGCTGTTAGCTACACATGGGGTGAGCACAGCATAATGTACAAACTTGTAGAATCACTATGTTGGACACCTGAAACTAATGCAACATTGTGTGTCAACTACATTCAAATTAAAACATTAAAAAATAAAAGAATATTCGGCTTGAGAGGTGAGCTCTAGGTTTTAAAAGTCAGAAAAGAAAGATACTCTCCAAAAGCATCATTTAACTGATACTTCTATTTTCTAGCATTCACAAAAATTTGTTTGTTTTTAGTTTCTTTTTTCCATAAAGCTATGTTCTTGTTCTAGATATGAATATATTTTTAGAAAATAAAGTTTGTTTTATAATATAGCTTTTTGAATTAAATTACAACCTTCAAAATGTTATGGAATGCTGTTAGGATTTCATTGATCAAGTTTAACTAAATTATGGCTACATATGCCAAATATGATATTTATATGTCATATGGGTGAAGATAGTCTTTTACATGAAAGAATTTTACAACTGGCAATTCTTATTACTTTGCATGTTAACAGAATTAAGCAGAGATACGCATTTCTTATCATAGGCAACAGAGCATAATCTTCAGAATATTGTTTCTACCTGTTATAAATCAGCGAATAGCTTATTGTATTCATATTTAGTTTCTCTTTTATTTTTCAAACTAGATAACTATGCAGCTGTCTTATTTGCTCAGAGTAATGCATTTTGTAACATCGCATCTGCATATACGCAAGTTATAGGGCTAGATGATCTGCTTCATGGTTTCCATTCATTTGAAATTAACTGGCCTCTTAAAAGAAGTTTCTCCTTTCTCAGAGACTGTAATGGTCAAGGTAGCCAATACTATACTGTGGAAGTCAACAACTCAAAAATGTTAATGGCTTTCCACAAAGCATTGTTTCTCGCTCACCATAGCTATTTATTAACAGATTAGCTGCAGCTGTGTTCCACATCCTTTTGACATGGGCACGGGCTGACAGAGCAGCTTCAGCCTATAGCAGAGGAACAATGGTGCTTATTAAGTGTCTGCCAGGAAGAAAATGTGTCATTTCTCCTTCTTTTTATTGACCAGGTGAGTCAGAAAGCTAGGACGCATGTCAGTAGGATGAGGAAGTGTATTTCTTCTCCAGTGAGGGGCAAGGAATATTTTTAGCGTCATAATACAGCAGGGTCTGTCTTTCTAGACATTAATTTCATTTTCCTCCTCCCCTCACAAGGCATCCACACTCCCTCATCAAGGCCACCAAGGTCAAATCCTAAAAACATCATTCATCACAGACATGTAGACGTCTCTACATCCGGTCTGGAGTAGTGTGAACAAGGAGACCTATGAACAGAAACCAAGGTCAATGCCTGCTCCCACTCTCCGGATTCGGTGGAGCAACAAAAACAATAGAATGGCAATAAAAGCTCTCATTTGAAAAAGGGAACTATTGGAAGCGGCCAACTGTCTCTGGTCTATAGTAATTCTCTAAACCTGCTGGCTGGGTATTTTGAAAACCTCCTCCTTTTAGGATGGAGGATGTTGTTTGGATCCTGATTACACACCTTAGGATGTGTAATACACCCTCTCCTACTCTGTCATCCCTGATACTCCCTCCCCTAGTCTGTCATCCCTTCCCCTGTAGCTCTTGGCACCACTTTTGAAGATGTCCTTCATTTTCACGAGCTTATTTTGCCAATGTCTGAGAAGGTCATTGAGAATCTGTCCTCTCTGGGGACTAGATAGATTTCTCAGTCTGTCCCTTGTCCTTTTGAGTTTGGAGAGTCAATGCTTATTTTATGTTCGGAATACCCAAACTCTCCTTGGGGCCACGCTGCTGACAGTTGGAAATACAACTCCTTTGAAAATTGAGTTGTCTTCTCCATCTTTCCTGGATGAGGCAGCAAATATTTTTGAATAATAATACAGTCGACATAGAGGTGGAACTTTTTTTTTTCATATATAGAATCCCTGATGAATTCAACTTAATAGCTGTTTCTACCTGCTTTTCATATTTCATTTTCACATGTGACTTGGATATGAACACTTAAAAAACACTTAGAAATCAAATCTTGCAGCTGATGGTCCCTATCAACACATTCCTGACCAAGTGGTTATTTGTCTGACATATGATCATAAACAATAGATGGGGTCTCACAGCCTACTGAATCCGTTCACTGACTTTTCTACTCATCAGCTGCTAGCCTATAAATCTGCCTTCCAGTAGTTTTCAGATCCCATTCTTCATTCAGTCAACACATCAGCACACAATAAATATAAGCCATCTTACAAACCATCACCATCCAGTCAACATATTTCCTGTTGTGAGCCAATAATATTGCCTGAGAAAAATCTCTGGCTACTAAAACCATATTTTCATACAGCCTATTTCCTTCTTTTCTTTCCTTTCAGTGTGTTCTACTTAATTTGTTTTGTTTTTTAAAAGTGTGCATCACAAACTAAATGCAGAGTTCTAGGCATCCTTGGGTCACTATAGAATTGGACAGGGCTACTGTTGCCCTCATTTTAGATATTCGCTCTTTTATATTTTGAAGATTATGTATTCACTCATTTTTAAAGGAATCACCTAAATCCTCTATTATTTAATTAGTCACTTAACATATTTGCTATATATCCCTGCTACTAGTCATGGCTTTTATATTTTTTTATCCAAATGATTGATAAAATTTTGAAAAGGACACAGCTAAGGATAAAGCCAGTGGCACCCTACTGACAACCACCTTTACACATTGACATCTATCCATTAATCATCTCTTTGGGTTGAGTTTTTCAATCAGCTACTAATCCATCACTTTGATCTTACACTTTTCTAAATCTTGTCCACAAAAGTCTCCTCTGACATGATTTGTTCTTTGTGGGTCTATATTCACCTCCTTCTCTAAGGAATCATCTTTCAACTTTAATGATGTGTTCTTTACAAAGGAAGGCGATATTATGCTACACAGCAGCAGTAAGCAGAATCTTCATCCAACTTTTCAGTTTAATAATTATTTGTCAAACTTCAAACTTGTGGTACTTCTAAGGTTCACCAAGTTTCCTCAAACATTTTCAAGAATATGTCCATGAACTTATTTTCAAATGATCTGAGAAACCTGGGTATTAATCCTTCTGCTTTAGTAGACATTCAAAATAGCTCTATGTTTTACTAGAATTCTCTTCACCTATTTCAGGTCTCAAATCTTTTTTTACTAGTCCTCTTTCTATTTTTCTGCATCTGAAAATAATTCTAGAAACTATATCTTTACTTATTCATTGTCAGTCCTCTATGCAACAAACCCCAACCAAGTGTTTTCTAGTCATTGCTGAAATTATATCTAAAATACCATCATTTCACCTTGTCTTTCTTACAGTTAGTTTATTTGCTGAATTTAGGTTAAACTAGAAAAGTGAGTGCTTTAAGGTTTAGATGTTACAGTGTTTCCATTACATTTAAGATGGAAAGACAGGTCTTGACCTGGAAAGAACACTAAATGTGGGTTCAGATATGAAAGAGTATGAAGACTGAACCCCAAAACTTTCTAGTTCTCTGTTTGGGAGGCCATAAGACTTTAACTTATAGTTTTTTCTGTAAGATTATGACTTTTTTTTCTTATATGGAGCACTGTACCAATGATTAACTATGGGAACTACCTTCAAGTACTGTGAAAATGGGGAATATAAAGCATCATGTTATTGTTACTATGTAGTAATATAAAGTTAATATAAGAAGCAAGGATAGGAATGGAAAAATGAAAGCAGCATTTTGATAACTGAGAGAAGAACTAGATTATATATACTGAGATTGTATGATGTTGATCTAGCCCATTTGTGTGCTTAATACCTGGGAAATAGTCTATATGTCCTCCTTCAGTTATTAAAATATGTCAATCATTTAAAAAAACGAGTCAACAGTGACGTAAATTGAGTGGGAAAATTAGAATTTTTTTGTAGTGCTAATATGTCACCAATTGGCATTCTGAGCAAATTTTAGTAGTTTAGTTTTTATAACGTCATAGGTCATATTTTAAATATTTTTGTAGTTTTTCAAATTTAAAAAGTTTAATTGAATTTGACATTGAAAATATTTATGATATGAAATTGGGAATGTTTTCCTTTCAATCACTGGTTTTTGAAAAATTGACATTGAATTAATTTTACAACAAAAATTATAAGTTACTGAACAGGCTGAGAGCATATGTTTATTATTTTTCTTCATCTCAATACTTAATTGCTTATAGGTATGACCACCTATTTAAAATTTAAATTTAAATTTAAAAAAATTTAATTTAAAATTAAAAAAAATTACACTTATTTACTTTTGAGAAACAGAGCACAAATGGGGAGGGGCAGAGAGAGAGGGAGACACAGAATCTGAAACAGGCTTCAGGCTCTGAGCTGTCAGCACAGAGCCTGACACAGGGGCAAACTCACAAACCGTGAGATCATGATCTTAGCCAAAGTTGGACACTTAACCGACTGAGCCACCCAAGCACCCCTGTAATTAAAAATTTTTAAGTAATAAGTCACAGACACTTTATCCATGAAGATTTTTTATTAAGACATTAATTTGGGGCCTAAAATATATGTATTTATTTTCCAGAAAGAGTCACACCTATGAAATTTATTTTTTCTTACTTGTTTACATATTTTTTATAACTCTTTATTAGTTTATGTGCTTTAAGAATACAGAAAATCACTATTCTTAATATTTCAACACATTTGTGGCATCAGAAGATATAGTAATGATGAATACAATAGTATCTCTAACTTACTGTTCATTTGAAATTAATGGCTAGTTTATAATTAATAACATTTAAAGAACTAGTTATTTCTTAAGTGGGAATTGTATTTTAATTTCAAAGGCATTTATACTATTCAAAGAGATCTTTAATTGGGCCTCATTACAAGTTAATCACTTTTCTAAAATATTGCACCATACTTGAGTTTTAATTCTGAGGTCCCTGTAATTCCATTTAAATCAGCATTAAATGGTATGTGCTATGATAATACTTAGTCACTTCATCATGATTATTTGATTTAGTCAAATTAAAGTCTTGTCGTGAGTATATGATTCAGTAATACATATCAAGGCATTGTCCATGTAGCCAATAAAACTCTTTACTCAGTGTTCGTTATTTGTGCTAGATTCAAGCATTTCCTCCAGAACAGCCAATTAAAAGGATAGGCAGTAGGGATGCCCACCATTTTTCTGTGTGAGTACAGGGAGAACAAAAGACACAATGATAGTCCTCTGTGCACACGTCCATGTTGATCCATGCTTCTGTGCCTCTTAGCTTAGGATGACTTTTAAATAAATGTGCTTCTTTCTTTCCCCTCCACACAGTAGGGGAAACTTACCCGACCTCCTCAGCTTACTTTACTTCTCTTCTCAGAAGATAAAGGTACAAAGGTGGTTATTTTCAATTTTCTTTGCTCCTTTTCTCCTCACCAAAGATGGACAAAAATTAGAGTATGATTAGTGGAGGTTGACTAGGGCTCTCTGAGATGTCCCTTTTTCAGAGAAGGGTGTAAATCCTCTTCCACATGGAAATGACTTCCCCATTCAATTGAGACTTGCTCTAGACAGTGATACGAAGCCACTTGGCCATCTAAGCCCCATTCTCCGATTAACTGTACTGTTCATCAAGCTGATATTCTATTCTGTGTTTGAGATTCCTATGCCTTACATTTCAGTTGATTCCAAACTATTAGTAGAAAGAGGAATGTAATTAATTGGCATTTCTAAACCTCATCAGTCAACAAAGGTATGTTTTTCTCCTCTTTTAAAATTTCTGATTGAGGGGCACTTGGATGGCTCAGTCGATTAAGTGCCAACTTCAACTCAGGTCATGATCTCGCAGTTGGTGAGTTCAAGCCCCGTGTCAGGCTCTGTGCTAGCAGCTCAGAGCCTGGAGCCTGCTTCGGATTCTGTGTCTCCCTCTCTCTCTGCCCCATTCCTGCTCATGTTCTGTTTTGGTCTCTCTCTCTCTCTCAAATATAAATAAACATTTTTTTTTTAAATTTCTGATTGAGAAGTGGTTATGTAACTATATGGAGCCCTGCTAGGAACTTATTTACCAGAGCATTTGAGTAGAAAAGTCTTTCCATTGTTATTGTCATGCCAAAAATTTAGGAGATGTGGATTTCTAGAAGAGCAGATCTTACCTGGGAGAAAGGAAAAGAAGCAGAAAGCCAATGAACACAAGTCAAAGCCACATCTACTTCTGTTTTTGTTGTATGAGCAGATACATTTCCAAGTTTCTTTAGACTACCCTGAATTAGATTTATATAATGCAACAAAGAGAATATATATCTGAAAGAAGTAACTGTGAATAAGAAATGCAAACAGCAGAACATGAAATTGGCTATTTTGAAGGGAATCCTCAACAATGAGGATGTCTCTATTTCCAGCTAAATAATTGCAAATCCATGTTACACAATGACAAAATATCTAAATATTTACCTACTGTGTTCAGTTCCATGTGGAGAATGAGCACTGAGTGCCATTATGAAATATACATTTTTCTAATTTTGATTTTAACATTTTTCTTTTGAGAGAGAGACACAGTGTGAGTCGGGAAGTGGCAGGGAAAGGGAGACCAGAATCTGAAGAAGGCTTCCGGCTTAGAGCTGTCAGCATAAAGCCCTATGCAGGGCTCAACCTCATGAACTGTGAGATCATGACCTGACCCGGCATCAACCAACTGAGCCACCCAGATGCCCCCCAAACAGACTTTTTTTTAACAGCTCCACTGAGAAATAATTCATGTAATATAAAATTTGCCCATTTAAATACACAACTCACTATATAACAAGTACATTTCAGTATATACACAGTTGTGCAATCATCATCATGATCTAATTTTAGAAATTTTCATCATTCTCCCCCCAAATCTTCACACTTATTAGCAGTCAATCTCCATCTTTCCCCAATCCATTGCCATAGCCCAGACCTAGGCAATCATTAATTTGCTTTCTATATGTATAGGTTTGGTTACTCTGGTCATCTCATATCAATGCAATCATATTTCAAGTCATCTATGCTGTAATGTGTATCAATACTTTATTCCTTTTAGTTGCCTGAGAGTACTCCATTGTATGGATTATACCACAGACTATTTATCCATTTACCAACTGATGGGCATTTGAGTTGTTTCACTTTTTGCCTATTACAAATAATTCCACTATGGACATTCATGTACAAATCTTTATGTGGACTTTTTTTCCCATTTCTGTTGAATACGTCATTAGGAGTGGAATTTCTAAGTCAAATTGTAATACTATGTTAACCTTTTGAAGAACCACAAAACTGCTTTGCAAAGTAGCTGCAACATTTTACACCCTGACAAGCAATGTTCTCTAACATTTGTTATTATCTTTTTGTGATAGTCATCTTATGATGTAGGAAGCGGTGTCTCCTGGTTTTGACTTGCATTTCACTAATAGCTAATGATGCTGAGCATCGTTTAAGTGCTTATTGACCTATGTATATCTTCTTTGGAGAAATATCCATTCAGAGCCTTTGACTAATCCCTATTTTCTTTTAATATTTGTTTAGTTGTAAGAGGCTCTTTAACATATATGTTCAGAAGGTAAGCCCCTTTTCCACATATGGTTTGCAATATATCAGACAGATACGATTTGCAAATATGAGGGTCAATTAAAAGAGATGTTTCATATTTTATTATTTGAAAAGATAATTGCTGTCTAAAGAAAAAAATTTAGCATATGTAGCAATATAAATGCATGAGATGTATAGATGTATAACATATATAGAAATAAAACAAAACGTGAAAGAGACAAAAGTGCAATGTTTGTTTCTCTCACTATAGGTGAAATGTATATGTTTTGAATGAGTATATCATAAGAGGTATAATGTAAATTCTAGAAAATCTTCTTAAATATCTATAATTAGAAACACAATACGTGACATAATGGAATTATAAAACACACCAATTTAATCCCAAAAAGGCAAGAAAAGAAGAAAAAAATGGGTGAAAGAACTGATGAGATAAATACAAAACAATAAACAAGATGATTGATTAAAATCCACTCATACTGTATTACATTATTGTAATTGGTGTAAAAAATTTAACTTAAAAAAAAGAGAGATTGTCAGATTGGCTTAA
Source organism: Cryptoprocta ferox (assembly GCA_028646485.1). Lineage (NCBI taxonomy): Eukaryota > Metazoa > Chordata > Mammalia > Carnivora > Eupleridae > Cryptoprocta > Cryptoprocta ferox. Next base: position 48,894,643 of record CM053559.1, read on the forward strand.
AAAACCCTCACAAACTCATTTTCAGTATAAGTGTGAGAAAGTATACATTTTGTGTTTGTTTCTCAAAATGCGTACTGATTTATGTGGACATGAAATGATGTGATGTCTTTTTTTTTTTAACTTTTTTTACATTTATTTATTTTTGAAAGACAGAGACACAGCACAAGTAGGGAGGGGCAGAGAGAGAATGAGACACAGAATCTGAAGCAGGCTCCAGGCTCTGAGCTGTCAGCCCAGAGCCCAATGCAGGGCTCGAACCCACAAACCGTTAGATCATGACCTGAGCCAAAGTCAGATGCTCCACTGACTGAGCCACCAGGCACCCAGTGTGATGTCTCTTATTTTATTTGCTTTAAGATGCTTCAGCCATAAAGTTCAAAAAAAAATACAAAAGAAGAAAAGAAAATGAAAAATCATAAAGAGGGAAGATTAAATATATAGTGAGGGATGCCTGGGTGGCTCAGTTGGTTGAGCATCCAACTCTTGATTTCAGCTCAGGTCATGAGCCCAGGGTCATGAGATTGAGCCCCACATTGGGCTCTGCACTGGGCATGGAGCCTGCTTAAGATTCTCCTCTCTCCTTCTCTCTCTCTCTGTCTCTCTCCCCCCCCACCCCTACCACCTCAAAAATAAATAAATAAATGAATAAGTAAATAAATAAATAGTTATAGATAGATAAGTGTAGTGATAAATTGATTCTGGGGTCCAGCTAATGAGAATATGGGTGAATTCAACGCTCTCTCTGTTTTTATATACGTTTGCATTTTTTTGTAATAAAACGCTTATAATACATAATTATAAGGCTTGCTTTTTATTTTGTCTTTTGCAGGGTTGCAAATTACACATTATTTCTCAGATACCAGCAAAGCCAGCAGAGACTAAAAAGTACAGCTAAGGCTCCAATGAGCTACTCTCCTTGCCATCCTTCAGCCACACGTCTAAGGGTCACCTCCAGCTTAGAGAACACTGAGGGAAGAGGGGAACACGGACTGCATTCCATTTCCGGTGGAGCCTGAAGAAAATGAAAACCTCTTACTCGCTGACCACGTGTTCTCATTGTGACACCTTGTCAGATCAGGAGAGCACAGCCTGAAGATAATGTGGGCTTTTAAGAAGGCAGAGCAGAGCCTGTGATCAAATAATTTCTGTGATTATCTTACATTTTGATTTTACTAATAAGTTAGCAAAGGGTGAGCGGGGTATATTTTTCACTAGGTGTGGCTAGAATTTTCTGATGCTTGCACATCAGAACTTTTCCTGAGGAATGCTTTTCTAGAGACAAACTCTAGGGGAAGTCAAGGTGACCAACTAAGGGAGTTCTTACAATCTTTGTTGTGTAAGTTTCCGATGTTTGTGGAGGAGGGCTGCCTGTGGATTCCACTTTCTGCAATTTACAACTAGCTTTCCTTTTTATTATTTTGTTTCATTTTTTCTTTCTTTGTTTTTTAAATTTTGGTTTTGTTTTGTCTTTAATTACAGCCCTCCTGTTTTCTTTTTATGCTGCATGCTGGATGTGTTTGGGATAGTAGTTAAATTTATTGTGAGCTTAATTGCTGGACCTCAAGAAGCACCATGTGGATGGAAGGGATGCTTAGGACCCAGAGGGAACACACATGGACAAACACACACACACACACACACACACGATTTTCATTTTATGAGCAGCATATGTCTGAAATATTACGTATGTAGAAAGGGAAGCAGTGGGAATTTGAGTACTTTTTCCCATGTCTCCCTATACCCTATCACAGAGGTGAGTAGGGAGAGGAGTCTTGATCTATCAGAAAACTCCATTTCTCTAAGCAAAGTGAGAAGGATGAACACATACCCTGAATATGTCCTTTATTTTTATTTTATTTTTTCTTCCTCTGGGATCATCAAGAGTTCTGGGGAAAGCATGCTTCCTCTGTGAGGATCTAACCTGATTGAATATGAGTATGTGATTCTTGGTGGTCATGATACCATGCCTGCTTTAGAGACAGGACATATGTGAGCAAGCTAGAGAATGCATCCCTCAGACATGTAGAAACTCCTGTTTCTACCATTTCTGAATTCAAATATCTGGGTATTTTGGTTCATTTTATGGCTTACTGCCAATTAAACTGAATTTGTCACTTGCTACCGATCACCGTCAAATTTTACAGGCATTTTCTCAAATGACTAGGGAAAAGAGTCCAGAATGAGAGACATCAGAACCGCCTGAGTATAGAAGTGAGACTGTAAGACTGCAATGTCTGGAGGCTGAAAGTGGGACTCCTTCCCTCTCTGTTTCCCTCTCAACTCCCAGAAGGCAGACAACCAGTAATAGGATCCCAGGAGGGAGACTAGATACAGTCCTTTTCTGAAGAAACTGACCACGTCAAAATAGCAGCACCATCAACAATAGCCAAAGTATGGAAAGAGCCAAAATGTCGATCGACAGATGAATGGATAAAGAAGATGTGGTATATATATACAATGGAGTACTACTTGGCAATCAAAAAGAATGAAGTCGGGCCATTTGGAACTATGTGGATGGAACTAGAGGGTATTATGCTAAGCAAAATTAGTCAGTCAGAGAAAGACAAATGTCATATGGCCTCACTCATATGAGGCCTTTAAGATACAAAACAGATGAACATAGGGGAAGGGAAGCAAAAATAATATAATAACAGGGAGAGTGATAAAACATAAGAGATTCTTAAATATGAAGAACAAACAGAGGGTTGCTGGGGGGATGGGTTAAAGGAATCTATTCCTGAAATCACTGTTGCACTATATGTTAACTAATTTGGATGTAAATTAAAAAATAAATAAATTATTAAAATAAATAAATAAATAAATACCCATAGATATTCACAGGTAGGGTCTCCATGTGACTGAATCTGTCTCAACACACTTTTGTTTCTGAACCCTATGAATACAGAATTTCCAATCAGCTTTACAAATACCTCACCCTTTAAATGCTAATGAAAAGATAATGTTCCACAGACATTTAAACAAATATGCTAATGTCAAAGGGAGGTGGAGTTCTCTAAAAGAAAGAAAGAGGGAGAGAAATAGAACTCAAAAAAATAAATAAGATTTAAGGAGAATTTTTAAAAATTCCTCTCCAAAAAATAATTAGTAAGTTTGGGATATACCTATACCTTTGTGGGGAGTAGAACGAGAAAGTAAAAGGTGAGAAATATGTGGAAAAGATCAGTGTTAGAAGATCAACTTGGAAGTTCATACTCGTGAACAACAAGAACAAGAAAAAAGAGGCAGTAACCAAGGAAAATTTCCTAAAATGGAAGGAAATGAGTTACCAGATAGGAAGTATCCAGTGAATACAAAAAGATGCATATTAAACACACACACACACACACACACACACCAGGAATTTTCAGAGAAAATGCTATCAAATGTGTAGAGGTAAAATAGATCATTTAGGACGAAGGAGAAATCAGACTGACACCAAATGGTATGATGGCAGCACTGGGAGCTGGAAGCCAGTGAATCAATGCTTCGAAAATTCTAATGAAAAATTATTTCCAAATTTTCAATCAAGAGTGAGGCTAGAATTTTCAGACAGGTTATGGTAAAAAAATGCACCTTCCTCAATAATCTTTTGGATGACAGAGTAGGCAGACATGAAGACAGACGTGCTCGGACCTGGGAGTCATGAGATCCAGTGCAGGAGAGAGCAGAGGAAGGGGGAAGGGAAGTCACGATGAGGTCCCCAATGGAGCCGTGAAGCAGGCTCTGTGCTAGAGCTGTGGCAACAGCGATCCAGGAGGAATGTTCTCAAGACAGTGAGAGGAACACTCATGGGATGAGTGGATGATCAGTTTAAGAGAAGGTTTCATTACTTACTGTCTATTTAGAAATGAATGGGCTATATGTATGGAGATTACAAAGCAAATTTTAAAACATGAGACTATTATATACATGAAAAATCAATGTATCAAAGAGGAAATATAAGAATAGTACCCACAATAGTAAAGTAACCATGGAAAAGCTAAAATTGGGACAATAGAAGAGGGGAATTGTGTACAAACACTGGGGTAGAATAAAGCCATAAATGAATAGAACCATTTTTCATAAAAAAGTAATTGATAATATTTACAATCCATTAATCTAGTGATAGTAGTAGATCCATTTTATTCAAATAAGGTCATATTATTAAGGAAGAGTTGGAAGTAGTTGCCTCTTCCAGTTCCACTCATAATGGAGTAGCTGAAATCAGACTTTCTTTCTGCCATTATCAATGATAGAAACTGGAAAAATATAGGGGCGCCTGGGTAGCTCAGTTGGTAGAGCATCTGACTTTAGCTCAGGTCATGATCTCACCGTTACTGAATACAAGGCCCTCATCAGGCTGGCTGTGTCAGCACAGAGCCTGTTTTGGATCTTTTGTCCTCCCTCTCTCTGCCCCCCCCCTCCACAAATAAAAATTTTAAAAAAGAAACTGGAAAAATACATAAAACACTTATTTTAGACATTAAATAGCTACTGCTACAAGATGATGATCACTGTAGGTAAGGCTACTTGCTACCCCATCTGTCTCTCTGGGGCCATGACACAGAGCCCAGACAAGGAAGACAGGACACAGAAATCCAAGTTCAGGGGTACGGAAGCAGGTCGAATTTTGAGAGAGGGTCCCAAAGAGGCAAACTCATGGAAAAGAAGTTCCCACATATGGAGAAGAGTTTCCATCTGTCTTTGGAGGATTTCTGAGCTGAGCTAGGGGAGGCCTACCAGAGGACAACTGAGGAATTGGAGGCTTGGGCTGTGGCTCCTGGTTGAGGCTTCCAGGGAAGCCACAGGCATGCAGAGACCCTGGAGGAGGGACAGGAGTGGGGGCTCATCCATTGGATGATGTGAGAAAAGTGGCGTGAATGGTGCTATATTTCCAATATGAGCAACTGGAATTTGGCAGAATGATTAATAAAGACAGGAAACCAAGGAGAAAAAGCTATGAAGATGACTTGGGAAATATTGAAGATATTTTAGAAAGAATGCAGAACTCTGAAATTTGTGAGTAGAGAGTTTGAAATTTATATCGGTAGATCAGGAAAACGATTTGCCCCAGTGACATGAATGGGGAAGTCAATTTGTGCATAAATTACAGTAGAAGTGAATGAATGAATGCCATTGAGTGAATGAAATCTTTGGACAGAATATATAGATTAAAGGAAGAGTTGAAGAATGCATCTAAACTACCAACATTGAATGGCTGGGTGCAGGAAGAGGAGGAAGCCAGCCAGGGAATCTGAGACGGAGTGGACATAGTAAAGAAAAATAACAGGAAGTTGTCACAGACGTTAAGAGGAATGAATAATAACAATTTTCATCTGTCTGGTCTGCTGCCAAGTAAATATTTTTGGAAGAAGCATATTAACAAATGCATCAGTTAGGTCAGCAATCACTAATGACATGAGAGTCTACCTCAGACACCAGTTATGAAATAATTTCATAGTCATGGGCTCAATGCAATGTTTTAACCACAAGACAAACTACAGAAAGGAAAAAAGTTAAGGAAGTGAAGAGGAGAATATTCATGTGAAACACAAGCCTGACTAGTCTAATTCAACATCACACACAATGAGACAATAAAAATAGGAGGATAGAGTCCAATTCTTACTCCACTGAAAATGTCCTCATTAAATCTGATGGCCTCCTTCTAAAGGATGAGAAGTTTGTGTTCTAAAAGTATATTTTAAAATGTAGTTTCAAAAATCACTCAAGTTTATATGTTCCCTAACAAAAGAAGAAAATGTAACTGTGTGCTTAGAAAAGTAGTTCTCCATATGATGTTACTGGGATTGAAAAGTATCCGACTTCCGTCTTTCCCATCCACAGAAGCAGGGAGTGTTGAGGAGGGATCAACACTGCAGACAACTTGATAGTACAGTGTACAAAAGAAGTGGATTCATGGTAAATGAGGAAAATCATCACACAGTCTTCATGGACAACAGAAAATGTGATTTAGTCATATCTATTACCCATGTAACTGGTACTTGCATTGCTCAAAAAATTAATAAAATGGAATAAAATCAATGAATCAAGCAGAACTTCAAACCCCATTATTACAGAGTTGATGCACTAATTACATAATTCAAAATATTTTGGCAGATATTCAAGATATAATCATATAGTACAATCACATTTTTCAAGACCAGAAATTTTTTCACAAGCCAACTTAGAATATCACGTTTGATAGGGGCGCCTGGGTGGCTCAGTCAGGTGAGTGTCTGGCTTCAGCTCAGGTCATGATCTTGTGGTTCGTGAGTTTGGGTCCCACGTTTGGAGCTCAGAGCCTGGAGGCTGCTTCAGATTCTGTGTTTCCCTCTCTCTCTGCCCCTCCCCTGCTCACACTCTGTCTCTTTCTCAAAAATAAATAAACATTAAAAAAATTTTAAAAAAGAATACCACATTTGATAACTTAAAGCTCATGCATCAAACCCGAAATAGGCCATTTTAGCACCAAGTTACTTGTTGACCTCCAGCACCCACGTTCAGTTGAGAAAGAAGAAATTGTGATCAAATTTTCTGTTCTCTCTGACAATAATAAGGATGTGATTTGTTCTCATGAAATCAGTCATTTGGAGGAAAGACCAGTAAAATAACAAGATTAAATGAACACACTGATCAAACTTTTTAAAGAAGAAGGATCTTTTGAACAAGACATTAACCCTATTCTGCTAGGAAAGATAATATTAAATGAATGTAATCCCTGCACTGTAGAAGAGGAATAATCCTTTATAAATGATTTTCACTGGAGAAGCCCCTGCTTTTAGTCAGAAAAAGGAAACTCCCAGAATGTTTCTTCCTGCATCTGCTGTATCTCAAATGTCTTCTATTTGAAGTAATCTTTATATTGTTGTAAATCCCTTCACATACACTGACAAACCAGTGTAGCTAGTGTATATGGGTACAATATTTTTAGAAGATAATTTGGCATTTTCTGTGCTATTACCTATCGATTCAACAATTAAGCTTCATGGTATTTAACCTAGAGATATACACACAGGCCTTTACGAAGGTACATGCTGTTTTTGAATGCTTTTAATGTCAAATTTTATTTTAAAGTTAGAAATTAAGAATAAACAAAAACCTAATTGTTTATCAGAACAGGGCTTGTGAAATCAACCTTGATGAAACTGTATAATGAAATATGAAGTAGCTCTCAAAAAAGGTAAGCCAGATTTTTTATATTAATATAAAAAAGTGAGATAATGTTTTTATGAATTCTTCCTGCATGCTTTTGCTCCTAATAAGTGTACACGGTAATAATTGTACATGAATCATATGTGAGTCTACATGTCTACATATACTGAGTTCCATAAATTAAAGAGCCAAGCCCTGTTTAGGAGTCTTACATGCATGAATGCATTTATGACTCATAATGGATTTATAAAGTGTGCAAAGTTATTTTTATCTATCTATCTATATTTATTTATTTATTTATTTACTTATTTACTTATGATAATGAAGTGCAGTCAGAGAAATGATTCAGTTAAGGTCACACAAGTAGGAACTGGAATTTAAAGATTTGGAAACTTCTCAATGTATCCATAACTGGCCACCCTAGCAGAAGGGGACAGAGACAGAACAACATGAAGGAAGACTGCCAGATTTCATAGCTCCTAGAGGACCAGACCATGTTGTCGTTTGACTGTACTTGTGCACGATTCTTCAAAATCAAGGAAGAATGACCCTAAGGATGATTCAGAAATCCTTAGGGCTGCCTCCTCAGTTTCAAACAGACCCTCTCAGTCCCAGCAGGTCAGACGACAGCCACCCAGAGGCTTGGAAGTGTGGTCCATGTCTGGATGGTGGGATCCATGCCTGAAGGAGCTACTGGGGCAGAACTATTGCTCTAATGAATCCTGAGAGTGGGTCCACCGCCCCATAAGGCAAAGCATTGAACCAAAGGGGAATATTCTCATGCATTAAGATCTGGTGGTATTTGCTTTGCTGGGTTTGGGACCCATAACCCCTTTTTTCCTTCTGATCTGTGTCTTTAAAAGTGGACATATCTCTCCTATACCTGTCTCAATGCATTTTGGAAGCATATAACTTACTTGGTTTCATAGGTTCAAAGCTGAAGAGAAACTTTCCCTCAAGATAAATTGTATGCTAGAGTCCATCCATGTCTGATTTTGATGATACTTTGATAAGACTTTGGATTTTAGACTACAGTTGATTCTAGAATGAGGTAAGATTTGGGGGGGCTGTTGAGATGGATTGAATGTATTTTGCATGTGAGGACATAAATTCTGAAGGCCTACGGTGGAAAGTTATAGAATTTGTCCTCCCTCAGATTCATATGTTGAATCTTCACCTTCAAAGTGATGGTATTTGAAGGTGGGATCTATGGGAAATAATTCTGTTTAGATGAGATCATGAGATCATCATCATCTCATAATGATATTCCTGTCTTTATAAGAACTAGAGAGGAGAGAGAGCGAGCTCTCCTTCACATGTAGATACAGCAAGAAGAAAGCAAGCCAAGAAGGCGGCTCTCCTCAGGAGTCAAATCTGTCAGCACATTGATCGTGGACTTCCAGGTTCCAAAATTGTGAGAAATAAATATATGTTTTTCAGCCACTACAGTATTTTGCTAGAGCAGCTTGAGCTGAGTAAGAAACTATGCTTTAATGTATTGACATTTTGAGCATTTGAGATATCTTTTCTGGGACCTGGCAGCTGGGAAGTGTTCTGGAAAAGATAATCTGTTCAGATATTACTTGACTTTTGAGAGTGGACAAAACAAACAAACAGACATTGTACATCAGTAAGCCTTTAATGAATCTAATTAAGGAAAAAAAAAGATGATACAAATTGTTACTAGAAATCAAAGAGAAGACATCACTCTGGATGCTGTGGACATTAAAAAAAAAAACATAAAGGAATACCATGAACAACTCTATGCCCACAAATTTGATAACCTAAATAAGTGGATAAATTCTTTGACTTTCACACAATGTGCCAAAACTCATACATGAAGAAATAGACAAGTTGAATAGATCTATATCCATTAGAGAAAATGAGTCAATGATTAATGACTTTGCAACACAGAAAGCACCAGGCTCACATGGTTCATTTATTGGTGAATTCTACCAGACATCTGATACTTTAATATGTAACAGATATTTCACTTATGGGATATCAAAGAGAATAGTAAACACTCCTCAATGACTGTATCTCCTCTCCTATGGAAGGTATTAGTCTGTTTTTAGTTGTCCAAAAGATAATTGTATCATGTTAAAAAGGATAACCACCTTGTTATTGTGCTTATTAAAATTGTTTTTAATGTTTATTTATTTTTAGAGAGAAAGACAGCATGCAAGCATGGGAGAGGCAGAGAGAGGGAGACACAGAATCTGAAGCAGGCTCAAGTCTCTAAGCAGTCAGCACAGACTGCAAGATCATGACCTGAGCTGAAGTCAGACACTCAACTGACTGAACCACCCAGATGCCCCCGTGTTTATTTATTTATTTTTTAATTTTTAACATTTATTTATTTTTAAGAGACAGAGAGGCAGAGCATTAGCAGGGGAGGGGCAGAGAGAGAGGGAGATAGAGAATTTGAAGCAGGCTCCAGGCTCTGAGCTGTTTGTCAGCAGAGAGCCTGAGATGGGGCTTGAACTCACTAACCATAACATGACCTGAGCTGAAGTTGGACACTCAACCAACTGAGCCACCCCAGGCACCCCTCTATGTTTATTTAAAAATTATGTTTGATTCAAGGAGATGGCATATAAATGCCAAGTTGAACAGTTGGACTTATGATGGTTAACTTCATGTATCAACTTCACTAGGTCAAGGATGCCCAAATTAAACGCTATTTATGGTGTGTCTTTGAAGGTGTTTCTGGATGAGATTAGCATTTGATTTAGTGGTCTCAGTAAAGTAGATCGTCCTCCCCAATGTGGGTGGGTGCTATGCAATCTTTTAAAGTCCTGAATAGAACAAAAAAGGGAAGGAAGAAGAAACCCCTTGGGTGGCTCAGTTGGTTGAGTGTCCAACTTCTGCTCAGGTCATGATCTCCTGGTCCATGAGTTGGAACTCTGCATCAGGCTCTGTACTGACAGCTCGGAGCCTCATTTAGATTCTGTGTCTCCTTCTTTTTTTGCCCCTCCCCTGCTTGCACTCTGTCTCTCTCTCAAAATAAAGAAACATTAAAAAAAGAAAAGAAAGAAAAGAAAAGAAAAGAAAAGAAAAGAAAGACATTTTCAATATACAACAACATGGATGAACTTTGAGAACATTACGCTAAATGAAATAAGTCAGTCACAGAAACAAATATTGCATGATTCTACTTATATAAAGTAACTAAATAGTGAAATTCATAGAATCATATAATGAAATGGTGGTCACCAGCACCTGAGGTGGGGAAAACAGGAAATTACTAAGCAACAGGTATTAAATTTTAGTGAAGAAAAATGACAGAACTTTAGAAATCTTTTGTACAACATTGCACCTATAGTCAACAATAATGTATCACACGAGTAAAAATTTGTTAAAAGGGTAGATCTCATGTTAAGTGTTACCATAATAAAGTTTCAAAAAATTATGCACTGGGGGGCAGGGTGGCTCAATCGGTTGAGTATCCAACTTCGGATCAGGTCATGACCTTGCGGTTTGTGGGTTTGGGCCTTGCATCCGGCTCTGTGCTGATAGCTCAGAGCCTGGAGCCTGCTTCAGACTCTCTATCTCCCTCTCTCTCTGTCCCTCCCTGCTCACACGGTCTCTCTCTCTCTCTCTCTCTCTCAAAAATAAACATTAAAAAATAAAAAAATAAAATTCTTTGCACTTACTTGTGTAGGTGTGATAAAATGACTACTCAAGCAATTATGATTAATAAACAACCAGAATTAATAAATTAATCATTGCTAAGTAATGGTGAGAAACTTAAACATATTTTGAAAAAGCAATTCTAAGTTTTGTATTATAGGTGAATTTGAGACATGGGAAAACATTTGTGTGCAATGAACTGCCTTTTCACTGTCACTTATAATGTATAATGTAGATGTTTCTATAAAGCATGATAACCATCAAGGAAGAATTTACATAAAATGAGACATGTGGTAGACACAGCCCCAAAGTTTAATTCAGTTGTGAATTTAAAGAAAAAAAATGGAAGCCCAAAAGACATTGGTGTGCTCAGTAACAAGATTAGTATTTTTATGGATTAGACACAGAAAAGAAGGGCAAAGTTAACAGGGTGTGTCAGACTTTGATATAAAAACACATAATGGCTTCCTAGATGCAGATTCCTGAGAGGTGAAGCACAATTCAGGTTTAGTGTCCTATCATTCCTGGAAAAAAAGAGAGAGAGAGAGAGAGAGAGACAGACAGACAGACAGAGAGAAACACAGTCAGAGACAGAGACAGAGAGATGCTTACTGTAGCCCGAGGCTTTCAATTTTACAGGTGTCCAATGCATAATTTGTCCCAACACTAAAAATGACACAGAAGTTGGAGGACTCACTACCCAATTTCAAGACTTGGTATAGAGCTTCAATCATGAGGACACTATGATATTGGTGAACAAATAGATTCAAAGCTCAATGGAACAAAGTAGAGAGTCCAAGAATAGACCCACACAAAAATGGTTAATTGATTTTTAAGGAAGAAACAAAAGCAATTCAATGGATAAGGGACAATTTTCTTTAATGTTTATTTATTTTTGAGAGAAAGAGAAAGAGTACGATCAGGGGAAGGGCATAGAGAGCAGGAGACACAGAATCTGAAGCAGGCTCTAGGCTCTGACTTGTCAGCACAGAGCCTGATGTGGGGCTTGAACTCATGGACCATGTGATCATGACCTGAGCCAAAGTCAGTCACTTAACTAACTGAGCCACCCAGGTGCCCCGGGACAATTTTCAACAAATGGTGCTGAAGCCACTAGACATCCACATTCAAGAAATTGAACTTCAATCTCCATCTAACACCTTATATAAAATCAACTCAAAATAGATCATTGACCTAAATATAAAAGGTAAACTACAAAATGATTATGAGAACACAGGAGAAAATCTTTGTGGCTCAGGTTCAACAACAGTTGTAAGCTTCTATACACCAAGGCATGATTCATGAAGGAAAAAAATGATTATTTAGACTTCAAAAAATTAAAACAAACAAAAAATTTGCTCTGTGAGAGACACTGCTAAGAGAATGAAATGAAAAACCACAGACTGAGAGAATATATTTGATAAACAAATTGGATAAAAGAATTATAGCCAGAACATTTAAAGAACTTTTTAAAATTTAACAATCTTCAAAAAATGGGCAAAATATTTGAACAGACATCTCACCAAAGAAGATATACAGATGGCAAATAAGCACATGCAATGATGCTTGACATCAATAGTCATTGAAAAAATGGAAATTATTGCCATGAGATATTTCTGCACACATTTTAGGATGCTAAAATATATATATTTATAATACCAAGGATGCTGAGACCTGGAAATTTCATACGTTGGTGGTTGGGATGAAAGATGCTACAGACACTCTGGAAAATATTTCACTTTTTTTTAAGTTAAACATGTACATCATATGAGCCAATGGTCCCACTTCTATATATTTACCCAAGAGAAATGAAAATTTGCATTTACACAAAAACTTGTAATGAATATTCATGGTAGCTCTATCCATAATTGCCAGAAACAATATAAATTGGCTTCAATGGATAAATGGATAAACCATTGATACTCACAAAATGGAATACTGTTCAGTCATAATAAGGAACAAACTACTGATATATGCAACAACATGGATTATTCTCAAATGCGTTGTACTAAGTAAAAATATCCTAGAATCAAAAGCCTATATACTGTATGATTCCGTTGTATGGTATTCTTAAAAAAAGGCAAAAGTATGAGGACAGAAATTGCCAAGTTGAGGAAGAGAGGTATAAACTGCAAAGGATTAGCATGAAGGAGTTGGGGATTTTTGTTTTGTTTTGCTTTGGTTTGGTTTTGGGTTTTTTGTGTGTGCATTTTTGAAGAGGGGATGTGATGAAACTGTTTTATGTATTGACAAGGTAGTGATTCTATGACGTTGTATTTGTGAGGACTGTGAGGAATTACTTTTACTCTATGTTCAAAAAATGAAATAATAGTTTTAGAAGTGGTTACATGGGAGTTTAAGTTTATATTACTTAAAAACCTCTTCTACTTTAAGAAGTGGGGAATTGTGAGAAAAACAGCTCATCAAACACAGATAGTCATCACTGCAATGTTTCCAAATGTTCTGACTTTCTTTCTCTTTGATGTCAAGAATATCATTTGTGTGTCCCCCAATATTCAGGATAAATGATCAGTTATTCCCCCAAATTATTTAAATTCTTTACCTCATAAGAAAAACACTAAAGATAAATCTTTTAAAGATGGAAGGAGAGAGACAAGGTTTTCTGATGGTATTCCCTTTTATATAGGGAAATAAAGTAATAAAGAAGAATAAAAGATGTAACACACTTTCTAATGTTATTTTTCAATGTTTTATATACCCTCAATTTTTTGTAATGTGTATCAGTGACTCTTACAAATTAAACAATACACATTTATTTTCATAAAATAATGATTCTGTACAAAATATATTACTCATTGCTGTTTCAAGCATTATTATTAATAAGGCTTATGTAATGAAGTTTCTGGTTGTTTAAGCACATCTTCCTATAATGCCTAACAATGAATCCCAAATATATTTATCTTATATCTTAAAGTCTATTACATCGCCCCCCAAATTTAATGCAAATAATTTTATTCACTTTTTAAATTTTTTTTTGTTAACATTTATTTATTATTGAGAAACAGGGAGACAGAGCATGAGCAGGGGAGGGGCAGAGAGGGGGAGACCCAGTATCTGAAGCAGACTCCAGGCACTGAGCGGTGAGCACAGAGGCCCATGTGGGGCTTGAACCCAGGAGCGGTGAGATCATGACCTAAGCCGAAGTTCGACGCTCAACAGACTGAGCCACCCAGGCGCCCCCAAAGTATTTCGCTTTAGAACAATATGTAATGATATACCTCTCAGATCATAGCTTTATACTTCTACTACAAAGACATACTAGCTGTTGACCTTTCCATTAAAAAGTTTTACCATTTCTACATGTATCTGCATGATTCTTCAAAATGAAAATTTATAAGTCGAAATTCAGCATATATTCACTAGGAAGGAAGGAAAAATAACTTGAAAACCTAATTTCAACAAGAAAAGTAAAATGTGAAGTTTTTGGTATACTGTCAAACTAATATTGAAAAACACATCTGATGAGTTCTGTCTCCATGGACCAAAGACTGTGCAGTGTTGTCCTCAGAACATGGTAGATATTCTCTCTTTTTTAATTTTAGTAGGATCCATTACTGTTTTTTTACCTTGTTACTTTCCAGCATTTTAGAGAACATAAATTAAATAATAATCCACAATCTCCAAGAGTAAGAATAAGTATTTTTTACTAATCAATATGTAAAATTGAGTTTCACAAGTCATATGGGTTTTTTAAAATCTTTTAATGTTTATTTATTTATTTTGAGAGAGAGAGAGAGAGAGAGAGCGTGAGGAGGGGAGGGGCAGAGAGAGAGGGAGACAGAATCTGAAGCAGGCTCCAGGCTCCTAGTGGTCAGCACAGAGCCCGAAGTAGGGCTCAAACTCACCAATCCATTAGATCATCACCTGAGCTGCAGTAGGACGCCTAACCAACTGAGCCACCCAGGTGCCCCTAGCAAGTCATGTGGGGTTTTATGATGAACCAGGCTATGCTACAGGAAATGACCATTTATTCAATAAGAAAATAAGATATTCTAGTGGATAATATAATCTAGTTAACATTGATTTACTCTATATGAAATAATTACTGATTTTCAGTCCTATAGATTCAACATAATTTAACCATCTTGCTGATAAAGAAGGGACTTCTCTTCTCATCTTTAGTGTCCTCTTGTCAGCCCAGTGGTCATCATTTTTTCAAGAGATTGAGTTCTTTTAAAGAGTGGAACCAACTGTGAATTGAAGGCCAAATTAAACAAAATAAGAAATCACATATGAATGCATTCAAAGGCTTTGGTATATATAAATATATGTAAATATATATATTTATAAATATAAATTCATATATATATTTATAAATATATATATATTTAATTTGAAGACAATTGAAAAGCTATATGCAATTTTTGGAGATTAATTTTTAGAAGGGGAGATAGAAGATGAATAATGGGTAACTGGTGTTCCAATGATCAGAAGTGAAAGGATTATTGTAAAAATTAAGCTTGACATTGAGACTAGAAGAACAGTTAATGCACTATTATTAAAGGAGTGTCATGCCTAGCCTAAGGTGGGTTCTGGCTCACTAATAATAACTTACATTACACTAAACTTGCATTCTGACAATATCACTTGCCTGCTAAACAATGAAAATGTGCAATGGTATGTTTGTACGACAGTATGAAAGTAAATGGTATTTCTGTGGAAATGATAAAGAAATACGGGCTTGCTGCTTGTTCAATTAGAGGAGTTATAACTATTTGAAATGCTTATTTAAGAAGTTACTCATCAATTTTACCATGGAAGAGAACTTTGATTTCAATCTGTCTTCTGAGGCATTGTTTTTCAATGAACTGGATGAAAATATAGTTGGTATGCTTAACAGTTATGTTCATTATTTAATGATATATGAAGAGTCCCAGTTTGGGGTGACTGAATGAAAAACTTGTAAAATCTTAGGGAGCTACAACATTAGAATAAACCTAGTAAAAATAAAAAGTAAATAGTACTATAGATGAACATCAAACTAAGTGTACAAAACAGGATGGAGAGGTCATTCGATTTAATAATAGAACCTACAGAAAAAAATTGTGGAAGAGACAGTAAAGAAAATATGATCAAAAGACTAATATGGCTACTAAAAATAGCTACTCCCACTGGCAAAAGATAAAACAATTCAAATTTAGTATTTTGTAGGTAATTGCAAATCTCTATACCTAGAGTTTGGTTTTCTGTTCCAATATTACTCTTTGAAGAAAATATTAATCTTAGAATATGATTAGAAACACACAGCCAGGATAGTAAAGGATCTGGGTGTATTCAGCTTGGAAAAGGGAAGAATGTGGGCAGAAAATTAGAACAGTGGGTTGTTAGAAGCTTCACCATGTAGAAAAGGCTATGTTTGTTCCCAAGGGATAGCGCTGGATCAATGATCAGCCTCTACAGAAAATAGACCTCAAGAATTAATCAAGCCACATCTAATCCAACACTGAAGGGACTCCAGAAACAATGATTTGCTTGTAATTGGAATTGTATAAAAGTAATCAGTAGGGTTCAAGAATGGAGGGGGCGGGATTTAGAGGTGATTATCTTGAAAGGAAGTGGGGATAGTCGCCCATCACTCTTAAGGACTTTACAGCCCTTACATAATTAGAAAATGCTTATCTAATTGTGCATATGTAGGGATTGGATTTTGGAGCCCTAGGAGTTCCCTGTCCCCCTCAAATAGGAGTTTTTCCTGATACATCTACACAAGATACAAATATACTTTCCTCAGAAAGACAATCTTCTAGAAGCTTGCCTATGCCTCTGGCCATGGCTTGTATAATCAAATATTAAGTTATTTTAATGTTTCTATAAGGCTTAATATTTTTGATTTTAGGATAAATTATGAAATTCATTATATTTTGATTTGATAAATATCTATATACTTAGATACATAAATATTATGTTCATGGTTATATTTGATAGATAAATCATTTCCAGGAATGATTTATAGTAGTCATCTCTTTTTTGTTTTTTAGTTTATTTACCTTATCACAAGTTTTTACTATTAAAGTATTTACTATGACAAGGTATGGTAGAAGGAGAAAAGATGGTTTAGATTTTCCAAGAATTAGAAACACAGCCCCCCTTTTTTTCTTCACCAACCTCCTATGGTTCAAACCTAATACCCAAAGCGAGTGCCAGTTTGTCTGAACGAAGTCCAATTTCATATGGAAACAATCTTGTTCCTCTAAAATGAGAAAAAGAAGATTGCTTACTGTTTCACCATGCATACTCTCCTTATCTCTATCTACCTCTGTAACTCTAGTATAGCATGTAACAGGGGTAAGGCTTTGAGTGGCTTCATGAAGTATATAAAACTTTGCACGTATTTTCTGAATTTTGTTTTTACTTAGCAGTTGTTGTGGGCTCAATGATGGCTCCCTAAAATATGTCTACCCAGAACCTTTTTTGGAACAAGGGTCTTTGGACAGATTTAATTTAAAGATATCAAGATGAGATTGTCTTGGATTACCTGGATAGCTCTAATTCCGGTGATACATGTCCTTATAAAAAAAAGAAGACTTAGACTATGTGATGAGGGGGGCAGAGACTGGGGGTGTCTTGTCACAAGTCTTGGAAAATCTGGAGCCACAAAGCTGGAAGAGGTAAGAGATGCTCCTCTTAGAAACTCCAGGAGAGGGTGTGGGCAGACTTCTTGTTCTCAGACTTGTGGTCAACAGAATCATGAGGAAATGTATTGCTGTTGTTGTAAACCACGTGGTAATTTGGAACCTGAGAAACAAAGGCAGCCATCATGTGTATTTGAAATACAGAATCTTACTTTTAAAATAAGAAGATTCTATATTCATGGCTCAGAGAGAGAGAGAGAGAGAGAGAGAGAGAAAGAGAGAGAAGGAAAGGAGAGACACAGAGAAACAGAGAGAGAGAGAGAGAGAGAGAGAGAAATCAGCCATAAATTTAAGTTTTCTGACACAGTAACTAATATATTGTAAAGTCAGGAAGGTAGGAATTAGTTAGAAACTATGGAAAACTCTTTGATCTCCTTACAAAGATAGGGAGCTGCCCAGTGTCTTTTTAAAACTTGACTCAGTGATTTTTTTTTATAAATTTAAAAAAATATTTTGTATTTATGTTTTGAGAGAGAGAGCGAGAGAGAGCAGGGAAGAGTCAGAGAGAGGAGATACAGAATCCGAAGACAGGCTCCAGGCTCTGAGCTGTCAGCACAGAGCCCAATGCGGGGCTTGAACCCAGAATCACGAGATCATGACCTGAGCCAGTGTTGGACGCTTAACCGACTCAGCCACCCAGGCGCCCCATTCTTTTTTTAGTGATGGATGATTTTAACTGCTTCTTTCTTTCTTTTTTTCTTTATTTTTTTAAATGTTTATTTATTTTTGAGAGACAGCAAGAGACAGAGTGTGAGCAGGGGAGGAGCAGAGGTAATCGGAGACCCAGAATTTGAAGCAGGCTCCAGGCTCTGAGCCATCAGCACAGAACACGATGCGGGGCTTGAACTCACCGAACTGTGACATCATGACCTGAGCTGAAGATGGCCACTTTAACTGACTGAGCCACCCAGGAACCCCTTAACTGCTTATTTCTAAAACAAATTAAAGACAGTAAGAGTGAAGCATGTAAAAAAAGTTAAAACGTAACCTCCACTTCTAGTGCTGGAATAGCAAACATACAGCCTTCACTAGGAGTTTACTTAACTTTGCAAGGCATATATCAGCTATTTTAAATCCAATTTTTAGGTAAAGCAAGTGAAATGCAGATTGGTTAAAAGAAGACACTTCAGTCATGTTGCCATTAAAAAAAATATATACACTAGGCAAGCCTACCTGCTCCCACCCTGTGGTCAGTAATCTATCACACAGCTGCCACATCCCTTTAAATATTAAAATGATGAAATATGGAGAAGACACGCCATGGAAATAAAATTGGCTGTAACAGTGGGAGAGGAATGGAAATTAGTCCAGCGACATATACAAATTTTGTCAGGCATGCTGATTGTCCAAATGAGATTGAAGGCCATTAATTTATAAGAATACCCAGCTAGAAAGTAGACGGAATAGACTAATCCTAGCTTGGGATTTGAAGAGAAACATGTGGTAAATTTGAAGTTGAATTACTACTAATGCACACAGAGACTCTCAAACATAATAGCATGGGAACTTTATATTCAAGACTTGTTACCAGATCAAGGCTGCTAGATCAAATATTTTATATCTTTAAATGGTTTCTTGTTAGAAGAAATTAAAACACATGAGCTCAGACAATAATTTAGATAAAAATATAATTAGGGTATAGACATTCTTTTTTTATGAATACACAAACTGCATTAACAGAAAATTATATGCCCCTGATGTTTTATGATTTATTAACTAACAATATAACCCCTGAACTGTAGAACATTTGATGTATTTTATTTTTTCCCAAGTTTTTATTTAAATTCCAGTTAGTTAACATACAGCATAATATTAGCTTCAGGTATAGAGTTCTGTGATTCAACACTTACATACAATGTAGGGTATAGATATTCTTACACATTTTTTTCTACAAATAAATTTTAGAATCAGTGTTTCAAGTTTCATCAAAATAAGACCAATATTGGGGCACCTGGGTGGTTCGGTCAGTTAAGTGTCCAACTCTTGATTTCAGCTCAGGTCATGATCTTACAGTTCTTGAGTTTGAGCCCCACATCAGGCTCCAGGAATACAGGTGGCGCCTACTTGAGATTTCTCTCCCTGGCTCTCTGCGCCTCCCCAACTTGCATGCGTGCGCACGTGCACTCTCTCACTCTCTCTCTCTCAAAATAAATACACATAGAAAATTAAGACCAATATGTTGATTGGAATAGAACTGTATTTATGGATCAATATTTTTTCACACCTTAGGAATATTTACCAAAAATCATAAGTAGATTTTGAACTTTATAGAGCAGCTTTTTTACAATCATCATTATGCTCATTTTAATCTTTTCTTCAGTTGTGTAATGGTTTGATAAACTGATAGAGAGCATCTGCCTTAGTAATATATCCCTGGATCAGGGTAGCAATTTAAAAAAATGTGCTTATGGTCACATGAAAAATGAATATATATTCCTGTTGTTTATATATATATATATATATATATATATATATACATAGTTTATTTATTTTTTTGAGAGTGTGCATGTGCACGAGCAAGGGAGGGACAGAGGATCTGAAGTCAGCTCTTCGCTAACAGCAGACAGCCTGATGTGGGGCTTGAACTCAGGAAATATGAGATAATGACTTGAGCCTAACTCAGATACTTAACCAACTAAGCCACCCAGGAACCCCTCTATATTTGTTTTAATTTAGTATCAGAGCTTTTCTGGATTTATAAAGTGGCATTTTCTATAGTCAACAACCTTTATGATTTTTTTTAGAAACTTTGTTATATATAGGTTAGAAAGAATTTATAAATAAAGCCATTTAGGTTTAGAGCCTCTATGAAGGTAATTTGGGAGCAATTATAATTTCTTTCCTTGTCACATTGGTCAATTTGGATTTAAAAAACTTTCAGGCAATTTTTATCATAAATAATTATAACAATTCACTTTTGTTGATAGTTTCAAAATGATTAGCATGTATATGTATTATTATGTACTGTCCTCATTTAAAATGAAAAGAAATCTTTCCTCTGCAGCAGAATCCGGTTTTCCCTAAATAAATGCTTCTATTTTATATATTTATTTGTAATGAGCTATTTCCCCAGGAGTTTGTCTGTATTTTATTTTGTTTATGGAAGTTGTCTATATTTTAAACAAAGGTGTCTGAAAATCTGTTTTCTTCAAATCTTCATGTGGTTATTTTACTAAGCTTTAACATTATTTAATTTATTTCTAATTTTTGATTTTTTTAAATAAGAAAATTATTTAATTCAGAGGGTTTTTTACATGTGACTCCACACTTGTTTATGTTTCATAAGTACTAATGAGCACTACTGTTGTTATATTTTAAGTATTCGGCAGATAAAATTTAAAGCTTTTCAACTAAACTGATTCCATTGGACATTTTACTAACTTCCAACTTGTTGAAATAATTTTGTTCAAATTTTTAAAATTCATTATTATTCCAGTGAAAAATATGAACTTTGAATGATGAATCTGCATTCAAGCTCTGATGGCTGGGTAATAAACTCTACTTACATTTCTTATTTTATACAATCCTTGATACATATTTAGCAGTTCTTATCTATATTATTGCTTTCATTATGCCCAAAGAATATTATCTGCATTTTATGATATCTCAAACGCATTGACGTTTGATTTGTGGCCCAGGGTATAAACAGAAATTTAATATTTCAGGAGCATTTGCTGTAAAGGCATATCATATTTTTTATGGTAGAGACTGATTTTTAAAATATACTGACACTTTTTCTTTAAAAGTCTTCACTTTATTAAACAAATCTCATCATGAAAGCATGAAAGATGTAAGAGATTCTCCCACTAAAATTATTTTTTTTTAGATTGTCCAGTTATATGATCTTCACACAAATTAAGTCTCTCCCACTCTTGTTTATGTCATTCTCTATTCTGTGGTTCAAAACTTCCATAATAATATTATGTAATATGAAAGGTATACCTAATATTTACTGTAATACATACTGTTACAGAATAATTTGTACCCTGTTTCATATTATTTTCTCTTGCCACCAATATATTTACAATTGATGTGATGCATGGCTCTAACAAATTTAAAAGAAATTCTTTATTAAGTGAGGGTGTTTAAATGTAGGTATATTTAAAACCACTTGCTTTAAAGTAACATGATTGGCATATTTTTGTTTCATTACTAATGTGTGAGGAAGAAGGTAAAATAGCATCCAATTTCACAGTGAAATATAGGCTATGAAACATGAAACTCACTCTAATTGAATTAATTGAAAATTTATAGCTCGGAATAAATATGTACTAACATAATGCTAACGCTTGTACTGCTAAATGTTTCAAATAATATTTTCTCAATTCAACATCTGTTTTTGTTAAGTGTGCTGAAAAGTATCATTTTCAAATAACAGGAAGACCCAAATTTGCTATTAAATTATATAGAAAGTATGTCTTATTTGACAGTTTCCATTGTGGGATAGAATTACATTTCTGTCTAATGAACATTACTGATTTAAAGAAAGTCTTTGCAAGATGTGCTATCATTAACATGACAAGATGATGATTTGAATAGAACATTCTTAAAGATTGTTTATCATTAGAAATGAAGATTCAATATCTGCTTCATTAGCAAGTGATTTAATTTGACTTAAGGAAAAGACAAAATGAAATCTCTTCCTTGAGCTTAGTCAGGAGTGTGTGGGTGACAACGTATAGAATTACATGATCAGAGATAATCAGAGTACAAATTGGACAATGACTTTAAGTATCCTTCCAAGCTTGTTTCTAATTACTTACTGCAGCACATTTAGAAACTAACTACACAATAACATCGTAATTATAGCTAGATGAGTTGGAATGCATATTGTTGAAAATTTACAAATTGATTTTTATTTATAAATTTGTATATGGTGGGCTCCATTCAGGAAGCCCATATAATCACATATTGTAATTACTCATCTTCATAGAAGTCTCATTTTTAAGCTTAAGCATCCAAACCATTTTAATTATCAGTGGGCAAAAACTGAACCTTTTCTCATCCAAGGTAATTTGAGCTGAATGTTATCAATATAAAGAGGGCTTATTTATGCTCAGCTATTTGCTTCTGTAGTTTATGAAATTCCTAAGGAAGAAAAAATTTATCTATATTATTAAGACACTTGAAAAAAAGGTGGGCTCAACTGAGATTTCCTGCTAACATCTTAGTGTACAGACTTTCTAGAGAAGACCTGCAAAATCTTTCTCAGAGAACAATGTCCATTTGGGAACAACGTGTCATGGGATCTTTGGGCAGCATCAAGGATGCACTTTGAGGGGGCGCCTGGGTGGCTCAGCAGTTAAGTGATCAACTCTTGATTTTGGCTCAGGTCATGATCTCACGGGTCCTAAGACCAAGCCCCACATTGAGCTCCACACTGACAGTAACTGACAGTGTGAAGTGAGCCCACTTGGGATTCTGTCTCTCTCTGCCCCTCCCTGCTCATGTGTGCACATGCTCTCTTTCAAAATAATAAACTTAAAAAAAAAACACACATTTGGAACTCTCATCTGCTTGATTGCATGAACACCAACACAGAACAAAACCTTCTGAGTTTTGAATCTCTTACCCCTTGTACCGTTACTTAGCATACTCAGCAAGTGCCCTCCAAACCCTTTGGAAAAGGTGAGCGTGAAAATACTAAGTGTGTGACTGGTAGAGATGAACATCCTCCTCTCAGAGCCCTATAAGCACTTCATGGTCCTAGAGATGCCTTGGGGACAGTTACACCATCGAACAGGCAGAAAAGACAGAATATTATCATGTTCTACCGAACTCACCCACTGCTTCAAAAGCTGTTCTATAAAAACAAACAAACTGGGAGGGCTCAGCCAAGGAGTCTGGGAATCTCATTTTCTACCATGCTTGATTTCAGACACCTGAGAAATGATAAAAGATTAAAGTATAAAAAGACTGAGTAATATATAAATATTCTTCCAAAACAGTTACACAGTTGCAGAAAACAAGAAACAATGAATTTCGTACAGATAAAGTTAGCTATCTTGGGAGATAATTAACAAATATGCATTTTGATTTTATCAAACATATATTGTATCCAAGCTGGAGGAATGGGTGGAAAGAATGAAAGCATTGCATTTCTGAATTCATTTGTTTTGAGCGATGCACATTGCTATGCTATGGGGAGAAATTTTGTAACAGAAAACATAAGATTTTTTTTTTCAATTAGAATGATGTTGTGTAATCATGAAAGTGTTGTAGCAAGCACTTTGTTTTGAAGAAAAATTATTCTTTAGAAGAGTAACACATTATTGAAACTGTGCAGGGTGTTGAGGTCAATTGTTGCTATATTTGCCTAGTCATTCAGTTAATCAAAGAACATACTGATTGTCTGAAATGATGTGGTACGAGAGTTGAAACCATGAATACAGTTCTGTCTTGGGGCAATCTTCCATTCCCCATGAGACAGTCAGTAGCTATCAATCAGTTGAGATTGAAATGCAGCAATAAAGAAAAATAAGTGTCCCAGGGATTCATATGTGCTGAACTGAAGGAACCCAAGAGACTAAAGTTTATGTCTAAAAGGCAATGTAAGCATAATTTCAGAAATATTCCATGCCAGATCTTTAAGAAAAAAAAAGATCCATTAATGAATGCTGTCATTTTTAAGTTTATGGCTCGTCCTTCAGTTTTATTGAGGAGATAAGAAAGGAAAATGGTTGTGTCTTAAAAATTCAGCACGCAGATTATATAAGAATGTGGATTTGGGCACTTTGATGTAGCACACTTTATCAAGCACACAAAAATCATATCACAGTTTTTGGTGCTTTGTTGCTTGGTTGATTTATTTTTCCTCTGTGAGGTTATATATGGGAAATTATAACATAAAATATTTGAAATAAAATACTCATGGATTTGAGGTTTGGTTTGTAAGTCCACGAAAACCATGAAGCTCTTCCTGGAAAATGTATAAGAACATAGAAATATGGTGTTGCACATAATTTTTAGGAGGACATAAGAAATAAATAATTATAAAGAAAACAATAACAAAGGTTTTGAAAAACCTAACAAAAATATGTAGAAAGTACAGGAAATATTTTTTTGAAAAGAAAATATCTTATGTCTGAATGTTTATATCTTTGCCCGAATATTGGAACAGTGAAAAATCTTACAAACTAACTTATTACAATAAAAACTTAAGAAAATATATTGAGATTTAATATAGAAGTGTTAGAAGAATGTGAAAAATGCTAAAGTCATTTTAAAAGGAAAATAAACTGGTAAGATTAAAATATACAAAAACTAACTTCTACTAGTTTTTGAGGGTGTATTATGCGCCAGGAGTTACTTAAGTACTTACTCACATATTTATTCTTTTTTGTAAGTTTATTTATTTATGTTGAGAGAGAGAGACAACATGAGTAGGGGAGGGGCAGAGAGAGGGAGAGAGAGAATCCCAAGCAGGCTCCACACTGTCAGTGCAGAGCCCCGCGTGGGGCTCGAACTTACGGAACTATGAGATCATGACCTGAACCAAAACCAAGAGTCAGTTACTTAACTGACTAAGCCACCCAGGCACCCCCATAATACATTTCTTCTTCACAAAAATCTGTGAGGCAGATCAAGAAATTGAGGCATGGAGATGTAAA
Organism: Cryptoprocta ferox; assembly: GCA_028646485.1. Taxonomy (NCBI): domain Eukaryota; kingdom Metazoa; phylum Chordata; class Mammalia; order Carnivora; family Eupleridae; genus Cryptoprocta; species Cryptoprocta ferox. The sequence continues at coordinate 48,919,670 of CM053559.1, forward strand.
CACGGATAATCTGCACCAGAACCAATGTATTGTCCAGTATATTAGACTCCCTTTCTGTAGAGAACTACAGTAACTAGAAGTGGAAACCGCACAACCAATAGCGGTGATAGATGGAAAAAGTTTTCCTGAAACAGAATTGCTTATATAAAATCACGCTTTGTATATAAAATGAAGTATCATGAATAAATCGGTGTTATTTGAGCACCATAAAGACAAAAACGATCGATCAGTGTCCTCTTAAATAGTAGATTCTACTACTCCCTCTAATCTTCTAATGGTTTCTGATCTCAGTGTTTAAGACAATATTCTTACAAAGACCTACGGAGGTCTAAATCATCCAGTCCTCTGTCAGACTCCGTTAGTTTTCTTCCCAGGATCCACTTTCTGTCGTTCCCTTTGAACAGCAGAACCCCTGAGGGTTTTACTGGGCACATGGAAATCCCATCTGGGATTATATTTCTCAGACTCCCATGTAGCTGGACTTGCTATGTGGTTAAGTTTTCGTCATGCTGCACAAGAGAATACAATGTGTGAAATATCAACTCATGGACGTTACAAGTTAATTTCTTGCTTTCCACCTCTTTTCTTTCTCACTTTTCTGTAGGCTGGAACTTTGAAATACAGACTTGCTGCTGGTGACCTGCTTTGATCACGAAATGAGAACAAGACTTTTAAAAATAAGGCTTTAAAAAATAAGGAAACAATATGATAGCCGGAAACTGGGTATTGGATGTACCTGTGATTAAGTGCTGTCCATTTGAAATACCTGCCTGTGTTTGAACTGTTAGGTGCAAGAAAAGTAAATGTCTACTATGTGTGAGCCCCCCCCCACCCTTTTTGTTTTGTTTTGTTCTTGTTGTTGCAACATATATTCTAATTTGTAACAGTTTCTTTGCTACCTCTGCAATCTCCTCTCTTAACCAATTTTCCTGGAGCAGTTGACCTTTGGGTTAGGCAGGTCATGATTTCACAGTTCTTGGGTTTAAGGCCAACATCAGATTCTCTGATGTCAGTGCAGATGAGATTCTCTCTCTCTCTTTCTCTCTCTCTGTCTCTCTCTCTTTCTCAAAATAAAAGAAAATAAACTTTAAATAGATAAATAAGTAAATAAATATTAAGTAAACATGGAGATTTTCTGACTAACTTAGATATACCACTCCACATCTCCCTAACCTCTTCTAATTTTCCTATGGACTCTCTCCCCCATTGTGAATTGTCTATATTGTTCTAATAAAAGTAAAAACCTTTCTTCTTTAAAGGTGCACATGAAACTGTCACCAAATCAATCATGTAGTAGATCACTAGGAATCATCAGTAAGATACATGAAGTTAAAATATTATAAGCAATATTTTCTGATTAAACTTTATAAAAATGAGATGTTAAGTGAAGTATGAATGAAAATTTTCCAAATACATATAAAAATCATGTTTTTTTCTGTATAGAAATCAAATAATATTAAAATAGAAATATATTTTCATCAATAAAACTAGCTAATTTGTTCTCTTCTCTTTTTTTTTAATTAATGCTTCTGGAGTACTTTTCCTCCCCAGTTTTCACTTCTATTTGCTTGATGTCACACACGTTCTACATTTAATATGGAAAGACAGAGGTCTAAGAATAGCCAAGAAACTTTTTTTTTGTAAAATTTTTTTTAACGTATATTTATTTTTGAGCTGAAATAGCCAGAAAGTCCAATGTGTATGTAATGCTTGTGGGAGCTTAATTTGCTACGGACTTTGAGGAAAGTAATTTGATAATATTTATCTGGATCGTTAAAAACATTTATATACTCTATGCCATAGTCCTGCTTCTGTAATTATTTTTAAATAAAAAGACCCCCAACGTAATCAAAGTTGGTATATAAAGATATTTATTGCACCGCTTTGGTAATGTAGGCAAAATAAAAATATACAACATGTTGATTGATTGGCCATCTTATGAGGCTGCGCGAAACTAATGGAATAGTATAAAACATCCAAAATAACAACTTTTAGATATAAATCAGTTATCAAATAATAATTATGAATAATAATAGTAATAATTTATTTTCTAATGTTAAATAAATGACAGTGTAAGTAAAATATCTATATTTGTGCCTCCATATATAGGAATACTGATTGGAAGGAAAATTTGTTTCACTTAAGACAGAATTGTCATAAAAAATAATATCAGCATGAGATTGGGAATAATGTATATTAATAATGTATAGAAATATAGCTCACATAGTTCTAGAGAACATGTCATCTGCAGGAAACCAACTGCACTGTATTAACATTCTTGCAACTGAGAAGTGTGGGCATAACTAGGAACAGAGGTGATACTCAACCAAATGGAGTAGAATGTCCCTCTAAGATGACATTGTAAAGACAGTATTTCCAGTTTCCTTGATGCATGTCCTGCAGCTCATATCCCACGCATGGAATGTGCAATAATATGTAAAATAAGGTTCACAGTTCTATAGTATTCACTCTCTCTTTGGGGAATAGTCAGATAAAGAGTGTGGGAAGAGTTGGTGCAGTGGATAAAAAGAGACAAGAAGCAAGAAATTTTCATTATGAGTAAGTTATTCCATTAAGCAGAGAGTGCACGTGCTTCTTGCATTTCATAGACTTTTCTCATTCTGTGGTCAAGGACTATATAAGTAAACTAGGTATCCTTGAAACCACACTGCACGGGGACGGATTCTAAAGAGGAGAGGTACACACAGAGGACTGCCCGTAAATATTCAGCAAATACCAGTCATCATCTATATGAGAAGAAATTCTGCAAGTTCAGAGAAAGAATCATCTGAAACGATTTGAGGGAACAATACTGAGAATTCACACAGAACCAGGAATAGTATCAATCTGTAAAAAAAAAATGGCTTAAGATTCCCAGTGTATTTGGCAAAGTACCTGGAAAGGTCGTGCCTCAGTGGTGGGGAAAACACTCCTGAAGACTCATCAAATAAATCTTAAAAACAAATATAGAGAGTCCACTTGTCTCCAAGTAACTTACCTGTGTCTAAAACCAAACCTCAAGAACCTGTATAGGACTAATGAAATATAGAGCACCCAACAAGTTAAACCTCACATCTGACATCCAGTTACAGATTACCAGACATGAAGAAGAGCAGAACAATATAACTCTCACCATGAAGAAAAATAAGACAGTGAAAAGTATCTAATAACTGGCAAAGATATTAGAATTGGCAGATATAGACAATGCAGCAATTATCATATTTGTATCCCATTTGTTCTGAATGTGTTTCAAGATCATGAAAGATACTAAAAAGGTCCAAAATGGACATGGGGAGGGGAAATCTACCATGTCTGAAATAAAAAATTCATGGGATGAAATTAAAGCAGTTGAGACACTGCAAAAATAAACATCAGAGAATTTAAAATTATAGCAGTAGAAATCTATCAACAATAAATCACAGGGAGAAAAAAATAATTCAAAAAATTAAAGGAGCATCAGTTATCTATGGAACTTCAAGCAGCCTCAATATATATGTAATTAGATTCCCTGAAGGAAATAGGTAGGCAGATAAGTATTCAAAGAAATAATAGCTAGAAGATTTCCAAATTTGGTGAAAATTGTGAATGGTAATATCCAAGAATCTCAAAAAACCCAAACATAGGAAACATGAAGAAAACTATACCAAACTATACCAAAGTGTAATAGGAAAATAGCTCAAGAGTTATCATAGCAAATGTGAAAATCTGCCAGAAGGAATAAAAAAACACCTGTTACATACAGATGAATGACAATAGAAACATAAACATGACAGCATATTTCTCTTCAAAGTCTATGTGAGTAAAAAGACATTACACTATTGAAAGAAAAAAATGAGAAACAAACAAACAAATAAATAGTAAAATAGAATAGTCAACCTAGAATTTTGCACCAGGCAAAAATATATTTCATTAAAAATTTTTTTTTCTGACATGTAAACTGAAAGAATATATAACTAGCAGAACTGGACTAAACAATTCAAGAAACACATAAAAAAAGATCTATTAAAGGTACTTTTCCAGGCAGAAGGGAAATCCCAGCAGGTAGGAATCTGGGTCTACACAAAGAATGAATAACATTTGCAGTGATAACTGTGTGGGTAAATGTGTACAGTATGTATCAAGCAATTGGTTCCTATGACAACAATAACATAAAGGCCTAAATATTGTTATGTTGTTATGCTGTATATCAAGTGGTAGATTATCAGTTGAATATAGATTGTGAATATAGCCCTAAAGCAACAATCAAAATACCACTAGAAAATCTTATACCTAACGTGAAGTAAAAATTTAACCTACCATGGAACCTGTCTGGGCTTTGCCCCCTGACAATCTTTGTGTCATGGTCTTGGGCTAAGGAGAGAGTAATAATGTAATTTAGGGTGGGGAAAAGTCACACCAAAGACAACCATTAATATGATTTAAGGTAGGGGATTTGGGTCGCATTGTATCTGTAGAATGAGATCAGCCATGTGGGCAATCAATCAATTATACCTACTCAATGGAGCCCCAGTAAAAACTCTGAACATGGAGGTTCAGGTGAGCTACCCTGTAAACAACACTCTGGGTATGTAGCTCCCCACATGACCAGGAAATCAATGCATCCTGACTCCACAGGGAGAGAAAAATGGAAGCTCCTCATGTAATCCTTCTCCAGAGACCAATGGACTTCTTTCCTTAACTGATAACACTCTGTGTCTTTTCCCCATAATAAACTAACTATAGCAGAATAGTTTTAAGTCAGCTCCATGAGTCCTTCTAGTGAATTATCAAAGTTGAGGAAGATTTAGTGATGGTTAATTTTTTTTAGTTTTTTTTTTCATGTTTATCTATTTATTTTGAGAAAGAGAGAGTGCACATGCAAATGGAGAAGAGAGAGAGAGGGGGAGAGAGAGAATCCCAAGCAGACTCAATGCTGTCAGTGTAGAGCCCAATGTGGGGCTCAATCTCATGATCCGTGAGATCATGACCTGAGCCGAAATTAAGACGAGTCACTGACTGAGCCACCCAGACGACCCTAGCGATGGTTAATTTTTAATTGTATGTTTCAATATGGCTAGGCTATAATATACAGTTATTTAATCAAACACTAATTCAAGTTTTGCTGTGAAGGTATTCTGTAGTTGTGGTTACTATCTATGATCTATCTATTACTTATTTTAGAGAGGGAGAGAGAGACAGAAGTAGAGGAGAGGGGCACAGGGAGACCAAGAGAGAGAGAGAGGGACTGAGAATCTTAGCAGGCTCCATGCTCAGCTCCAAGCCCAGTGCTGGGCTTGATATGACAACCTGGGGATCATGACTTGAGTGGAAACCAAGAGTTGGACACTCCACCAACTGAGCCACCCAGGTGCACTGAGCCAATTCTTTAAAATCAACTTCTTCATATCCTATTTCCAGTTGTATAGACATCACTAAAAGTCTATGGTATGATGTAGCAATAGAGATAAACAAAATACCATTAGCTAGTCCTAATCAAGTACCCATTAAAAGGCAAGGTTCTGAGTCAACATATATTTCATACCTTAGAATATTTTTATCAGAATAATATGTATTATAAATATTTACTATTGAATTTGGGTTATGAATTTGGCTTGTTGATTGTAATTGCAGATCAAGTGGGAAAGACAGGGATAAGATCAGGGCTTCAAATTCTTAACTTAAACTTGTGTCATCATTTGGTCTGCAGGGACCCGATAACCTCTTCCTTCCATATGACATCATACTGTTCTCTTACTCTGATGACATTATGTTGGTTGGACCTACCGAGCAAGAAATCGTAATTGCTCTAAACTTCTTGGTAAGACATTTGAAGATCAGAGGATGGAAGATAAATCTGACAAAAAATTGAGGGGCCTTCCATCTCAGTGAAATCTCCAGGGGTCCAGTGGAGTGGGATGTGGTAAGATATCTGTTCTAAGGTGGAGGATAACTTGGTACGTCCGGCCAGTGGTGTGTGCTACTCCAGCCTATTTACTGAGTGACCTAAAACCTGGGGGTTTTGAGTCGTGTCCAGAACAAGTGAAGGATCTATAGTGGGTCCTGGCTGTCATGCAAGCTGCTCTTGCAATTGAGCCCAATGACCCAGATGATCCAATGGCACCTGAAGTAGCTGTGGCAGGTTGAGACTCTGGAGGCTTTGGGGGTGAATCACAGCGTATGCCTTCAGGAGTTTGAAACAAATGCCTGCCTTCCTCTCAGAAAATATCTTTTTGAGAAAAAGCTCTTGGCCTGCTACTGACTCTTAATCATGACTAAATGCTTAATCATGGGCCACCAGCCTGAGCTGCCCATCATGGACTAGATATTGTCTGACTCACCAACCCATAAAGTTAGGCATAGTCAGCTTCCATCACAAAAGGGGTAGCACTTTTTTATGACTGGGATAGATATTTTCCATATATATAAATTGTCTTTCCTGCATGAAATGTTTCTGCCAAAACTACCATCTTTGGGATTACAGAATGCCTTATCTACAGTCATGATATTCCACACAGCATTATTTCTTATCAACGAACTCACTTCATAGCCATTGAAGGGCAGAAAAGGTCCATGTCTGTGGAACTTTTAGCATGTTTCCATCATTGTGGAGCAGTTGCCTTGATAGAGTGGTGGATTAGCCATTTGAAGATTGAGTTACAATGCCATCTGGGTGGCAATACCTTGTAAGGCTGTCAAAGCTCTCTAGAAACTGTTTACGTTTTTGATCAGTGTTGAATAGATGGTGCTTTTATCTCCATCAAAATCAAAAGATGGAAATGAGACTGGCACTACTCACTATTACCCATAGTGACACACTATTTTTTTTTAACTTTCTGATCTCATTACCTTATTTTCCACTAGTCTAGATTGTACTTCCAAAGATAGGAATACTTACACTAGGAGACCCAATAACAATTCTATTGAATTGAAAGTACAAATCAAAATTATTCTGAGAATTAGTGTTGTTATTTCCAAGTTAGTACTAATTAATAACATGTATCTTTCATAAACTGTATCTCCTACAGAATATTTCTGTAGTCTAAGTTGAAAAGCATAGTGAAGACATCTGACCCAATACTGTTCGCAAGTTCTGTGAGTCATTCTAGTGAATTATCACACCCGAGGAAATTTTAGGAACCCCTCTATGATAGTTAATTTTTTTTTCATCTTGTCTAGGCTAATCTAGGTTTTGCTGTGAAGGTTTTTTGTACATGTGGTTAGCATGTATAATCAGTTGACTTTTAGTAAAAGGGATTACCCTTCATAACATAGGTGGGCCTCATCCAACAACTCTGAAAATATGTATCAGTAAATAGCTTCAAACTAGTGAAGAGTTATTATTCTAGTTCTCTCCAGTATCTTCCTCAAGCATCTTCCAGTCTAAATGCTGTAACTCCAATTACCTCACGTCATGTCTTCTACCCCTTTAGAGTCCTTGGTGTTTCCCAGTGATCCTAGTTCCTACTGTTCAGAAAACTGAATCCTTCAGTGCCTTGTCTACTAGCTTCCCTCCCAGTCAATTTCTTTTTGCATATAGACAATGCCCTTATTTGACATGCTACCTTGATTTGGCATAGCCACCTCACAAGGATGCCTTTCTTTCTGTATCTTGGAAGACGGAGCTCCAAAGTAAATCAGTATTAGTATTTTATCACTGCAGGCAGTGCCCACCTCAGAACAGGAGTGGAGACCTATTCCCTTCTCTGATCCTAGGATTCTCTTACTTCACCAGGAACCTGAGCACCACATGGCCAAAGTGGAGTGTAGATATGGTGCCCGGCATGTGGTTTCACCTATAGCTCTCTTCCCATGTTCAATCATGCTTATCTCTTCACTCTTCTTTCCATTGCTGCAGAGACCTTCCTATGTAGCATGGCTCCTCCAAATCCGGGAGATGCTTGGCTTGTGGTAGCCCAGCTTCTGTGTAGGAAGGGTATCCCACTCACCACTGAGTTTTGCCCACAGTTTTCTGTGATGCATCCTCGTGTTGTCCTGGTGAATGGATAATGTCAAGGAAACCTCTTTGCCAGGAGCCAGGAAATGTGGGTAGGACAAGATGTTTCCTTTCTATTTTTTTCTTTTTCCTTTACAATACTTTCTACAGTCTTGTTGTGAAACAATTTTTGTATTAAAAATGTATGTCTTATTGTATATCTTTCAGAGAGACAGATCTTGGGCAGACACACTTCACTGTGGTCTGTCAACTTAGAGGGGGCCTCTGAATATGCGTCATGAGGTTTGAGAACCAGACAATATACTTAAAATGTTGTAATGTGAATTCTCCTGGTGAGTCAACTCTTAGATACAATCTTCATTCAAAACACTTTAGGGTCTTCCAAATTGAAGATCGTCCAGTATCATAATGTTAAAAAGACATCAGTTGGATGTTTTAGAAATCATTATTTTAAAGGGGTTGTTGAATAAAGGAATTGACTCAATGTTCTTTTGTGCCAAAATATAGGTTTTATAATGTAGTCCCACCATAACCCATCTCCACTGAAATTATATTTAAACATTTAAATTTAATTTGTAAGAGTCTTGATTACTGATTTTTAAACTGAATTAGCCACCATTTAACTAACCACTGCTACTTAGAATTAAGTAGGTTTTTAAATAAATATAATTAACATTTAGAAAATTACATTTTCTCTTCCAGTGAAATTGACATTACATGTAAAATTCTAATATATTGGCCATGTTTTCACTGCATAAATTAACCATGATTATATCATAAATATAGGAAGGGGAAGGAATTTATTCTTCAAACTACAAAGATCCAAACAGGAGGTGAGGAGAAAGTTTCCAACAGAGGAACTAGTCAGATCACAATTCCATAGGTGCTTAATCTGGTCTTCTTCTTGTTCTTGTTCTTTTCTTCACTTATTTTCTTGGGCTCAAAAGTGGAAGATCTACCTGTTTATGTTTGAAAAACGGCTAGGAAAAATGCATTTCATTTCTGTGGGTACAGAACTTAACCCTTATACATTATTTGCTTTGATAAATTGATACTAATTCTACATGTAAGTGACAGCTATTTAAAATTAAATTCTGGGGCACTTGGGTATCTCAGTCAGTTGAATGTCCAGCTTCAGCCTTGATCATGATCTCATGGTTCATGAGTTTGGGTCCCACATTGGGTTCTCTGCCATCAGTGCAGAGCCCTCTTCAGATCCTCTTTCCCCCTCTCTCTGTGCTCTTCCCCCGATCACCCTCTCTCCACAAAAATAAATAAACATTAAAAAAATTAGACTCTAGAAGGCCATATTAGATTAGATTAATCAAAAAAAATATAAGTTCCAGGGGCACCTGGGTGGATCAGTCGGTTAAGCATCTGACTTTGGCTCAGGTCATGATCTCACGGTTCGTGGGTTTAAGCCCCACATCGGGCCCTGTGCTGACAGCTCAGAGCCTGGAGCCTGCTTCAGATTCTGTGTCTCCCTCTCTCTCTGCCTCTCCCCCACTCATGCTCTGTTTCTCTCTGTCTCAAGAATAAATAAAAAAAACATAAAAAATTTTTAAAAAATTAGTTCTGTAAGCAATTCCTTAAACAATTCCCTATCAAAGTTCTGAGTATATAGCATGTATCCCTTTCTTTGTAGTGACCCCACTAAGAGTGATATTTGGCCTTCATCCTGAACCTGGACACTTTCATCAAAATATTCACATTTGTTGGCTCACAACCTCCGCAGGAAACTCTCCCAAAGAAAGAGACCGGGTATTCCAAATAGACAGGTGCCTGTTGTAGAAAGCAAGGGAACTTGTGTCTTTGACTTATCTTGGGCAGCCACAAGACAAGGAAGTCTCCACCCCAGCCCATCAAACCTTAAAAGTTTATGTAGAGGCCTTACTTGGCTTCAGTCATGTACTTAATCCAGATGGCCTCAACACCAGATTTCTATTTCAAGGCCGCAAACTTGGGGCAGCCTCTGGGAGTAGGGAAGGCAAGTGGGGTGCACATTCCAAGGACAGGGGAGGGTGTGAGAGGCCTCCTATTGCCTAGTCAACTTGGGTATCAGCTGGTGTCATGTGTTCCTGAGGACCTTCTTAAGGACCTCCACCAACAGCATTACCCCAAGCTCCCTTGCAAAGTTTGAATGCATGGTTGTTTCTTGGAATTCAATCCTGATTATTGCATAACAGCATATAAACTATTTCACATGTGTGGTGTATTGTTTTGTCACTTGCAGGAATCCGTGCATGTCCCACTCATGCATCTGTCCCTTTTTGATCTATTTCAAGATTCTTATCACAGTTCAGTCTGTAAAGATGTTTACCACCAAATGCTTATGTTCACACCATTTTCAGAGCACTTATAGATCTTGGAGTAGCTGGTCAATTGCTTGTTCTGGGTTTTTCTCTGTAAGTGCATTCTTTTTTACAATAATAAAGAAGCCAGAGTCACATGGTGCACTAAGAAGATAATGTATTTACTCTTAATACCCTTATACAATGATAACACACACATACACACAAACACACATGTAAATTGAAATTGCCAGTAGCTCTGAATTACCAAAATGTGTTTGACTTTTATTATCATTGTGATATTTTTAGTGATCTCTATAGAAATTGAACAGATGGCTTCATGTTTTAACGGAGGAACAATTATCATTAACTGGGTAATGATCTACAACATGTGTAAAAGGGAAAAAATAAAATTCCTTTTAGAGGTTTCCAGGAGATGCTCCTTTTCCATATAGGCAATAAGTCTGTGCACTCTTCTATACTTTTTTTGAAAAGAAAAATGACAGCCAAAATATCAATTAAAAATACGTGCATGCTCACACTGGTGTGTTGGTTCCCAGACATACGCGTCTTTCCCTCATGAAATCCTCACCCCGCTGTAGCACTGTCCTGACAGTTTACATTGTAGAGTCTTATAAACACACAAGCACCAGGAAGTGTGGAAAAGGTGCAAATTTTTGTACAAGGTATGAAAAAAGCACAGAGGAATTAACTCTCTTAGAGGTTGATGATGAGGATAAATCAAAGAGTGATGTTTTGCAGGAATTTGGAAACAGCAGGGTTTGAGAAATCAGCGTGTGGACATTTAATGAAATCATGCTCAGGATTTGCAAATGGCTAGGAATTGTTCTTGGAATATAAAAAAAATTGTGCTTTTAGAAAAGAGGACTCGGGGATAGAGGGAGAGAGAAAATGACAGAAAAGCAGGTCCCTTGGTGTAGACACACTTTTATTCCCCCTACCTCAACACACACACCATCTCTTGTCTGTTCTCTTAACTTAATGCCTTATTCCTGCTCTGGGACCCCTTGAGATAGTAGATCTGTCTAGGCCACTGCTACAGGTGAGCATTTGCATGACTCTAAGGATTAGCATTCAGAAAGAAGGAAAGATAATTCACAGAGCCTAGATAAAATATTTGATTAATATTATTAATATTATATATGTATATATAAGTGGGATTTTTAAGTTTATGATTCTTTGTTCCTAATCATTGGACACTATCCCAAGAATTACATGCTCTCTGGGGACAACTCATGTTATCCTCATATTAATCTGAAGGTAAATCCTCTTTCTCATTTCCCACCTATAGACAGGACTCTAAATTTCCACCATGCTTTTAGGAATTACCATTCCACTGTAAACAAACTTCCTTCACCTTTCACCTCTAGCAAACACTGGACATATCTCTTCACCCTAACTGAAATATTATTTTGACGATGTTACCTTACTTGAAAGGAGTCTGTCTTCTCTCGCCCTCCACATACCCCCTGGCAGGTGTCACTGGCATCTATAGGTGGTCTTTGACAAAGTGGGCAATGAATCAGACAAGCTCATACAGGAATATCACTTTCCTTCATTACCCACTGTTTCCCCTTCTTCCTATACTGGTTTTCTCTTGGTGATTTTCCCACATCTACTGTTTTTTCTTCCACTTCTATTCTTGAATAACCTTGTGACTTAAATATCCAACATCTCCAGCTTTCAGAGTTCTTTACTTTGCACTTGAGAAACTCATTCTCATAGCCACTGTCTGTTATTCCAAGACTGTTCGACCTCTTTGATCTCAAATTCCTAAGCACTTGAGTCCTCTAATTCTAATTTAGTCCTTCTACCTTTAATCTTCAAACTGTAATTGTATTTCAGTGTGCTCCAGAAATTCATCTCGACACCCACTCCATTGCATAACTCTATGATTTTCTCACTTCCTTCCTCCACAATTTTGGATTACACGATCTGCTATCTTTGCCACTTTTGATAATTGTATAACATATACCTTAAAACTTAAGCATTTCCATTAGCTAAATAGTTGTGGAGAACCTAGAGTAGCCACTTGGCTTTTGGCTACTCCATTTTTTTAAGTTTACCCATTTATTTTGAGAGAGAGAGAGAGAGACAGACAGAAAGAGAGCAAGTGGGGAAGGGCAGAGAGAGAGAGAGAGGGAGAGATATAACCCCAAGCAGACTCCACATTGTCGGTGCAGAGCCTGATGCGAGGATTTAACTCATGAACCTTGAGATCATGATCTGAGCAGAAATCAAGAGCTGGGCGCTTAACCAACTGAGTTACCCAGGTGCCCTGATACTGTAAATTCTTGAATTCCAATCTAAGTTGTACTTACATATTTACATATCATTTTTCTACATTTCATATTCATTCTTCTCGGCCAACTGTCTCAAACATTTTTTACTCAAATTTCCTACCAGATTTCATCTTTTTCACAATGACATGGACAAAGAAAAAGGAAGGCATCTGTTAAGAACAACCTTACCTGTACCTACTCTTAATCAACACCTTAAAAAAAAGAGTGAATCCTATCAGTACTGTTCCCTTTTCTGGTATCAGAAGAATAATAACTTTTCCCACTGTTCTAACATCAGAGCCGATCACAAGAGGTCAGTGTGCTGAGCCAGAAAATATGGAGAGCCATCGAAACATTCTAAGCAGCAGAGGGGCTCATCAGAGTCATGGCATGGTTTATCAGATGTATGTTTTAAAGAGATCAGTGGGCAATATTGCTGAAGGAAGCTTGGTAACAGTATAAAATAGTTAAATACTATTATAAATGCAGGTAATGAAAGGCAAGATAAATGATTTTAAGTGGGAGGGTCAGTATCATTAAAATTTGGTCAGTCATACTGAGACTAAGTGGAAGAAGTCTGGGTTATTCTCTTCTGATTTTTCAGTTGAGCTGCCAGTGTCATTTGGTGGATCAGGAATCACAGGATCAGTAACATTTCCAAGCTTTTGAGTTTTTGTGGATGTATTAAATTAAAGGCACCTAAGGTGTTCCCATGTAGGAACACAGTAGTCAATCAGATGTGCTCAACAGATGACCCTGGGTTGTACATTGAGAATTGAGATTTATCATAGTGATGTGTGGCATCATCTCCTGGGTGAGCACAAGTTCATCTAGGCATTGTACATAGATTGAGGAAAACAGATGGCGTAAGACAGACCACTATAGATAACTACCATTTAATGGTTGAAATGAAGAAAAGGACCCCATAACAGAGACAGAAAAGCAGTAGAATTAAAACCAAGAAAAGGCAGTTTGCAAAACTGTGAGATGAATGAGTTTTAGCAACTTGTTTTTCTGTGTAGTTTCTAATTCTGGAGGAAGTAAGAGTTTATTCAGGGCCATGCTCTGGACCAGTGACATATGTCAACCAGAAAGATGGAAATTCAGTCTAGAAATGTCAGATTTAAGTGAGCATTTTTTTTAAAAAGTTTTTTATTTTGAAATAATTTGGATTTATGTAAGAGTTGCAAAAATAGTATAGTTCCTGTAAACACTTCACTGAAATTTTTCCTGATGTTAACATCTTATACCACCAAGGTATATTTATTAAAACTAAGAAATTAATATTGGTACAATACTATTGCAGTACTAGAGAGTTTATTCACCTTTCAGTTTTCCCACTAATATCCTTTCCAGTAGTGTCTCATTTATGTTCCAGGATGCAACCAGGATAAAACATAATATTCATTTGACATTTTTCCTTAGTCCTCTCTGGTCTGTTACTTTCCTGTTTTTCTTTTTCTTTAATTTCTCCAATACTTTTGAAGATATGTTGTAGAATGTTTCTCGGTTTTGGTTTGTTTGACATTTCCCATCATTAGGCTGAGGCTATGGAATTTGGGGTAGAACAACACAGAAGTTAAGTGCTCTTCTCATTACATCATATCAGGGTTATACAGTCGTAATATGTCTTTTCACTGGTGATGCTTATAGGGGCCTTTTGATTAAAGGAGAGTCTTCCAGCTTCTCCCATTGTAATGTTACTATTGTTCATTTCTCATGCCTCAGTCTTTGGAAGCAATCCACTCAGGAAGACAATTTTATTCAACAAGCTTGTTTTGGTATTATGGAATTTGGAAACAGGAACTAAGAGTCTTTCTAAATGTGAAGATGCAAGCAGATCCCCAGGGGTAAAAAGAAAAAGAAAAACGAATAAAGATAAATTTGGAGTTAAACATTCAAGTCTGACTGCGGACATAAAAATCTCGAACAGCACAATTTTCTTCAGACACACAAAGAATTACTCTAAATGAGAAAGGAGCATATCAGTCCCCTCATGAGACACTTTAAGATGCAACTTAGGGCATCAAATAAATGAATGTCACCAAAGCCTCTGGAGGACATGGTCCTCCAGGAAGAGCCACAAGGAAATGAAGAATGGGGCCATGTTGCCTAATAGATATGTTAACTCTCAAAGTGCTTAACTCTTGTGTTGTTGATGTTGTTTCCATTTTCACCATTCAGTTAACAGAAAGAATTTTTTTCAGTGTTCTTCCTTTAGAATAAGGATTCCAAAGAGAAAAAAATAATCATTCCTATTTTGAGCTTTTAGGTATTCTTTATTTTTTTCATGAAGACAATGCTCTTGAAATCACGGCTTTCAATTAAGAAATCCTGAGAGAAAAAGATTGTTGTTTTGGATCAATTCCAAAAGCTTCACTTAAATAGTAAGAGCTTAATAATGAATAAAAATCAAGCATATTTGGAAAAATAAGATCAATTTGCTAACCAAATGTAAATGTGTTTAATGACAGAGTTGAAAGAAAACAATCCCAGATGATTGGGTTTTAGACACTGGTAGGTTCTCAGGAAGGGAACTGATGTCAGTTCCTGTCATGAGAGGAAAAAGGCACGCCTTCCTAGGATTTGCGCAGTGATTGATCCAGGTGTGTGTGGACAGTAAAGAGGCAATGACTGGGTGCAGGGTGAAAACACATGTGGTTCTGAGGACAACTTCTTGGGGTCTTGTAAATCCCAGGAGCAATTGATAATTTCCACTTCCTGAGAATGGTAACGTGATATCAAACAGGTTTTCATGGATGGAAGGGGGAGGAGGAGGGATTTAGAATCCATTGCTTTGACAAATGGAGGTAATGATGAGGTCATAGGTCTCAGGTTAAAGCAGCCAACATAGACATTATTCCAATTTCTTGTCCACAGCCCAATAGACGACAACTGGGACAGAAGAAAACCAAACACAAGACAACCATCTCCATCCTTGACATTAAGCAGTCCTCTCTTTAAATCAGAAGCATCCGGGAAAAGGGAGGTAGGCAAGAGTGAGGAATGGAGAATCCTGAACTGACTAACTAGTCATTTAAAAGAATTATAATGAAAAACAAAATCACAGAGAAACAGGACCAGATGCTTGTTAAAGGTGGCAAAACCAGTTTCCTTCAGATCACGGCAGTCTCAGGCAGTCAGTCTGGGAGAGACCTCAGTATAAACTGATCTCAACTACAACTAACAAAGGAGACTGCAATTTTAAAGGGACAACAGAGAGGAAACAGAAAGAAGCTATGGGAAACATAAAGGGGGGAAGACAAAAGGGGATTGGAGGAATCTGGGGAAATAGAAAATTACAGGAAGAGGATGATTGCAAACTTACTGAAAATGGTTTGGATGGCGCACCATATTATTTTGTGGTTTGGCAGCATTACACTTTCTTGAGCAAAGTGCACAGGGTCTGGGGTTGACTTAGGTGACATGGCCTAGTACAGATGGAAGACTGGCAAAAATTGGTTAATTCTCTTCCCACAGCATTTGTACATGTTTTTCATCTTGCATGGGAGTTCACAATTCCAAGGGATAGTGTTTCCATAGTTCTCAAGATCCAATTTTCAGTTATCAAGAAAGAAAGAGGAGCACCTGGGTAGCTCAGTCGGTTAAGCATCCGACTTCGTTTCAAGGTCATAATCTTGCAGTCTGTGAGTTCAAGCCCCATGTAGGGCTCTGAGCTGACAGCTCAGAGCCTGGAGCCTGTTTCCAATTCTGTGTGTGTGTCTCTCTCTCTTTGCCCCTCCCCTGCTTGCATTCTGTGTGTGTCTCTCTCTTAAAAAATAAGTAAACATGAAAGAAAGAAAGGAAGAAAGAAAGAAAGAGAAAGAGACTCCTGGGTTCTGGTCAATTATCAAGAAATAAAGACCAGTTTTTATTTTTATTTATTTACTTTTAAATGTTTATTTATTTTTGAAGAAGAGAGATACAGAGTGAGAGTGGGGGAGGGGCAGAGAGAGAGGGAGACTCAGAATCTGAAGCAGGCTCCAGGTTCTGAGCTGCCAGCGCAGAGCCAATGTGGGGCTCAAACCCACAAGCCGGGAGATCATGACCTGCGCCTAAGTCTGACGTTTAACCGACTGAGCCACCCAGGTGCCCCTAAAGAACAGTTCTTAAAATCATACCTGAGATTTTCTTTTTTAATGCTTGAGCAGTAGTATAACTTTTAACACCACTGCAAACTAGTGGTATTAAAAGCTCTTTACGACATCATTGAGAGAACAAGAAAGGACATTTTCCATTCCAAAGCATGTGGCACCACTCAGCTTCCATAAAACAAGCAGCAGGATGGGGCACCTGGGTGGCTCAGTCGGTTAAGCATCGGACTTCAGCTCAAGTCACGATATCGCTGCTCCTGGGTTTGAGCCCCACATCAGGCTCTGGGCTGACAGAGCCCAGATTCTCTGTGGGATTGGATTCTGTGTCTCCATCTCTCTCTGCCCCTCCCCCTCTCACGCTTTTACTCTCTCTCTCTCTCTTTCTTTCAAAAATAAACATTAAAAAGTTAATGATAGTAAAAAGTTAAAAAAGCAGGGAAAACTAAAACACTAGACCACATGCCATTGAAGGATAGTAGCACCAGCTTTATTTGCAAGAATGGTTCAATTTGGGGACCTCACCAGCCAATAAAATTTAGTTCTTACTCTGTAAGAATTTCATCTGATGCTTGAATAGTAAACACACTGGGAATTGTGGGCTGTTTCTTTGACAAAGGAAATGGGAGTCACTCTGAAAATTGTTAAGCATGAATGCAAGAAGAGCTGTCTGGACTGAAGCATAAGTTCTGGAACATTCAGGAATATTCTGCCTTTTCAGTCCCCCTTTCTGTGTGCACAACCAAAGCTAATTTACCTATTCCTTGGCACCATTTTCTCTACCAACCATCCCCTAAACCTTGGTCCTGTTGTCTGATGTTATAGCATTCCTTCCGAGCAAAGTGACACCTCACTATTTAGGGTATTAGTTAATATCTGCCTTGTACTCATAATCTGCCCCTACTGTCACCTCTGTTACTCAGATCTTATTAATTATTTACAGATTGGGACAAATAGAAATGGGGAGAAGAAAGGCATATATATGAGCATAAGTTATATGGAATAAAATGTATTTAATCAAAACATTCAATATTTTGTCATATGGAAAATAAAAGTCTAGTTACAAATTATTTGCTTGCAAAACTCCTGCAGAGAAATTACAGAGATAAACTTGAATTCTAAATTTAAATGATACCCTCAGTTTCTTAATAAGCAGGGATTAATTAATAAGACACTTAGTTAATATGATTAATAAGGGCAGTTACAGAAGGTATTCTAATTTAGGAATTTTCACCCAAATGTTGGTAATAATTACTAATTACTTATAAAATACACAAAGTGAATTATTTTCTATCTTTGAAATTATTTTCAGGAGAGACAAGTCAGAAAGAACTGGAAATTTAAAATGTGATAATATTTTTCAAAAGAGGAAATTGAATAAAAAGAAAAACATTTAAAAAGAAATAAATTAGGAAATTAGATATATATAACATATGAATAAGAATTAATTATTAATATAGCAACATAAGAAATTAAACTTTGATCCAGGGGTTGTTAATGAGAAACATAAGTAAGAAAAGTAAATAAGTAAGTAAGAAAATGGCAAATAAAATTAATCAACCAACTCTTTATGTTACTTTGTATCATTTGAGTAACATTTCCAGTTGTGGACTTGGTCACTGTTTTCTGTCTCTCTCTCCATAAAAGCTGGGAAGGGAAATTCAGAGTGATGTCAGCTGGGTGGTGGACACTATGGTAAAATAAAATTGGAGGCCAACATATCTGATGAACAGAGATGTGAAAATTCTCAACAAAATACTGGCAAACCTAATTCCACAGCAGAATAAAAGGGCTATGATCATGATCAAGTGAGATGTATCCCTGTGATGCAAGGATGGTGCAATACATACAAAGCAGTAAATATGATATATTAGCAGAACTAGGACAGAAATCATACGATCATCACAATAGATGCAGAAAAAGCATTTGGCAAAATTTGACATTATTTATGATGAAAAGTCTTAAATCAAGAATAAAAGCCCATATATATTACAGGCTGACAGCTAAGGCCACACTCAACAGTAAATAGTCAAAAGTTTTCTCTCTCTCAGGAATAAGACAAGGATGCCCACTCCACCTCTTATATTTAATATAAAACTAGAAGTCCCAGCCAGACAAGTTAGCCAAGAATAACGAATAAAAAACACCCAAATAGGAAAGGAAGAAGTAAAGATATCTCTGTTTGCAGATGGCGTGGTCTTACACAGAAAATCCTTAAAACTCTACCAAAAAACTGTTAGAACTAATATTAATTCGGTAAAATTGCAGGATACAAATTCGATATACAAAAATTAGTTTGTCTATTCACTAACAATGAACTATGCAGAAAAGACATTGTGAGAACAATCCCATTTACAATACCATAAAAAAAAAACTAAGAATAAATTTAACCAAGAAAATAAAAGATCTATATACTGAAAACTCTAAAACATTAATGAAATAATTTGAAGAACACAAATAAATGGAAAGATATCCCATGTTCATTGATCAGAAGAACTGATATTGCTAAAATGGACATATTACCCAAAATAATCTGCAAATTCAGTGCAATCCCTATCGAAATCCCAATGGTATTTTTCACAGAAATAGGAAAAAAAATTCTAAATTCATTTTGAAACACAAAAGACCTCATTAGGCAAAGTAATCTTGAGAAAGAAGAACACAGCTGGAGGCATCACACTTCCTGACTTCAAAAGATAGTAACTAAAACAATGTGGCACAGCCATGAATACAGACATACAAATACAACAGAATGGAGAATCCAGATGTAAACCTACCAAATACAATCAACTAATCTTTGAGGAAGGCAAAGGGGAAAGAATAATATCTTCAGGAAATGACATTGTGAAAACTGGTTTTCCACATGCAAAAGAATGAAACTGAACCTATAACTTACACCATTTACCAAAATTAACTCCTAATGGATTAAAAACTTAAATGACCTGAAGCCATAGAACTCCTAGAAGAAAACAGGTAGAAAACTCGTTGACCCTGGTCTTGGCAATGTTCTGGCTATGACAACAAAAGAAAAAAATGCACTTCTGCACAACAAAAGAAACCATTGACAAAATGAAAAGCGGCATATGGAATAGGAGAAAATATTTGCAAACCACATATCTGATAAAGATTTAATATCCAGAATATAAGAAGAACTCATAAATCAACACCCATCTCCCAAATAATCCAATTAAAATATACACAAAGGGTCTAAATAGACATTTTCCCAAAGATATGCAGATGGAAATAGGTATATGAAAAAGTGCTCACTCATCATCAGGGAAATGGAAATTAAAACTACAATAAGATATCACTTCGCACCCGTCAGGATTGCTTTTGTAAAGGAAGCAAAAGATAACAAATGTTAGTGAGGATATGGAAAAAAGAGACTCTTGAATACTGATGGTGGGAATGTAAATTGGCAGAGCCACTATGGAAAACAGTATGGAGTTCCCTCAAGAAACTCATAATAGAACTACCATGTGATCCAGCAATCTCAATTCTGGGTATATATCCAAAGAAAATTAAACTGCTATCTCCAAGAGATATCTGCATTTTGATGTTTATTGCCATGTTATTCATAATAGCCAAGGTATGAAAACCTTGGATATATGTATATATGTGTGTATATGAATGTAATTAATATAATAAATATAATATAATATTACATTATATTATTTGATATAATATAATACAATATATATAATGGAACATTTTTTGGCCATAAAAATAAAGAAAACATGGGTGCAACAACATGGGTGAACTTGGAGGGCATTTGTGCTAGGTGAGGTAAGCCAGAGAGAGAAAGACAAATACTGTATGGTATCAGTTATAGGTGGAATCTCAAAAAAAAAAAAAAAAAAAACCAAACAAACAAAAAAAGAGTAGAATGGTGGTTACCTGTAGCTTGGAGGTGAGGGAAATGGGGAGCATTTGGTCAAAGGATACAAACTTTCAGTTATAAGATAAATAAGTTTGAAAGATCTAATATACGCCACAGTGACCCTTGATTTTTTTTGTAAATACAGTATTATAAATGTATTTTTCTCCCTTATGATTTCCTTAATGATTAATAATTTTTTCTAGTTTACTTTATTATAAGTATATAGAATATAATGCATATAACATATAAGACTATGGGTTAACTGGCTTTGTTATCGATAAGGCTGCCAGTTAACAGTAGACTATTAGTAGTTAAGATTCAGGGGACTCAAAAGTTATACATGGATTTTCAACTGCATCAGAGTTTGGTACCCCACACTCCCGTGTTGTTCCAGGATTAATAGTTAATACATACTGCATGACATACTTGAAATTTGCTAAGAGAGTAATCTTAAGCATCATACCAGGAAAAAAAGAAAAAGTACCTGTGAGGTGATGGGGTTGTTAACTTGATTATGGTGTTCATTTCACAAGATATGTGTATCAGGTCATCACATTCGCACCTCATATATATAAAATTTTATTTTTCAGTTATACATCAATGAGCTAAAAAATAATAAAAACTTAAATTTAATTAATTAAATGAAAAAGTTGATATGTCTATGAGTAATGAAGTTAAAATTAATACAGCACTTTTAGTGCAGGGATATGAACCACATGCTCTGAAGCTATTATTGAGCCTTTTTCTATGATTTACTCTAATTTTCAGCGCAACTGCCAATGCAGTTGAGAGAGCACTGTGACTCGAGGGGCCATGTAACTGCTGACAATAACATGCAATGTAAACCATTTTGTTCTTAATCAGTGCATAGCATAACTGATAATGTCCTTTCCTGGATACATACAGTGTTTTTTTTTAATTATCTTTGAAAAACTCTCTATTGGTATGAGTTAACTTCATTACTTTTCCATAATTAGACTGAAGAAAAATGCAAATCTACTCACCAGCAGGCAATGCTTCTCAAGATCCCAGTATAAACCATCATCCAGTTCAATCCTCTTTAAATTCTAGCCTGATCTCAAGCCTCAGAATAAAAGGAATATCAATATTTTGGCTACAAAAATATTGGTGCTATTTAGGGTTATTGTTTAGTACACCTTTGTTAAAAATAAAATATCACATTTATAAATTTCAGACCAAGATTATATGCCCACCTGTGACTACTCCGTGGATTCATTATTCTTTATTTTTTGTTATGATTTTAGCTTTCATCCTTCCTATTCCAGTCTTATTTCACCTATTAGTGTTTATTTTATTTACCTTCATGTATGTTTGCAAATTATAATGAATCAATTTTTGATACAAGATGAGTTATAAACATAAATGAATAATGAGATATAGTTAGATGGATATTGACATCATCAAATTTGTCTAAATCAGAATATAATTCTGATGATTGTGCTAATTAACTTTTTCTTCTGAGAAAAATCACAAGACAAATTCCTCATTAAGAAAAAGTTAATTTAGTTGTCTATGGCTATGTTTGATGACCCGATGGCATTTGCTTTAACGTTATGGGCTCAGATATGCAAGGTTATTGTCCCAGAAGCTGTTTTATTTTTTATCATTCTGCCTTCGTTTTGAATAGTAAGAACTAAGCAATAATTCTTCACTTCAAATGAACAAATTAAAGATCATTTAGAATGTTCTATACAAATAGAATTTCTAGAAAAATAACAAAATAAGCAATGTAGTGGCAAAATTATTTATATAACTAGGATTATTGTTGTTATTAATTCTATTAAACACATTTCTTATCCGACTTGTACTGAACTCTGCTATTAGACGAGGAGATGTTAAAAATTGGCAGAACTTCTTGGTACTATCTCAAAATGACCTAGGAAAACCAGGCATAGTTCAAGGTAAACTGAATGGCCTCCCTCCTCAGGTATAAAGCAGGTGTGATACACAGCACTATTGATATGAAATGTATAATTAACTGTTCGCACGTTCTAAGTCCATATAGTGGCCCTACTGCCTACATGGTAATGCCAAAAATCATGTTTACCAGTACAATACTTTTTGGCATTACCATTCTGGCAGAACAAAGGAAAGAAGGCCACTATCACTGATGTAATTTAATACTGTTCCAAAGACTCTAGCCAATAAGATAGATTGAAGAGTAAAACAATAAAAGAAGATAACAATACCAGGAAAGAAACAAGCATGTTGTTACTTCCTCTCTCTCTTAGTCTCAGATCTGTCTTATGTGGCCATAGCACCATGGCCTCAGAGCAGCTGGACTGATCACATGTTGACGTAGGACCCTGAAGAACAGAATGGAAGCTGAAATTATCCTTTATGACCTAAGCCTTAGAGAGCACTCTATTATATTTGTCAATTACAGGGAGCTCACTAGCTTACTCAGGGTCATGTCAGGAGAAATACAAGGTCACATTGTAGACAAAAGCTAAATCTGGGGAGATCTTTGCAACCCTCTTTAGGAAATACAACCTGCAAATACAGTGTTCCACCTGAAAACAAAAACAAACAAAAAACTAGCAACTGAAACAATTGAAATCTTTTTAGAGCTCCTAAGGGACTCAGTCATGTTGCTTATATGAAATAGACAAACATCAACACCTTCCTTACTAATCAGAAATCATTGGCTATTCCACAATAGGAAGAAGATGTCCAATTTATATAGTTACTAGAACTGAATGTGTGTGTATGTCTTAATCACAAATAACATGATATATTCATATGCATCTATGTCATATGCTACATGATGGAAACCAAAACACTTTTTTGAGAGAGTTGATTTGTTTTGGGCTTTTTTTTGAAAGAGAGAGAGAGAAAAAAAAGAGAGAAAGAGTAAAACTAGGGGAGAGGCAGAAGAAGGGTGAGAGAGAGAATCTTAAGCAGACTCCACGCCCAGCATGGAGTTTGATCTCGCAGCCCGGAGATCAGGACCTGAGCTAAAATCAAGAGTCAGATGCTTAACCAACTGAGCCACTCAGACTCCCCTGAGAGTTGATTAGTCTTTAGGGATTTGAACACATACAGAAATATGCCAAATTTCTGAATGAAAATATTAACTTTTGTACAGATATATATCTATTTCATGTATTTCAATGAAATACCAAAGGAGCTTAATTTTTCAATAAGTCAAAAATATTCTAAAGTTCATCTGTGAAAAGAGATATATGAAACTAGCAAGGTCCCCTTTGGCAACAAAAGTATGAAGGAAAATTTTTATTATCAAATACTAAATAGAGAGTAAAGTAAAATTATTTCTTTTTAATTTTTTTAATGTTTTATTTATTTTTGTTACAGAGAGAGACAGAGCATGAGAGGGGGAGGGGCTGAGAGAGAGGGAGACACAGAATCCAAAGCAGGCTCCAGGCTCTGAGCTTATCAGCACAGAGCCCAACGCGGGGGTCGAACCCACAAATGTGAGATCGTGACCTGAGCTGAAGTCGGAGGTTTAACCGACTGGGCCACCCAGAAGCCCCTAAAATTATTTAACTTATACAACATCAGTTGACATTGTATATCGGCTGCTCAGTGGAATAAACTAAAAACTGCATACATAATTTAAATAATTTAAGTGCAAATAAGAATTTGATATATGATAGAAATGGCATTTGAAATCAATAAGTAAAAAGGTGGATTATGTAATAATCTATTTATTAAATAAATTGGAAGGGTTACTATTTGGAGAAAGAAACTACAGATGTGTAGCTCACATTTGAAACACAAGGGATTAAATTCTTAACGTACCAAATAGAAAACTGTAAAAATTAAATCTTAAAGATAATACTTTATGATACATTTAAGAAATTGTTATGGGGACGCCTGATACAATAGAAATATAATATCCCAGCACAATCATATGTGTATATAGAGACAATCAAAAGCTTATAGTCTCTTTTAAGGAAATGGTTGATAATTTGTTGAGAAGTATAAAAATATAACTTAGTAAAATTAAAACACACAGAAAAAGAGAGAGAAAGTCAAAAGATTAAGACTTTATATTATATGAAACCTTAAAAGCAGGATGTAAAAAAGTGAATACAGTAACCTAAATATTGTCATAATTATGAAAAAGAAATTTATTTATTTTTTTAATTTTTATTTATTTTTGAGAGAGAGAGAGCATGAGTGGGGGGGAGGGGCAGAGAGACAGGAAGAATAGAGAATCCTAAGCAGGCTCCATGCTGTCAGTGCAAAGCCTGATGCGGGGCTCAAATCCTTGAACAATGAGATCATGTGCTGAGACAAAGTTAGACACTTAACCAACTGAGTCACCCAGACACCACATGAAAAGGAAATTTACAAAAGAAATAGAAACACTGCAACTCAAAAAACATATATTAGCATTATCTATATATTGTTATTGCTGTTGTGAGCAAGTGGACAATGGGCAAAAGATATTATAAAACATAGTGATCAGCTGCAAAAAAAAGTGGGTCCTTCATCCTCTTCCTGTAGAAATTGTAAATCAGTATATTTTTTCCAGAAGGCATAACAATTTCTTTTTTTTAATTTTTTTAATGTTTATTTATTTTTGAGAGAGAGAGACACACACAGAGTGCGAGTGAGGTAGGGTCAGAGAGAGAGGGAGACACAGAATCTGAAGCAGGCTCCAGGCTCTGAGCTGTCAGCACAAAGCCTGATGTGGGGCTTGAACTCACAAACCATGAGATCATGACGTGAGCTGAAGTCGGCCACCTAACTGACTGAGCCACCCAGGCGTCCCCATAACAATTTCTTAAATGTGTTTTTGCACATACAATTTCTGTCCTGAGAATTTATTCAAATAAAATACAAGTTGTGCAAAAGTAATTTCCCAGCTTTCCTCTTAACTATGACTGCACATTGGAACCTCCTTGGAAGTTTCGAAAAGGGGACTGCCTGTCCCACACTTAGATTTTCTGCTTGAAATCACCTGGTCCCTTCCTTATAGACTTGTAAAAATTCTTATGTGATTCTAATTTGAAGTCAAAATGGAGAACAATTTATCTAAAAATATATTCAATAATGTCTTTCTTATACTAATGGGTGATATTGAAGTAAACTGGATCCTAAGAGAATGGCTATAGGTAGTAAAGTATTAGTATGATGACAACTTTGATTCATTAGAACATAATATGGCTGAGAATTACTATAAATTATTTTAAACCTATACACTAATTTAGAAGTATGCCATATTTACACTATTCCATATTTCTACCTAATAATATAGTTTGTCATTCTATTTATTTACCTCCATTCATATACTCAATAAAGGTACATAAATTCTTTTCAATGTTCCATTTATTTTGTTTATTATTATTATTTGTTTATTATTCAACATGGATACTCTTTTCCCATGACTGTTCTCAGCTAAGTATTGCTAATATAAAGAAAACTTGTTGCATTTGAAAAATAATTTGCACACTACTACTTTTAATAAATCTTTCAACTGATCCTTTTTTCAGCAAGCACGTGCTTTATTTTTCTATTCCTTATTTCTTGACAAGGAATTTTTAAATCACTTTAGTGTAAATAGGTAAAAAAGATTTATTGGCATGACTTTCAAATAAATGTGTTTTGAGGAAATACCTGTTTCAGGCTTTGAAGATCATTTTACCCTGAATTTAAAGAAATTGACTCAAACAATTGCAGACTTTTATTTAGATAGTGATATATTTGTTGATTATATGATTCCAATTATGTTAAAATACTGTAAAATATCAACCTTGCATTGATATAATTATAAAATAGTTGTTTTAGGATACCTGGGTGGCTCAGTCTGTTGAGCGTTCAACTCTTGATTTTGGTCATGATCCCATGGTCATGGGATTGAGCTCCAAACTGGGCTCTGCACTGAGCATGGAGCCTGTTTAAGATTCTTTCTCCACCGTTTGTCCCTCTCTCCCTGCTCACACTTTTTCTAAAATAAATAAATAAATAATAAATAACAGATAGATGATAGGATAGGTAGGTAAGTAGATAGATAAATAGATAGATAGATAATAGACAGATAGATGAAACAGCAACATCCTGAAAGGACTAACTAAACTTTAAGATAAAGTAGTTGGTATAGTGGATAATTATTTTAACATACTTTTTCAATTTAACTTGCTTATAGGTTTTAAAAATTTTTAATATCTATGTTCTTAAGTCTATAGAGTTAATTTATCATGCTATGCCAGTATTTATTTTAAAATTTGGTGGGGGCACCCGGGGGGCTCAGTCGGTTAAGCATCTGAGTTCAGCTCAGGTCATGATCTTGCCATTTGTGAGTTTCAGCCCCCTGTTGGGCTCTCACTGACCGCTCAGAGCCTGGAGCCTGCTTCAGACTCTGTGTCTCCCTCTCTCTATCTGCCCCCTTCCCCACTCACACTCTTGTCCCTCTGTCTCTCAAAGATAAATAAATAAATGTTAAAATTTTTTTAAAGTTGATTTTAGGGGCTCCTTTAAAGCCACTTTAGGTGGCTCAGTTGGTTAGGCCTCCGACTTCAGCCAGGCCATGATCTCACGGTCCATGGGTTCGAGCCCCGCGTCAGGGTCTGGGCTGACAGCTCAGAGCCTGGAGCCTGCTTCAGATTCTGTGTCTTCCTTTCTCTCTGCCCCTCTTCTGCTTGCGCTCTATTTCACTCTGTCTCTCAAAAATAAATAAATGTAAAAAAAAAAAGACGTTATAGTTTTATCACTGATGTATTTTTAAATTTTTTGAAACATTTATTTTTAAGAGAGAGACGCAGAATGCAAGCAGGGGAGGGGCAGAGAGAGAGAGGGAGACACAGAATCTCAAGTTGTCTCCAGGTTCTGAGCTTGTCAGCACAGAGCCTGACACGGGGCTCAAACTCAGGAATTACAGATCCTGACCAGCTCCGAAGTCGGATGCCTAAGCAGCTGTGCCACCCAGGTGCCCCATCATTGATGTATCATTAATATTCAACTTGGGAAAATTGAATAGTGTTTGCTTTTTAATTGTTTTTCCAAAGATTCTATACTGACCCATTGCATCTGTACCCTTATTTCAGGAGTAAGCGATGCCCGTACGATCCATTGCGGCACCTCATAGCATTTCTGGAGCTGCTAAAGGCAGTATGGATCTGATCCCTTCTGAATGTTTGGTCACATATTTGATCTTATGCCTCCTGATTTCCTGACTCTGGGCCAGACCTCTTCAACTCTCTGGTCCCTGTTTGACAGTAAGATGAATGCCTCCAATATACCCTCTGTTTGGATGCCTCTATCATTCTTGGAATGTTTCTCTAAATTTCCTCTTCCAGCACCTGAGTAAGATACTGTGACTTTGTCCATTTACAGATTATGCCTCTGAGGTAAAAACCATTGCCCAAGTAGCTATGAGTTTTTTTTGCACAATTAAAACACTCAAAACCTGAATTGGTTGTATGACGAAAGTGAGAAAACCTCTTCTAATGATGACATTGACGTAGGTATCTACATAAACCATAAACATCTGCTCCACACTAGGGGTGCCGTTGGTTCACTTTTAGGAATATGTAGAAATAAGTTTTACTGAATTTGGGGGAATGCCAAAGTTAGTTAAAATTGTTGGGGATTTCTTCATAAAATAAATTATTGGGGTTTTCTTCTGTTTGTTAGTATTGGGGTTTTCTTCCGTTTGTTAGTTTGTTTCACTATCTTCATTACACTGCCCTTGTTGGTTAGGTTGAAAGATTAGGGTGTCCAGGAGTAAAATTTCTCCTCTTAACTCTACCTCATTCCTTTACTTTTTTTGTGCTATTTCCAATTTTTGTCTTTTATGTATATATCACCCAGTGTATGTTCTACCGTGGACTTTATACAATATTTATCTAGCAATACATTTCAAACCACAGTTAACTTCAGATTCTGGCTTCTTCCTGAGATGTTCTATGCCCACACTGAGAACCTGTGATAAAGTCAAAAAGTCAGACTCAGGGATTAAAGGTGTATTCCCACAATCAGTGGAATGTGCTGGATTCTCACCTGACACATTCTTGGAATCTGAATCTCTTAAGCTGATACTAAATGCTTTGTGGAATTTAAAATAATTCACGAGGGCTTTTTAATTACTGTGTACACTGAAATAAACCAATGTTCCTCTCGGGTTTTTTGGATTCTGAATAACAAAGTGAAAGCTGGAAGACTATTCAGAAATTCGAGGTAGTGTGTACTTCATTCAGTATCAATTTTAGCCTTTCCAGTAAAGTAAAATTGCTATTGGATATTATAGTAAATGATCGCTTACCATGTAGGCAAGGAATAATGGAAATAGCAACATTTATAGGGTGAATTTTAGGATTTCAAGGGGGCACTTCCATCATAATCAAAGGGTACAATCATCTTTGGTGGAAAGATTAGGTCAAGCTTATTTATTTAAGCGGAGTTTGGAGTACAAAAGGATCATATCAAATGTCTTGGTCCGTTTCAGTGCTGTTTTTTATTCTTGTCATGTGCCCTTGGGCCGTCTGTTATTTGACACAATTGCTTACCAGTCTGAGAAGTCTTGATTTTGCTTTAAGTATGGATGTTTCTCCAACTCCATATTTTCTTCCATTCTTGCAAATAGTCTCTTCAAAGATCATTTATGTTTTATGCTACGATAATGGAAATTATTCAGAGCAAATAGTATTAAGAAGTGGAACGAATGCTTCATTAACAGCAAACCTAAAATAACTAAACAGAATTTAAATGGGTAAAGGTAGAGAAGCCCATAATGTCAATTTACAATTATTTGAAAGCTATATACCACAGCTTTAATAAATAATAAATTGAAGTAATAATAATTGTGAGGCAGAGTGATCATGAGTATGCACAGTAGAATATAAGTTTTAATTATTAATATATTAGTTTCCTATAGCTGCCGTATCAAATTACCATAGACGTACCAACACTAATTTTTAATCTTATAGTCCTGAAAGTCAGAAGTCTGTGAAGGGTCTTACAGATGAAAATCAGCATTGGCAGAGCTTTGTTCCTTCTGAAGTCTCTTGTCTATTTCAGCTTCTGGTGGCCACGCACATTCTGTACAAATAGGCGCTTCCCCATATCCTTCCAACCTCTGCCTCCATCACCAACTCTCTTGTCCAACTGTGACCCTTTATTGCACTCTTTCTTACAAGTACTCTGGTGATTACCTTGGATTCACTCAAAATCCACGAATATCTTCCCATTTTAAAATCCTTAGATTAATCATGTCTGCAAAGTCCCTTTAATCATACAAGGTAACATATTCACAGGTTACATAGATATGGACATGGACACCATTGGGGGTCAGCCTATAACAAATAGTTATCATATATTTCTTACTGATTACTAAATAATGTTTAAAAAACAAAGTAAAACAAAAAAATTTATATAGGCCATATAATAGAAAATGATTATGTAAAAGCCAGGAAAAAAAATCAATGTATCTGCATATCTTCATTTTAAAATCTCTACCATTATTGCTATTTGACATCCTTGTTTTATTCTTTCTTGACATGTTTTTTTTAATTTTAATTTTTCGACATCATTTTAGACTTTATACTGTATCTGATATGTGTGTCCTAAGAAAATGTTGGTCAGAAAAAACTAAAATCAAATTACAGCGAGCATAAATTAAGCATTTATAAAATACTTAATATCAGTAATCCCATTATCCCTGTTTTTATCTTTAATTTGTAATTAATCAGGTTTGCATGTGTTAGTGGATACAGTCTGAATTATAATGAATAAACATTATATAACAAGTGTACAAGTAGAGATTCTATCTTTTCTAATGATACTGAGCTACTGAATTGCTATGATTTTAACATTTATTTCTTAAGTGTTGTTATTTTAGAAACAATTATAGTTTAAATGATGTTGTTATATATTTACTTCTTCATTCATTCCTCAGGGTCAAGTATGATGTTCCTCCCAGATGGACACGTATCTTTAGGGACAATGAATGTGAGTTCCCCAAGGCAGGGTTTTTTCAGTCCCCCACCTTCACTGCTCTGTCTGTGATGCTTAAAATAATGCCTAAAACTTAGCTGGTGCTCAAAAATATTTGTTGAATAGAAAACTGACAAATATGCTAAAATTTCTGCCACGATATTTATTTTTCTCTATTATCACTTATTATTCATTTGCTATACATTTTTAAAAATGATGTATTGATGAATGTATAACTATCCCCTTGAAAAGAGATATTCTTACCAGAAAAAGCAACGGCTTATCTCAAAGTTTTCAGTATAGTGTTATGTGTTGTTTAAATGGGTTAAAACAGTGTATCTGTTATTGATCATACTGTTGATCAAAGACTTGATATATAATTAATACAGTCACAGTAGTAAATCATACTTTTGTAAAAATTACTGTTGAGATTTCAAGATATAATCAAAGTTAGTTGTTAGTTTTTTTACTGAATTCCATTTTAACTTTTTAAGCAGCAAAAATCCAAGTGCAAATATGAAACTGGACATTAGTGTTTTCAGTCCATTCTGGTTTTTAAGTGAGATGCTATTAAATTTAGCAGAATTCATCCAGCTATGATCAATTGTCAACTATCCAGAAAAACATTTGACTACTGCTAAGATAATTGACAAATAAAACTATTGTCAGTGCTCATTACCATGCATAGACTTTTCTAATAACTAATGAGAAGTCAGAAATTCTGACTTCTCATTAGTTATTAGAGACTAAATTTAGACTCTAATTCTAAATTAGAATTTAGAAATTCTAAAATTTCTAATTTTAGAAATATCTTATTAATATATCTGTTTACTCTCATAAGCTATGACACAACTATTTAAACATTTTTATTTCTAAAAACTTTATCATTTTTCTGTCTTCTCTGCCAAAATTTTAGTATATTGTAATACATGGCCAAAGTATATCCTGGAAGAGAAAATGTAGGATGCATCTAAATGCACTTGTTACTAACTAGATAAGTAGAAAATTAGTGTGGCTAACTTTGCTTAGTAGAAGAGGGATGTTGCATATAATATTATTAACTGAATAATGTCAAGTAATGCATCTTTTAGTAAATTTGGTAATATTTAATATATGAATTTAGAACCGTGATATTCAACTCTGCAGCAGAAAACTAGATATAACAACTCCTTAAAATAATTTATTGTAGAAGGGCAGATCGTAGTTTCTTGATTCATAGTTTTAAGTAACTATTGTATCTCTTAGAAAATGTAAGGAAATTAGAATGAAATGAATATATAACAAGGGTTTTGGGAAGTCTGGAAGTCTGGACTTCATCTATTCATGGAGATTTTTAGTCAATTTATTACTTTATGATGTTTTCCACATGGTAGAGTTCGAATTTATCAGTAGTTGCAGTTCACCAATTATCCAATATACTTGAAAATTAGGTAACATTGCTAAGAGGAATTTTGATAGAAAAATTATTTCATAAACACTTTGGCATTAATTATGGTTATTTATTATATATCTTCAGTGTGTGGAAAATAATTACACATGAAATGAACAATTACTAGGAATAAATTCATGGTATTTTTCACCTGAAAAATGGTGCCCTAGTTATTTCTATTTAAAGTAAAAATAACATGTTGAGAGGCAGACAATTTTGTCCTCAAACATTTACTTTTCCAAGATAATATACATCTGTTTTTTTAATGTTGCTAATAAAATCAAATCTGTTAAATATTACAATACCTTGTACACATTAGTGTTTGACAAGAAGTATGGTAAATAAGATTCTAGGGTTAGTAATTAGTGATCCATAAAGTTAGAGTGTCTTTGGATAAATCACTTTAATAATGTTACATAGGCATACAGCATGATGATGGTGGTGGTAGTTGTAGGCGTATAAACTGAGTGTTGTGGGATAAATACTTTCAAAAGTACTTTACACATCTTTAACTATTAAATATAACCATTCTAAATATTAAATACCTAAATATTTAATATTAATATTTATTATTAATATTAAGATATTAAACATCTCTATCTAATATAAAAAAAGAAAGGTAGGCATTATTACCCCCATTTAAGGAATGGAGAGATGGAATACTCTGAGATGGAAAGCTACTTGGACAAGAAGCTAACCCAGATATTCAGAGCATATCACAGTGTTTATTATAATTTTGAAGTTATCTACCACTCTTAAGTTACAAGGGTCTTACATTCAAATGATATTTCCTTGCATAAAATTAAGTAATTGTTTGGTTCAAATAAGTAAAACCCAGAAATGTAGGTTAGAGATAAATTTCTCATGACTGTCTCTTGTGTCAAGTTTTCTCTGCATGTGTGATTCGTATTCTTCAACCCTCCATATCTATGATACTAGAAGCAGGAATGTGGAAGGAGCAGCACATGGGGAAGACCCAGCTAGATCACTTGGCTATGTCAAGGTTAACCACTGTTGTCTATAAATATATGTCACTGCCACTTGGGATCCGAGTATGTGCTGACATAGTTTGAATGAATGAGGAGTGGTTTTCTAAAAAAAAAGGATGTTCTGTTCTTGCCATAAAAAATAATAAACACTAAATATAGTCAATTCTTGGCTGCCAGATGTACATATGCACATAAATAGGTATATAACACCTCTCTTTAATAATATCTAAATGTGGGGGCCCCTGGGTGGCTCAGTTGGTTAAGCGCCAGACTTAGGCTCAAGTCATGATCTTGCGATCCATGAGTTCAAGCCCTGCATTGGACTCTGTGCTGGCAGCTCAGAGCCTGGAGCCTGCTTCAGATTCTGTGTCTCCCTCGCTCTCTGCCCCTCCCCCACTCTCACTATGTCTCTCTCCCTCTCAAAAATAAACATTACAAAATTTTTAAAAAATAATATCTAAATGTGTTCCTTGTTATTATAACACAAAAATGTAACATACCATCAAGAACACACCTATTCAAAAACTACAACCAATCATTATACTAAATTTTAAGTTCACATTCTCTAGGTCTTTTCTATTTCTCTCAATCTGAACCTCTATGGCTTCTCATACAATTTTAAAGTCTATGATCAACAGAAATATCTAACTATTCATGATATACTCAATTAAAAATGGTAGATAACACATAGGATGTCTTCAGAAAAAAGTCCCATTGAAAAGAGTGAAAATGGTAAAGAATGTGTACGGATTCAGTCCAAAGTTTATACCAAATAATTCACTAATGGAAACAAATAGTTATTGAGCTTACTATGTGTAAGATAGTATTCTAAGCACTGGGTAAAAGACAGGGAAGAAAATAGCAAAGGTCTCTGTTTTCATTGAGCTTGCAATCTAATAAGGGAAGAAGGAAATTAAAGACTCACTAGCTAAATATAAAAGTAAATAAGATGTTATAAGGACAATAAAGCAGGAGAGTTATTTAAGAAGTGTTGGGGATGAGATATTAACTTTTGATATCACTGGTCATGAAGAAAAGTCTGAGAAAGACAACCTGATTAATGAGGACGAGCCATCTATATGGAGATCAATGTGAAAAACATTCCAGAATGAGGATATAAAATCTTCTAACACTCAAGTTTTGTGGATTCAAGAAACAGAAGACCAACAGTAGAGATTAGGTCACAGAAATGGACAGAGTTCTAGTTTTTGGTCTGTTAACCAGATGTTAGAATTTAGGTTTTATTCTAAGTGCACTTTGGGAGGCTAATGGAAGTGTGTAAGCAGACATAGAATTTATCTGTTTCATATTTGTAATAGGAGAATAGATCGTGATGGTCAAGGTGAACAGTTCCAATTAGGAAGTAGGCTAGGCTAAAATACATGGTTTCTAAGGTGATTAAAATAATAGAGAAGAACAAAAATGTGTGTTGAAAGAACAGTAAGACCTGCTTAACTGTTGAGGCTGGTGGCCAATACCAGAGACAGGTCCTAGGTTTAATTAAGGTCTGAGGTGTTTAATGAATGGTGTCATTTTACTAGGGATGCATTTTGGGCGCATTTATGTCTTTATACACAAGTAGACCAACCGAAACCTGCTGCATATACAGGTAAAGTTTTCTTTAAAATAGATATAAATGCTAGAGATATAAATTTGGAAACTATTTGCAAATATATTCGAATTTACCTGGAGAGGGAATACAGTCAAATAAGCAAAGTCATTCAAATGCTGCAAAAATGCACTTCATTGGTAGAGGTTGGATTCCTTGATCCAAGTTTAGCTGCCCCAGATTCTACACAGTGAACTAAGCAAATAGGTCTATTGTCTTCCATGGACACATATGAAAAAGTACTATGACATTACATCTTTAGGTGTCTAGTGATATAGTGACCAACTGCCAGTGGGTTCTAGACTTGTCATAAGATGGCACTCAGGAGAGGAACTGGGTCAAGAAAGGAAGGCAGGGCCCACATACTCAAGTACAAGAAGCTGAAAGTAGAGAGGTGGAGACTTTAGGCCATGAAGTGGAGGGTGTTAAAAGTTTGAACTGGAAATGCCTGGTCTAAGGTTTAGGTTCCAATGACAAAATCTATTTCTTCCTCCTGAGATATTGCATAGATCTCTAACATATAATATATCTATATCCATATCAATACTACTTTATTGTCTTAGAAATATGGTATCTATCTCAAGGTACCTAGTAAAAACATGTTATTTTGACTTTCCAGTAAGAGAACATTAATATTGCCCCTTATCATTATAAACGTAGATATTCTAGGTTTTAAAATCTAAAAACAAAAATCAAGGATATCACAACACATTATCTGCAGTCAAGGCCAGTAAGGAAGTGAGGAAATATAAGTTAACAATTATTTGTCTTGGTAGAATCTTAAGAATTGTTCTTGACCTTGGGTTGCCCATCTTCAGCAAACACATCCATGGTTCCATGACCAAGTTCTAAGTACTAGGAAAGCCAGCTCATGATTTGTATAATTTCCACTTTTTCCTAAGAAAACATTGATTCTTTCGTGCTTGGTTGAGATGTCTTGTTTTATGATCTTCATTTACATATGAATATTGAGAAGCATGACCTTTAGTTGATGTTTTGAAGCTACAGGCTAACCATGGTAATTATCAGTTTATAAGGAATAAACATTCTTGCTTTTTTACATGTACATGTTTCTTTGCAAAGTACTGTAATTGGCCCAAAGTCAATTAAAAGAAAGATAAACTACTTTATGGATCAATGATTATTCAACTGTTTTCTGCTTTGAGATTTGCTGGCAATAAGTTGGTGGAAGGTGTGAAGTCTGAATACTTAGCACTTTCTCTAAGATTCCATATCTGACCTCTCTGTGACCATTGAAATGATGACTCAATGAAAGCCGGTTATATTTCTGAGACAATTGCTAATAGATTAATCATTGAGCAATTATTCTGCAGGCCTACTAAAGGTCTTTGGCTGGGGACAGAATGTTAGCCAACACAGTATGTATCTTGACTTTCACATGCCTCAATCAAATAGGAGCAATAAACCAAGCTAAAAATAACTGAAATACATTACTCAGAATTTACGATATAATTCTAAACTTGCTAATGGAATTGAATATGCCTGCCCTGCAAGAGAAAAGGTTTCTAGAGTTTCATGGCAAAATGTCTGAAGACCAGGAAAATAGGCCAGTGAAAGAAGCTACTCGAAAAACAGATCATCGGTGAAACAGTAGTTTCAAGGATCCAGGCAGAAATGATCTGTCTAAGGTATTCTTAAGAAATGTGTCACCTGAGAAATGTGGGAATGGGCTAGCTAGGATCCTATTCTCTGGGCTTAAAGACCAGAGGCAACCATTTACATAGTCAACTAATTAAAAATGCTAAAATTGTGTGTGCACCATGAGAGGAAGTATATAAAACAGGATAATCTCTGCAGTACTAAGAGAGCCAAAATATCCTGGGTTATCACTAGGCCCGACTGAGAGTTTATGCTTATATTAAAGAAAATTCAAACATCTTACACTGGATATGCTTTCATTTGTAGTGCTCACCTTTAAGACTGAGTGCTTTAAATTTTAATCTCCATAAGATAAAATTCTGGGGCCACTAGGTGTCTCAGTCAGTTAAGCATCTGACTTCTGCTCAGGTCATGATCTTATGGCTTGTGAGTTCGAGCCCCATGTTGGGATCTGTGCTGACAGCTCCAAGCCTGGAGCCTGCTTCAGATTCTGTGTCTCCCTTTCTCTCTGCCTCTCCCCTGCTTGTGTTCTCTCTCTCTCTCTCTCTCTCTCAAATAAGCATTAAAATTTTTTTAAAATAAAATAAAATTACAATGAAATATCAACATTTTTTTGCAATTAGATAACTTTTAAAAATAAACTATATACAGGTAAGAATAACTTGAAAATAGATTTGAATAAGAGATTAAAATATGGGAAACTAGTCTCACAACTTATTAAAATATATCTAAACCTTGGTAATCAAAAAAGTATGGCCTTTACAAGGAGATCAAATCAAATCAAATAAAAATAAATTTATGAGTGCCTTTAAGATGACATAAAGTAGAATTTAAAATAACTCTGGGAAAGATGGATTATTTTAATACTTGTGTTTAGAAAAAATGGTGGAAAATTATTTTAAACACATACAATAGAATAAATAAAACCAATTCCCTTAATGTTAAAAAGTTTTACAGTGAAAAGTACTTCATAGGATAATAGACAAGGGATATAAACAAGTAGTATGCAGATTAAGAATGAAATATAATAAGCTAATAAGCCTGTGAAAAGTGATAACACTACATAAAACAAATATAAAAATTTAAATATCAATATTTTGCCTGTCAGTTAGGAAAAGATTGAAAATTATGAAAATACTGTCTGGGAAGAGAACCTGTTTACTTGTGTTTAGACAGTCCCCAAATTTTCCATAGTTATCTATATCCACTAGGTTTTTTTTTTTACTATGTTTTCCTTTATTTCCCTTATTGTTTGATTCAGTAGGTTATGTTCCACCTGCTGCCTAGAATATGGGCTACCAGATATGGAGACATGTATTAAGGATAGGAAACTTACAGCCAGTGCTGGCAAAAGGCAATTTGAGTAAAGGCAATTTATCATAGCAGGTTGCTCAAAATTTCCTTAAGAATTTGAGTGGCTTCACTCCATATGAGCCTTCGTTATTTAAATTCTCATCCTTGCTGGGTCTCCTGGGTGGCTCAGTAGGTTGAGTGTCCAGCGCTTGATTTCAGTACAGGTCATGATCTCATGGTTGTGAGATTGAGCCCTACATTGGGCTCCACCCTGAGCATGGAGCCTGCTTGGGATTTTCTCTCTCTCCCTTTGCCCCTCACCCCCAGCTCATGCTCTTTCTCTCTCTCTGTCTAAATAAAGTAAAATTTAAAATGAGGGGCACCTGGGTGGCTCAGTTGATTAAGCATCTGACTTTGGCTCAGGTCATGATTTCACAGTTCGTGGGTTTGAGACCCGCATCAGGTTCTCTGCTGACAGCTGGGAGTCTGAAGCCTGCTTTAGATTCTGTGTCTTCCTCTTTCTCTGCCCCTCCCCCACTCATGCTCTGCTTTTCTCTGTCTCAATAATAAATAAACATAAAAAATTATAAAATAAAATAAAATAATAAAATTTTTTTTACCATTGCTGTTAGAGTATGAATAGAAGAAAATTCAGGATTTTCATACATATGTTTAGAAAGCCCATTTCAGAAAAGGAGAGTATAAATGTTAAAATGTTCAATGTAAAAATGTAAAAAAATGTTTAATAAAATGTCAAGTTTCCTTGACTAGAAAATGAAGTGCTGTGTTCCTCAATCACCATAGAAGTAAATCCCAGCAATGAAAGGGAATAGTTTTATTTTATTTTAATGTTTTATTTATTTTTGAGAGAGAGAGAGAGAGACAGCATGAGCAGGGGAGGGTCAGAGAGAGAAGGAGACACAGAATCTGAAGATAGGCTCCAGGCTCTGAGCTAGCTGTCAGCACAGAGCCTGATGCGGGGCTCAAACCCACGAACCGTGAGATCATGACCTGAGCTGAAGCCAGATGCTCAAACGACTGAGCCACCAAGGTGCCCTGAAAGGAAATAATTTTAAGTGAATTTAGAATAAATTATTTTGATTTGTTTTCTTAATTGCTCTAGGTGACTAGTATTAGAGATATGGTTTATAAAGAACAATTTACTTGTTCCACATTTTTTGGAAGGGTTACATAAATACTATGATCTTTACTCTTTAATTATTAGTTCAACTTAGCATGCGGGAGAGTATTCTCCACGAGTGTGTCATGTCTTTACCTCCTATGACCAGAGGTACTGGATACTGTTGTTCCAGGTTATCTTTCCAGGATGTTTGGATAGGGAAGAGTCTTAGAATAGAGAGACAGGAGCAAAGGGCATGTTTGATAAATATCTCCAGTATGATAAATATAAACATATTGTCTCCCTCCAGGACAAAGGCCAGGAGGCTTCCACTCCAGTATGAAATATTTGGGTTCTTACACTTGGCTTCCCTTTCCTTTGTAACTCACGGCAGGTACAGGAACTACCTGACCATCTTTATGTCACATCTTTATTTGCTTTTGAGGAACCAGAGCAAAGGCTGATATTCAACCACTGCTATGTCTGTATTAATCTGCCTATTTTCTCTGATCCAGTAGGTTGTGCCTTCTGCAATGAAGGCTAGCTTGCTAGGAAAGTAAAATATCAAACCCTTCACAGTTCTTGACTGTTTGGGTGATGAGAATGGAATGGTGTACGAATGTGTCTTTATGTAAGAGGAAGTACAAAGGCCTCGTGGATTAATTAAAAAGATGTGAGGGGAGTCATGGAAACCAGTGATGAACATGTTCATCAAATTGTATTATCATATGGGAATAAATGGTACCCTACTATATTGCCTATTAAAAAGGAAAAATTGGGGAGGTATGTAAACCTCTGAGGGCTAGCAGCATCTGGGAAACTATGTTGTAGGCACCAGTCATCAGTGCCTCTGACTGATCTAGGTCCCACTTGGAAGATCCTGACAATTGTAAACAGCACTCTTTCCAAGGGCAATACGTGTACCTTTAAAATTATACTATTTGTTTTTATTTGTTTTTAATTTTTTAATGTTTATTTATTTTTGAGAGAGAGAGAGAGAGAGAGGCAGAGTGTGGGCAGGGGAGGGGCAGGAAGAGAGAGAGACATAGAATTTGAAGAAGGCTCCAAGCTCCCAGCTGTCAGCACACAGCCCGACACAGCGCTTGAACTCACAAACTGCAAGATCATGATCTGAACCTTTAAATGTTAAGAAAATACCATCAACAGGTCATGTAGCCTTGACACAATTGCAGACATCTCTCTAAAATGACCCTAACCTTGGTTATCCAGGGGATCTTCTAATAATGAGAAGATAATTAATTCACTAATTAAGCACAGAGAGATAACTTGATTCATTATTTAAGCACACACTTTTGGCAGTTTCTTCTATGAAGGGAAACATCCCAGTAGAAGAGATGGGACAAAAGTTTGTATCTAACTTTACCCGAATCTATTAGCAACACAGTAGCTGGAAGTATTCCTGTAGCCCTGGAAGGCATTCATGTCTGCCTTAATATCCTGGCCAGGATACTTAGGGATGATAGAATTGCTCTAAATGTCCTTCTGGCAGGTGAAGGTAGAGACTGGGCAATTGAGAGTACATCCTTCTCTCCTTAGATTATTGCCTGGGGTCCAATAAAACTGGGCCTAGGACTCTGGGAGCATAGCTGAAGTCAATATTTTAAGTTAGACTCATCCTTCAGGAGTCCTATTGAAAGTAGACTTAATTAAATGATGTATGAGATACATTGAATGGATGTGGTACCAGCCTCTGCCAGACAGATTAATTAGAGTGGCTGAAGAAGTGGTAGACTCATGGGGAATATTTCAGAAGCCAAGACAATGTAGGAAACAAGGGGGAAATATTACTGGGAGATATTTTCCATGGATCTCTCACATTGTTGCATTATTTCTGGTTATATCTATGAAGGTGTTTTTTGAAAAGATATGCATTTGAATCAGTAGACTGAGTAGAGAATATTCTGCCCTAATACCCTCGCCAAAGCAGGTTGGCCATACTCAAACCATTGAGGGCCTGGTTAGAGCAAAAACTTGGAGAAACTTCAGCTGGAACATTCATCTTCTTCTGTGTTCCTGTTTCAGAAGTCTTCAGACTCAGACTAACTTACACCTCTGACATTCCTGCTTCTCCAGCTTGAAGACAAACATATTGTGGCATATCTCAGTTTCCATAATCATTGAGCCAGTTCCATAATAAATCTTTTCTCATATATCCATGCATAGCCTATTGGTTCCATTTGCCTGGAGAACCCTAATTAATACATAGGCTCACTGCCCCTTACAGAAAATTTGATTTTCCTAAGATGAGAGTTCCTTTCCTTTAATATAATTCACCACATGTGTGGGCATTAACTGACCCTCCTTGTATCATCCTGTGTGCTGTGGAACACAAATGCTGATACTCTAGCTACTGCCATTGCTCGGAGTACTAAACCTTTGCCTTTGGCTCAGAATTCTTGTGTCTTCTGCTAAGATCCATACAGCTGTGGCAAGTTGAGTTACTAACTTGCTAATAAGATAGAGACTCAGAACCTTCATGATTTTTGATAAAGGATATTGCCAAGGAATCGTAAAAGTGATTCATTAAAAATTAACCAAATGTATACTTGATATTTATTATCAAAACGTGAATCTTCAGCATGGAGATATGGACTTTAATATCAGGTAATACAAATGTAGCTGGGTGATATTTATTGAAATCCATGTGGTTAAAAAAAGTCAACAATTCTTTGTATCAAGCGTAACATGGGACATATGGGAGGGAATTAATTAGCTAGAATAAAACACTCTTTTCTTTTATTAAAAAATTAATGTTTATTTATTTTTAAGAGAGAGAGAGAGCACGCAGACGGAGGGGCAGAAAGAGAGGGAGACACAGAATCTGAAGCAGCCTCTAGGATCTGAGCTGTCAGCATAGAGTCCAATGCGGGACTCAAACCAACCAACTATGAGATCATGATCTGAGTCGATGATTTGAGGCAAAGTCGGATGCTTAACCGACTGAGCCATCCAGGCTCCCCAAATGCTCTTTTTATTTTAACTCCTTTTTTTCCTTCCCTCCCCTTTCCGTGTGAACCAAGTAATTGAACCTAGGACTCTGGACACCACAGTGAGAAAAAGTAAATTCATGAAAGTGGAAATAACCCTGAGAGGAACACAGAGTTAAAAAAAAAAAAAAAAAGCAGCTCAGTGAAGGAACCTTGGAAACCCCTGATTTAAGAACAATGCAGAGGAAATATAGTCATCAAAATCGACTGAAAATGATCATTTTGAGAAAAGGATTGAATTAGGAGAGTGTAGTATCAGGAAAGCAGAGAGAAAAGGGCGTGAAAAGAACGCGGTGTTTAGCAGGGTCAAGTAACTGCAGAAAAAGGACGATTAGCATGAGAACTCTAAGGAGGCCAATGGTTTTCTCAATTAGGAGGTCACTGATGACATTTAATCTTGCAAGTCACCACGTAAATCAGCTAATGAAGACAAAGCTGTCTGGTGCCCCCAGTGTATCGTAATATCAGCCCTACGGTGAATGATATTATCCACAGGGTAACACTTAATGATGAATAGTATTGTGATTAAATTGCTATAGAATACCAATGGGAATGTTCATTGCAACCCTTTAAATACCAACAGCACGATTAATACTCCAGATCAGACATGCAAGAAATAGATAACCGCTTGCCACTTACATCACTGTCAAATTTTATGTCACCCTTGGGGGTTTATTGATGTGAAATGAAGTACATTTATTCAAATAGAGTTAGTTCTGCTTTATAAGGAACAAGAAACTATTAAAGTGGGCTTCACATAACTAAAAAATTGAAGTGTTTTTTGTAATATGCATATGCGGTTGTTCTTCTATAATTGCTAAGGCTGTTGTTTATATAATTTGAAGTATTTTTTAAAGATTTATGATGACAATTGTCAGGTGGCAAACAAGCTTTTAAGAAAGGTCACCTTTTTTGATCCCTTAAAGAGGTATATCTTATTATAGATATTTTGTGTAGTAAGAAATTCAATTCTATGTAATTGTGTTGTCATACTATGAAAGCACATTTTTTTCTCTCAAAACTGAATATATTCCTAGATTTCCCAAACTACCTTACATTTATTTCTACATTTTGAAAGAATAATCTTTAAGTGCTAGCCCTATAATATATAATAATAAATTGTCAATATTTTATTTTGGTGTTTAAAATTTGCTTTACATGTCAAAGTTGAATGTATGTGTGTATGCGTGTTTAGATCAGGGGTTGATAAATATTATATGTAAAGGAATAGAGGGTAAATACTGTGGGCTTTTGCAGCCTAAGATCTCTGTCACAATTATTCTCTGATACTACAGTGAGCAAATAGTCATAGACAATATGAAACCAAATGGATGTAGCTGTATTCTAATAACACTTTATTTATAAATTATAACAGGCAGAAGGAGTTGCTGTACTTTGCCAAAATGTTATAGATAAATACATAGTGCTTCCTTCTTGATGGTCATTATTCAGAGTATTGAACCAAATATGTGTATGGAACACTGAAACCATTAAGGTAGGCAATAGTAAAAGATGTATAATTTTTTTATTACGAAATGACTCAAAATATAGAAAATTAACTAATCTGTATAGCGTATTACAACAAAATGAATATGAAACACAGAAAACATTTAAGCAGATGATAGAAATGAAACCAGTATCTTCAGTTAGAAGAATAAATGTAAATGCGCACATTTTTCCTAGGAAAGAGCAAAACACTATGGTTAATTTTTCCTTTCAAATCAAAATTATTTCTAGGAATATCATGTATGGAAAATAGAGACATTTTAATTTTTGAAATGTAAGATATCAATTAAATACAGCCAGATGAAAGATTAGATGACAAATTAAGTAAAATAATGATATTAGATGGCAGAGTAAAGGAAAGAAATAATAGAACAAAGGAATACATTTGCTACAGAGAAAAACATGAATGCATAGTTTTCCAAAAAGATTACCTGTGTGCCACGTGTTGCAAAAGCTAATTATGTTTTAAATATAAAAAGCAAGGCACCTGGGTGGCTCAGTTGGTTGAGTGTCTGACGTCAGCTCAGGTTATGATCTCACGGTTCATGAGTTCAAGCCCCGTATTGGGATCGCTGTTGTCAGTGCAGAGACGACTTCGGATCTTCTGTCCTCCTCTCCTCTCCCTGCCCCTGCTCATGCTTAGTCTCTCAAAAATGAATAAACATTAAAAAAGATAAATAAATAAAATAAAAGCTTTAAAGTAAATAAAATATTTTTAAAAACGAAAGGAGAAATACGTAAGCATAAAATGGCTATATAAGAGATAAAATGAGTTTGAAAATAATTAAAGATAATTGAGAATTTTTGTATCATATTTTACCTTATTTTTTTTAAATTTTTAAATGTTTATTTATTTTGAGAGAGAGAGACAGAGCAGGGGAGGGGCAGAGAGAGAGGGAGACACAGAATCTGAAGCAGGCTTTAGGCTCTGAGCTGTCAGCACAGAGCCTGATGTGGGGCTTGAACCCATGAGCGAGATCATGACCTGAGCCGAAGTCAGACGCTCAACTGACTGAGCCACCCAGGTGCCCTGAGAGATCATTCTTAAAAATTTGCAAGAATGGATTTCATACCGTCCTCTAAATAAAATTCCTCAATAACCACAAAATGATGACTGACATTACTTTCCCCACATGAGGATGCCTCTGTTTCTTCATTTTTCCTTCTTTTTGCTTGAAATTGAATAAAAAGACTAGAGTTGGAGCCCCACCTTCAAAGCATGCTGTAATCAGGGAATAAAAGCAATGGCAGGATAAGTGAAATGTGAATCTTTCATGAAGAGGCTTCACTAGCTCTTCTCTGTTCATCTCAGGTTTTAGGTTTTGCAAAACAAACAAATTACATAACAAACAACATTTTTTTATCGACCTACATTAGTGTGATATTTGCTACATGCTACAAATCATCATCATGACTAAAGCGGTGTTGGAGATTTTTGCTTAAGTTCCATTTCACAGCTGGAGATGGAATATTCTATTACCACCACACGTTTAGAGCCTGACACTGAAAATAGATTCAGCACAATGAAAAAACAAAAACAAAAACAAATCTGAGTCTTCCTGCTTCCCATTCTGCTCTTGCAGATCTGTTTGAATGGATCTGTCTTCCCTCCCAGATCACAACTCACTGGGCCCTGGCACCGGTCTCTTTTTCCTGAGCGTTTGCTGTCACATCGAGGCCTCCTAATGGGTGTATCATGAGAAATGTGGTAGAGAAGCTACGCGTCCAGTTACCTAAAAAAAAAAAAAAAAATACACAATTGTGGGCAATGGGTGACATCATAGTTGCTTTGGTTACAAATGTGTTGCATTTGTTAATCAGGGAGCAAATAGTAGGGGAGTGGCTGAGAATTGTACTGCTTAATTTCAAACTATACAATCTCTTTCTTTTTGTTCTAAATATTTGAAGTCTGAAGACAAAACCTACAGTAGGAATTGTAGTTCTCATTTAGGTAGCCGGTGAAAGATTTGCCAGA
Source organism: Cryptoprocta ferox (assembly GCA_028646485.1). Lineage (NCBI taxonomy): Eukaryota > Metazoa > Chordata > Mammalia > Carnivora > Eupleridae > Cryptoprocta > Cryptoprocta ferox. Next base: position 48,964,638 of record CM053559.1, read on the forward strand.
CATGAGCAACCATTTAATGAATCATTGTTTTTGAATTTTTGTATGATTCTTTGAATTTCCATCCAAAACTTAAGAGTTATTAACAGAAATTGTCAGTTTTACCTCACCACAATTTTTAATGCTTTTTAATGTTTATTTATTTTTGAGAGACAGAGACAGACACGAGTGAGGGAGGGGCAGAGAGGGAGGGAGACACAGAATCCTAAGCCGGCTCCAGGCTTCAAGCTGTCAGCACAGAGCCCGACGTGGGGCTCAAACCCACATACTGTGAGATCATGTGGCCACTGAACCACCAAGGTGCCCCTACCTTGTCATAATTTTTAAATTCCATTCTTAGATAGCTACTTAGGTGTAAACAAAACATATGTCCCTGCAAAAATTTGTTTTCAAATACTCATAGCAGCATTATTTGTAATAGCTGAAATGTAGAAACAATCTAAATGTTGATCAGGTAACCAATGAATGGGTAAATAAAATATGCTATACCCATAAATGAAGTATTATTATTATTATTATTTTAAATAATACTTCATAATTTAAATATATTTAAATATTATATAATTTAAAGCAAAATCAGTATTATTTTAAAGGTTATTTATTTTGAGAGAGAGAGAGAAAGAATGCACATGAGCAAGAGAAGGGGCAGAGAGAGAAAGAGAGAGAGAGAGAGAGAGAGAGAGAGAATCCCAAGCAGGCTCCACACAGAGCCTGACATGGGGCTTGATCCCACAAACTGTGAGATCATGACCTGAGCAGAAAACAACAGAGCTACCCAGGTGTCCCAATGAAGTATTATTTTAAAAAGATACTGCCTTATGCTACGGCATGCACAAATCTCAAAACTATTATTCTAAGTGAAAGGAACCATATACAAAAGATCACATATTATACAATTTTACTTAAACGAAATATCAGAAAAAGACACTATAGAGTTACAACAAGTGGATTTGTGCCTGCTGAGAGCTAAGGGCAAGAAAAAAGAATCCCTATAAGTGGACACAAGGAATCATTTGGAGTGATAGAAATCTAAATCTAAAACTTGATTGTGGTGGTCGTTGAACAATTCTGTACATTTACTAAGAATCATTACATTGTACACTTAAAATGTGCAAATTTTACACTGTATGAATTATATTTCAAATGTAGTATTTAATAAAACTTAAATAAAACTTATTTATGTGAAAATGAATATAACTAAGAAACCATTTAGAAAGCTACCATGAGAAAAAAATAAATTACAAAAATAATATGGGTTTTTCCCCCCACACACTATCAAGGACCCTTTTTGCATGCTATTTACAACTAAGTATTTCCCCAGGACTAAATCTTACCATCAAGTAAGATATGATTCTCTGATCATGACTCTTTGAGATGCATCTATTTGTTATTATCTCAGACACATGCAAATGCTTTATTGTCTGGCCTCCCATTTGCTGATTTCTTACATGACATAGTTAAGATACTGGCCTTTACTATTGGTGGAGCCATGGGGATGATGGCAGACTGATAACATTCTAATGGAAAATGAGGAAACTAGCAAGTTAGGCCGCAGTCTCGTAAAACCCAAGCTGAGATTTAACCCAAAATTATAAGGATAAATAAAGATGTGGCACCTGAATTTGGGGTAAATCCAAATGTTCAAAATGCTAAAGGTTTACTCATAGGGGGACACTGTAGCTCTCAAACTGTGAGCTAAACCCAGGGATGGGAAGTATGAGAGGGAGAAGCGGACACGCTTAGTTTGCATTAGCCACAATGATCCCTGACGTGCTGTTTCAAGTTTTCTATGACTATCCACACCTAAGTACGGCAAGCAGTCATCAAGAGTTCCAGTTACCAAGTCCTGAGAATTCCATTAAGAGGCAGGCAGTACTCAAGGATAGAAACTTGAGACCAGACAGTATGAATCTTGACATCTATCTTAAATGGTGAGTTGTCATTTACCTTGAACCTACTTTATGATGCAAAAAGTCTTCCTGGTATTATGTGATAGGCTGAAAAATCCACACCTCCTCCTCCCATATTTCCACATCTTAACTCTTGGAATCTGTGTTACCTTATATGGCAAAAAAAAAAAAAAAAAAAAAGGAGGGGTGTTTGAAAATGTGATTAATTTGGGGATCTTGAGATGGAGAGATTATCCATATTCTCTGGGTGGGTCCTAAGTGCAATCAAACATATTCTTCTAAGAGAAAGGCAAAGGGAGATTTTATGCATAGGCAAATACATACCACAATGGAGAAGTAGAATGAAAATGGGTCAAGGAGAAATTTGAGAATACTGGTCTAAAGCTTGTAGTGATGCAGTCACTTGCCAAGAAAACAGAAACCATCAGAAACCGGAAGTGGAAAGGCCTCCGGAGAGAGTGAGATCCTGATGACACCTTCGTTGTAGCCCACTGGTACAGATTTTGTAATATTGGCCTCAAGGACTAAGAGAGAATACATTTATTTTAAACCACTAAGTTCAGGGTAAGTTGCTCTAGTAGGGACAGGAAATACAGCTCATAAAACTATTATGACACTACTGGATCTAAAATGAGGGAACTGAACTGAGTTTCCCACAAATCCCCAAATTCCTTTTCTGAAGGATAAAATGAGGGGACTGTATTCTTATAGGAAAATGATTTCAAAATATAACAGGTCAATCATGAGTCAATTTATCCCAGTGCTCAACCAGGTTGATCATAAGAATGCCTCAATCTTTGTATCCTGTGGCTAGTGATGTGTGTGTGTGTGTATGTGTGTGTGTGTGTGTGTGTGTGTGTTCTGCTTCTTCAATTTACACTGCTGGGTCAACACAGGACTGTAGTGCATATTGCAAATGCATGCACAGTATGAAAATGCTTTTGCCAAAGAAGTCATTCCATGTACACCTGCTCTATAATAAGCATTTCCTTTCATTTATTTGAGCAGTGTAATAAAGGCATCCCTTTTACCCCATGGGCACTTTTTTTTTTTCAGTCAACTAAATTCAATCCTATTCGTATCTTTTAGTCTTCCAGTTATTTTTATTGCTTGCTTTACTTCTCTCTCCAGTTTACTTTTTTCCCATTTAAAATTGGAAAATTAACCATCAAGTTAGTGTTTGCCTATGCCATACAGATAAGACACATAGCTTGCCTAATATCACTCGGGAATTCTTTATTCTGCTTTGTTAGATCAGTAATAAGACTCAAGTTTTAAATAAGCATATAGCACATACGCAACCAGATAAATAATATCCTTTGACACAGTTACAGTAGGTGGAACACTCATTCTGATACTTGCTCTAAACAATTCCACATTTTCCTTACAGCAATAGCCTGTAATTGGTTTTACAGGTTCAACAATAAAATGAGTATCCTGTTATTTGAAGGTTGTAATTCATTTCACTTTGGACAAGAAGAATATCCAAATTTATCAATTATTAATTTTCATCCATTTGCAAAATTTTAATCTTTAGTCTAAAGGATCTTTGTTTACCATATTTGAAATATTTTAAATAAGCATTTAGTCTTAAAACAATCTAATCTTCCTTCTGGTAGTGGTTAAATAGAAATAGCTTTGTCTTGCAGTTGACTCCCTTGACCCAAGCAGGAAAGCCTGGATTTGGAGCCTCTGGGAACCCTGGGATTTAGAGAAGCTCCCTGGATTCCAAGTCCCTTTCTGGTCCCTGGAGCCAGTTGGTCTTTAGTGTGGCCTGGACAGAGTGCTCTGAGCAACTAATAGAACACATGTGCCAGCTCCTATTTCTCCTCTTTGACTCTTCACTCTGCTTATTCCCTTTGCTCCTGGGAACATTCAGGTGCTCAAAAGATGGGGGTGGGAAAGTTGGCACCCATGGTATGGCATCTTACCAGAATGGTGTTGATACACTGATTTGGGTAAGACTTAATTGCTTTGGAGGCAGGCCCATAGGTTCCCACTCACCTTCTGCCTTCTTTCTGCACTCTTCTGTGGCTCAGTGTAGAGGTCAGCCACCCCTTCTGCAGTCTCGGCCCATAGTCAGGCCAACATGGGGGTCTTTTGCTCTGCAAAGCCCTCAGGCCCTTTGGATCCACAGCAGTGGTGACATGGGGGCTCTCCCAGGGTGTTTGTAAGCCACACCTGATGTTAGAAGGACTTGGTTCTGCTTGTTCTGTCCATGGTCCTGATCATTCTCACCACTCTCAAAGTGTAAGGGAGTCTTGTGTCCTCAAATGTTGAAAGACACCTCTTCTGTAGACTAAAGTGTTCAAGACAAGACATGGTTGAAACATGCATATTTGTAAGTTTACACTATGAAATTTAATTAACATGGCAAGGAAATAAAATACCATTCACATTTCCCTGCATATTTTTGGCATGATTTGCATTTGGGGTTGTCAATAAGGAACAAGCGACAACTTTTGGAATAAGCGACAACTTTTGAGAAAGCCACTGTTCCAAAATAGACACAATAGATGAGACATCATAAGTAATAATGTAACAGCATTAAATAAACGGCATTAGGGAACAACAAAAGCAAGAAGATCTATACCATTTCAATACAAATAGGGTGCAGCAAGCCCTGGGATGTGTAAGAGCACTGCCACCTTTTCCTTAGGTGGGAGGCATGGAATTATGCAGAAATTGTATGTTTCAAAATAAAGAACATGAAAACAAGTTTCCTAGACCTAGAAGAAGAGGGTACTTAGATACCATGAAGACTTCTTCTGGATTTGATTGGATACTAAACAAATACGTAGGAAACTACTGTTTCTCTACACACCATTTTAACCTTCACCAATAATCATTACACTTTTCATGATCCCACAAGTTGAAAAAATATTTTTATTTTTTTAGGAAAAATTGTTTGTTTAGAGAAGGGCCTCACCCACACAAAAATATTTGGTAAGATCTTTCCATAGATTTTAGACAGGCTTGTACTCCACATAAACAATTATACTCACTCCAGATTCACATGATAATATATGTGATTTGCACTGTAATTGATTCATCTACTAAATAATTATTGAGCTCTAACTAACTGCCAGAACTTGTTTGTTGGAGACAACAAAGAGGAATGTATTTTACAAGAACTTCCTCTCTGAAGAAGTGGCATTAAACTTCAGGCCTTGGTGAAGGAAAGAGTAAGCTGTTCAAAGACCTGAGGAGAAATCATTACAGGCAGAGGGAGTGGTAAAGTACAAAACCTCCACAGTTGGAGTATATAGCTGGGGTGGCTTATTTAAATTATTTTGTAATCCGAGCACTGACACACGTCATTGAGATGGCACATCAGAGTAAAGATTGTAACTTTCTTTTAGAAAGATGGGAAACTATTGGAATATATAAAACACAGTACATTTTCATAACCTGATTTTTATTTTCATATGATAACTTTAGTCCTGAAACAGAAACACTGCATAGAGGACAAAGTGGGAGCAAGGAAAATTCTAGGGATCTTTTGTTTATTAAGGTGAAATGTGTTGGTGACTTTGTGTAAGGTGGTAAATCTTAAATCACTGATCAAAGGCAGAGCCGAAAAAAAATCTTTTGGTAAGCTGGATGTTGGATATGAAAGAAAAAAGAGAAGAAAAGAATGTCTTCTAGAATTTTCTCTGGAGCAATTAAATAAATGGAGTGCCATATTCTGAGAAATTAAAACTGGGGTAGGAGAGAAGGAATTTTTGTGTTTGTTTATTCAGAAAAGGACGAAACGTGGTAGTACTATCCTGATATAATGAATTTGGCCATCCTATTAAACACAAATAAAAACGAGAATTAAGCAGTTAAAGTTTTAAGTCTAAGGGTCAGCTGAAAGATCAATGTCATGGGTATAAATTTGAAAATCATTAGCAAAGAGATGGGATTAAAAGCCATTAGATGATATGAGATATTCTAGGCAACAATTGTGAGGAAGATAAGGAGAACAATAATGAGCCACAGGGCAATACTTAGGGGAAAAAGAAGGGGAGTTTAGCAAGGTAGAAAGGGAGAGATGGATTGGTCTGTTATGTAAAAGATTGACAAGGAAGGGACTTCAGAGTCAAGCAAAGACAGAATTTTAAGATAAAGAGAGTTATCAATTCTGTCAAAAACTGTCAGAGGATCAAGTAAGATAAGATCCCTAAGAATGGTCATGGAAATTGTTAACATGGGAACTGTTAGTGTTCTTGAAAAGAGTAGTGTTCACCTTAGTGGAGATGAAAGTGTAATTTAAATAGTTTCACACTGAATAGAAGTTGAGGTGAAAAAACATAGTCATATAACATTATATTAGTTATGATGTGGTTTTATATTTAAAAAAATGAGATGAAAGAAAAAAATGGTAAAATAAAAGGAGCCTAGATTCTTAGTAAGTATAACATGCATGGAATATATATTCATCATACATACTTACAGTATGTCTTTGATACTTTTCAAAATAGTTAATGGATACAATAAAAAAAATAATTGTTGATGAACCCTCTTGTGAAAAATGTTTTTTTTTTTTGGAGGATGCCATGTATTAGATTGGAAAGACAAGAGGGTAAGAGTTAAGTTGGTGGAGTGGTGGGAGGACCATATCCTTCAAACACAGCTAGATAAATATCATATCATTCTGAATACCCAAGAAATCGATCTGAGGACTGACAGAACAAACTGCACAATTAGAAGGAGAGAAGAAGCCACATCATGGAAGAAAGGAGGTGTGGAGATGTGATTTGGGGGAGAAAAAGATCACAGGTGCTGCAGAGAAGAGGGACCCCTGGTCACAGGGAGAGAGAGAGAGAGAGAGAGAGAGAGAGAACACAGTGCACAAGGGCTCACAAAAAGCAAAAAGCAAACACTTTCCCAAAGCCATTGACTGGGAAAATGAGAGAGGCTGATTATCATTATCGTGAGTTTTTACAACTAGCAGAGCTCAGCAAATGAAGTTTTAGAACTCCATGCCATGTTGAGCCCAGCTCCTGTGGATAAGGAGGGCAGAGGCCCAGGAGTGTATGGTGCCATCTGAGGATCCCTTGAGTACACTGGGACAGATGGTTCCTCCTTCTTGGAGTACACATGTAGAAGTGGCATTGCCTCTCTGGGGACAAAAAAGCTAGAAAGTGCCATTGCTCTCATCCATCTCTTAGCATAGGGGCAGAGACACTTGCTGAGTATGGCTAACCTGGACCCCAGTGTTTTGCTGCACTTTAAACTCCAAGTTCTTTTACACTGGCAAAACTCCCCTTCTGGAACAAACCTGCACCAGCCCCAGGGCAGCAAGACCCTCCCCTAGAGGACCAGTATGGGCTAATACTGTGTCAGGTGCCTTAGTTTAGAGTATGAAACTTAGCCAGCATGCCTGAGATAAAACACAGGTACACTGTGCTGCTGGGTGGACAAATGACATGGGCACAGTCAGAATGAAGGCAGAGATCTGAGGGAGACCTGGGGAGACAAGGGGAGATTGTTAACTCTTCTGTGAACTCCCCTCTCCAGAGACAAAGGAGAGGCCTGGTGCCATTTTTTCCCCCTGCTCATTAGCATGGACTGATTTCAGTGAGCATAACAGTGCGAACAGTGGAAGGCTGAGCCCATAACAGTGCGAACAGTGGAAGGCTGAGCCCATTATACCAAGCCTCCCGCACTCTGCAGGCTTTCTTTACCAGAACAAATGTGCATGAGAACGTGAGCATGTGCGTGAGCAGCAGACTCTTCTCCCAAAACCCATCACAACCCCCCTTATGCACCAGGTCTATTGACCACGGAGTGCTGCAAAGCTTTGGCTCTAGGGAAATAGCATCAGGCCTCCTAACAAGCAGACAAGTGTGCAAATAGTTAAAACTCACCACACTTAGGACAAGGTCCAAAAACTCCCCAGTGCAGGCAAGGAGAAGCTCTGCAGAGAACAGACCTGAGGGAAAGAGCAGCCAAAACACAGCAGAAGAGTACACACAGCATACACCAAAAACACTTCCTGAAGCAACAGGCCCTAGACAGTATGTATATGACTTCTTTTTCATAAAGCCATTGCTCTCAGAGCAGAAAACATAATAGGCTTTCCTAACACAGAGAACACAAAGAGCTAGAGAAAATGTCAAGATGGAGAAATTCATCCCAAAAGAAATGACAGGAAAAAGTCATCTAATTAAAAGCAGTATAAATGATATTCCTGATATAGAATTTAATGACAATCGTAAGGATACTAGCTGGGCTTGAGAAAGGCATAGAAGACACCAGGGAGGCCCTTACTGCAAAGGTAAAAGACCTAAAAAGTAGTCAGACAAAAATAAAAAATGCTGTAACAGAGATGTGAAACCAACTGTATGTGATTACCACAAGGACTGAAGAATCAGAGGAATAAATAAGTGATACAGAAGATAAAATTATGGAAAATAATAAACTTAAAAAGAAGAAGGAAAGAATATTGGGTCACAAATGTAGACTTAAGGACTTAGTGACTTCAGAAAGCATAAAAACTTTTGTATCATGAATTCCAGAAGAGGAGGAGAAGGGAAAATAGGACAGAAGGTTTATTTGGGGGAATTATAGCTGAAGACCTCTCTAATCTGAGGAAGCAGAAGAAGACATCCATTTACAGGATGCACAGAGAACTCCTATCAAAATCAACAAAAGCAGGCCAACACCATGACATATGCAGTAAAATGTGAAAATATAGAGATAAGTCAAAAAACACTAAAAGCAGCAGGGGAAAAAAAATACCTAACTTACAAGGGAAACAAATAAGGTTAGAAGCAGATATCTTCACAGAAACTTGGCAAGATATAAGGGAATGGCATAATATATTCAATGTTCTGAATGGGAAAAATATGCAGCCATGAATACTCTATCCAGCAAGGCTGTCATTCAGAATAGAAGAAAACAAGAAGCGTTTCCCAGACAAACAAAAATTAAAGGAATTGGTGACCACTAAACCAGCTGTGCAAGAAATATTAAAGGGGACTCTTTGAGTGGAAAAGATAGACCAAAAGCACCAAAGAATAGAAAGGAACAGAGAAAATCTCCAGAAACAATGACTTTACAAGTAATACAATGGTACTAAATCCCTACCTATCAGTAGTCACGCTGAATGCATATGCGTGCATTTGATTGGACTGAATGCTCCAATCAAAAGACATAGGGTATCAGAATAGATTAAAAAACAACAACAACAAGACTCATCTATATGCTATCAACAAGAGATTCATTTTAGACCTAAAGCCAAGTGCACATTGAAAGTGAGGTGATCGAGAACCATTTATCATGCTAATGGACATCAAAAGAAAGCCAGAGTAGCCATACTTATATCAGACAAACAAGGTTTTAAAACAGACTGTAACAAGAGATGAAGAAGTGCATTATATCATAATTAAGGGCTCTGTCCATCAAGAAGATCTAACAGTTGTAAATATTTGTGCCCCCAACTTGAAGGACCCAAATATATAAAACAATCAATAACAAACAAATACAAAAAAGAAAAACCTCAGTGATAATAATAAAATAATACTAAGGGACTTTAATACTCCACTTAAAGCAAAGGCCAGATCATCCTAGCAGAAAATCAATAAAGAAACAATGGCTTTGAATAACACATTGGACCAGATAGACATAACAGATATATTTAGAACATGTCATAATAAAGCAGCACAATACACTTTCTTTTTGAATACATTAAAGCAGCACAATACTCTTTCTTATCCAGGATAGATCACACACTGGGTTGCAAATCAGACCTCAACAAGTACAAAAAGACTGAGATCATACCATGCATATTTTCTGACCACAATGCTAGGAAACTTGAAGTTAACCACAAGAAAATATTTGGAAGACCACATATACATGGGGGTTATAACATCCTGTTAAAGAATGAATGGGTTACCCAGTAAATTAAAAAAAAATTAAAAAATATGTGGAAACAATTGAAAATGAAAACACAATGGCCTAAATCTTTGGGATGCAGCAAAAGTGTCATAAAAGGGAAGTATATAGCAATACAGGCTTACCTCAAGAAACACAAATATCTCAAATACACAACCTAACCTTACACAAAAAGAGCTAGACAAAGAAAATCAAATGAATCCTAAAGTCCACAGAAGAAGGGAAATAGTAAAGTCTAGAGCAGAAATAAACACAGTAGAACAGATCAATAAATCTAGAAGCTGGTTCTTTGAAAGAATTAATAAAATTGATAAACTCCCTAGCCAGACTTATCAAAAAGAGAAAAGACCCAAATAAATAAAATTGTGAATGAGAGAGGAGAGACAAGAACCAACACTACAGAAATACAAACAATTATAAGAAAATAATATTAAAAATTATATACCAACAAACTGGACAACCTGGAAGAAATGGATAAACTATAAATGTAACTGAAATAGGAAGAAATAGAAAATTCGAACAGACCCACAACAGCAAAGACATTGAGTCACTAATCAAAAATCTCCCAACATGCCTGGGTGGCTCAGTGGGTTAAACATCTGACTTTGGCTCAGGACATGTTCTCACAGCTCATGAGTTTGAGCCCTGCATCAGACTCTATGCTGATGGATCAGAGCTCGTATCCTGCTTCAGCTTATGGGCCCCCTTCTCTCTCTCTGCCCCTTCTTACTTGCACTCTGTGTCTCTCTCTCAAAAATAAATAAACATTAAAAAAATTAAAAAGGAAAATTTCCCCAAAAACAAAAGTCCAGAGCCAGATGGTTTCACAGCAGAACTCTACCAGACATTTAAAGAAGAGTTAATACCTATTCCTCTCCAACTGTTCCAAAAAAGTGGAAGTTGAAGGAAAACTTCCAAACTCATTCTATGAGGCCAGTATTACCTTGATTCAAAAACTAGACAAAGACCCCGTTATATATATATATATATATATATATATATATATATATATATAACATAGATGCAAAAATTCTGCACAAAATACTAGCAATCAAATTCAACTGTATATTAAAAAAATTATTCACCACTATCAAGTCAGATTTATTCCTGGGCTGCAGGACTGGTTCACTATTTTCAAATCAATTAAAGTGATACGCCATGTTAATAAAAGAAAGGATAAAAAACATATGATCCTGTCAATAGATGAAGAAAAAGCATTTGACAAAATATAGCATCCATTCTTGATAAAAATCCTCAACAAAATAGGGATAGAGGAAGCATACCTCAACATCATTAAGGCCATATATGAAAGACCCACACCTAACATCATCCTCAATGGGGAAAAACTGAGAGCTTTTCCACTATGGTCAAAAAGAAGACAGGGATGTCCACTCTCACCATTGTTATTTAACATAGTACTAGAAGTTCTAGCTTCAGCAATCAGACAAGAAGAAATAAAAGGAAACCAAATCAGTAAGGAAGAAGTTAAATTTTCAGTATTTGCAGATGACATAATATTCTATGTAGGAAATCTGAAAGACTCCACCAAAAACATTGCTGGAACTGATACACGAATTTAATAAAGTCACAGGATGCAAAATCAATGTACAGAAATCTGTTGCATTTCTATACACTAGTAATGAAACAGCAGAAAGAGAAATCAAAGAGTTGACCCTAAATGCAATTACACCTAATCCCATAAGATATTAGGAATAAACCTAATCAAAGAGGCAAAGGATCTGTCTTCTGAAAACGATAGAACACTTATGAAAGAAATTGAAGAGGACACAAAGAAATGGAAAAACATTCCATGCTCACGGATTGGAAAAATAAATATTGTTAAAATATCTAGTTTACCCAAAGCAATCTGCACATTTAATGCAATCCTTATTAAAATACCACCAGAATTTTTCACAGAGCTAGAACAAAACAATTTTAAAATATGTATGGAACCACAAAAGACTCTATTCCTTCTCTCACCTGGTAACCTTAACTACAAATAATTTGATCAAGAGGGACATCCTTCATGAAGTACTAACCAGTGTGGAATGAACCTGGAAATAGTTAAGTTCCTAGTTCTCTCATGTGTCATTAGGAGTGTATGTAGAGAAAGACTAAAAACAACAACAACAACAAACGTGAAATCTAGCCCCAGGTTCAAAATCTAGCCACTGACTTTCAGAATCCTGCTTTTCCACATAATGCCTTCAGTCCTAGTGCCTCCATCCCTTCTCCCAGGAAAAACAGCCAAGCTATGGGGAATTAAGAATCATTGTTAGCCTATCTACTCTCTGCCATCATCTCGATAAGAATCATGATTCGATGTGAAAAACTGTTCTATTTTGAGATCAAGGGTGTGGTGGGAGCAGGAGAGAATGCTAGCTTACCTTCTATCACTTTATCCCTAGTAAATGTGTTTTTTCTAAGAACAGAGGATTTTGCATCTTTAATGAGTTTAACCAAATAGACTATCCAGAAGCATGAAGAGAGCAGTTTTTTGCTGGATTGTGTAGGTCTTCCTAAATTAGTTTCAGGATTTAAGGTGTGGTAAGGAATGGGGGACAGTTAGGCTATGTTTTCATGCATTTGGTGGAAAGCAAATATATACACTGGAATCATGTGTTCATGAGATACTTGGTTTATTAAAGGACTTTTTACACAGAGTGGGTCGCCTGGTAAACTGTGACACTGTTAACAATTTGCCAAACTTAGCATATGACCCTTCCCTTGCTAATAATTTAATTGCATCTTGCTAAGCCAGGATCCAATCTTTATGCTTGTCAACGTGGCGCATTTTAGAATTCAGTGATGAAATAAAAATATAGACCATGATAGCACAAGGCATCATACTAAAAATACATCAATGGTTAAGTCTCTCCAGTATGGAAATACTAGAATTAACATTTGGGACAAAGGTGAATGACAAAACTCCCAGCATCCTCTCTAGACCTTTTGCTGTGGTCAAGCTAATTACATGGAACCAGTAAATAACCTGTGTACAGCTTTCTAGGGTTAATAGCAGGTATTGATTAGGAATGAATTATTAGTGTATAGGTGTTAAGAAAATGAGTTTCTAGGGGTGCCTGGGTGGTTCAATCGGTTAAGTGTCTGACTTCTGCTCAGATCATGATTTCATAGTTCATGGATTTGAGCCCCACATCAGGCTCTATGCTGACAGGTTGGAGCCTGGAGCCTGCTTCAGATTCTGTCTCCATCTCTCTCTTCCTTTCCCTTGCTCATGCTCTGTCTGTCTCTCCCTCAAAAATAAATAAACATTAAAACAATTTTTTTAAAAAAAGGAAAAGAAAACGAAGTCCTACAGTTGGAAGAAGAAGTGCCTATAAAGTAAATTAAAAATGAGAGTCCAAAGAGTGGGAAGGATATCAGGAAGTACAATATCAAGAAAGCCACAGTAAGAGTGTGCCAAGAAGAAGTGTCCTCTATACTCTTAGGACAGAAAGAGAAATGAGAGTTCCTCTCTCTGGCATAAAGAAAAATGAAGTTCCTGTCAATAGACAGAAATCCAGAGCCAGATTGTATCTTCAAAATCAGAGCCTGCTGTAGGTTTCCTTCACATTACAAGCTAAAGAAGAAGTTACAGATTTTATGCTGTTGCCCTCTAGGGAAGCAGAATGATATACACTCTCTCATAAATAGAATATGAACCACCAGCTTGATATCAGATCTGTATTATCCACATGTAACCATTTAGCAAAAGTTCCAAGACACCCAATGACAATATTGGTTCCCAGGATTGAGTGGAAACACTTACAAAGCAACCAAAATAGAAGAGAGAAAAAAACCTTAATGATACAAGAACAAGAAATAAAGCAAATAATGTTTACTAAGTTGGATTTCCAAAGAAAATTGTAAAAACATTCAAAGAATATTAACACTAAAGAAGCCAACCATATCTACAATAACAATGAGAATTTATTCGGGGTCAAATGAAAGTAATAGAGGAAAAAGTAACACAACTTTAAATTAAGTATATTTAGGATTCTCAAAGAGGTAAAGGAAGGAAACTTATTCAAAAAATGATGATATGAAGATATGAAATAGGCAGAAAAAGTGTATATTAAAATACTTTTAATCTTAGTAACATATAGCTACTGAGATGTTTTCAAAAGTTGATTGTCACCATGCACTGTATGTAGGACTCAAAATAGGAGTGTTAATCAATTGCAAGGTTTTACAGAAGTAATCTAATTGACATTACAAAACAGTACGGAGATTCAGTTTGTAAGGAACTTAAAGGAAAAGCTTGCAGACTTTACTTAAGCAAGGACAAGATCTAAAATATTAAAGATTAGTGCAAGCAAATAGTGAATGCAACAGATATGTAAATTAATTTAACTATTGACTATAAAACCTTGACTAGGATTTTGTGTTTACAAAGCCAAGCTATATCTCTAGACAGCAATAACACACAAAAATAATTGCAGAGAAGGTGCCTATAAGAAGTTACATTTCCCTAAGAACCTTGCTTTATTTAGGAAGAGGGGAGTGGTACTGAATAATTTTAAACATTGTTAAAAACATTGAAAATTTAATTGAGCATGTTAAAATTCTAAGGTAACAAATAAATGAAATTTTCTCCATATCTTTCAAAAAAGCAGAAAAAAATAAAAATAAAATTAAAAAAATGGATCAATCCAACTTTAAACAAGAGAAATTGAAGAGAAGCCCAGAAATATGAAAACAAATAGGAAATATGAACTATTAGGTAAGAAATAATTATAAATATATAGGGAAATATAACTATGACAATTTCACCAAATAAAAGAGCCAGATTTCATTACAACTTTTAGATGCACAACAAACACTGACTTCCCTTGAGAAGGAAGGAATTCTGTAGCTGATGACCCTTCAACTCAAACCACAACGCTCCCCTGGGTTTTTTTTTAAATTTTTTTAATGTTTTTTATTTATTTTTGAGACAGAGAGAGACAGAGCATGAGAAAGGGAGGGACAGAGAGACAGGGAGATACAGAATCCTAAGCAGGCTCCAGGCTCCGAGCTGTCAGCACAGAGCCCAATGTGGGGCTCGAACCCACAAACGTGAGATCATGACCTGAGCCGAAGTCGGAGGCTTAACCGACTGAGCCACCCAGGCACCCCATCTTCCCTGGTTTTTAAGCCTGCCTGTCTTTCCCCACCATGTTTTGGACTTGAATGTCCACAATCATGTGTGCTAATTTTTTAAAATAAATCTCTCTCTTAATATCTCTCTTTCTCTGTCTCTGTTTCTCTCTCTCCCCCACCTCTCTACACACACAGCCTGTTGATTTTGTTTTCTGAACCTGACCAATACCCTAAAACAAAACATGTTTCCATATTAAATATGAAAAAATATTTTTTAAACTAAAAGTCACTGAAGACTAACCATAACCAAAACTGGAATTACAACTCCAAACTGGGTATCTTTCAGAGTTTAGCCAGAGAAGCAGAATTAATGCTAGATAGATAGATAGATGATAGATAGATAGATAGATAGATAGATATCAGTAATTCTGCTTCTCTAGTTACACAGAGAGAAAAAGATCGACAGATGGAGGGAAGGAGGGATGAACAGAGGGAGGGATTACAGGTTTTGTTCTTGTGGATTTGTGGGAGCTGGTTAAGCAGTGTGTCTAAGGCCATTGTCTTCACAACTGATGCTGGAGATTGAAGCCCACAGGGCAGGTGATAGGTGGTTGGGAAGGCCACATGGATGTAATATCAGGGAGACCAAGAGTGAGGAGGAGCCTCCAAGCATGAGCTGGAACTCCATGAATTTCTCATTCAAATTATGTTGGGCATTAGGATCTAGGACCTTTTCAGTAATCCCCTTAGGCAGTATTCTCAAAAGAAAACAAAGGGAAAAAAAAAGATGGCAACATCCCTCAGTAAAAGATGAAAGATACACATTTAATAGCAAATAATTTAAAAAAAAAGAACACGAGTTGGTGTGAAGCTAGTTATACAAAACAGGGGGCCATGGAATATTTTCTCAGACAAATGTGTAGCTACTCAGAGCCTCTTCATTACTCATGCAATGAATATTAAATTACAAGTACTTGCTCGTCAATTTCAGAAACCATTTAAAATACAGAACTATAGTTTGCAACCTAAATTCCGTGATAGTAAAATTCACAACAAACATATCATTAGGAAAAAATATAAACTAAAGGTAACCCCAAAATGGGGGTGGGCTTAGGAGTTTGATTACAAGAGGTATGCAGGAATATTTTTGGATAATGGAACTATATTATATCTTGTTTATGGTGATGGTTTCTTGGTTGAATACCTTTGGCAATACTCAATGCATTATAACATAAAAAAGGATGAATTTCATTCTCTGTATGTTGTGCCTCAATAAAAATGACTAAAGAAACTGTTGTGGGGGTGCCTGGGTGTCTGACTCTTGATTTCAGCTCAGGTCATGATCTCATGGTCCATGGGATTGAGCCCCGTGTCTGGCTCTGTGTGGAGCGTGGAGCCTGCTTAGGATTCTCTTTCCGCCCCACCCCTCTGCCCCTCCCTTACTTAGGCTCTTTCTGTCTTAAAATAAATAAATAAACTTTTTAAAAAGTAAATCAAAAAAAAGAAAAAGAAAGAAAGAAAGAAACCCTTGTGACTGAAAGCTGAAAAGGTAGCCTTAAATACTGAGTTGGGTAAAAGGATAAAATTTTTAAATATTTATTATTGCACAGCAAGGAAATACAAAAGGGCAGTACTAATGCATTAATTATAAAAGTCTTTATCTCTTTACACAAAATTGTGAAGGAAAGTCCAAAGGAAATGTAGACATAAAGTTAGAAGTCAGAAGATTTGTTGGTTATACACTTGCTGAATTCAAGATGAACACACACCAGCAGTAACTAATTTGAAAATATAATGGCAATATAATAAAGTGGAAAGAATAGCTAATACTAGTGAAAACTAAGATCGTAAGATCTGCATTTTCAGGCATCAAAAATATGACAATTAAAACAGGGTGCACTGGGGGAGTTGGCCTAAAAATCAGTGGAAACTACTAGAGTCCAGAAACAGTCCTCAATTCTAGGGGACACTTGGTATGAGCAACATAGCCTCACAATTCAGCTGCGGATATAACAGCAATTTAACAATGGTTGCCAATTGTGTATCTCTATGACAACCTCAAAATCAATTTTTATCCTTATCTTCTATAAAACAATTTTAGGTAAATTATTCACTTAAATATGAAAATCAAAACTAACAAAAAGCCTGTAGAGAATTGTAAAGAAAATATCAGTAAATATGATTATTAAAAATAGAAAGCATTTATATAAAAAGGATATTGATTAATTTTAAAGCAAGGGCACAGCCTACAAGAAGATCTTTGACATCGTATACTCATAAAAAAAAATTTGATTCCAGAATATGTAAATCAATCCTATATTTAGACAAAGGCATACAGCTTAATAAGTGGCAAAGTAGGTGAAAAAGTAATTCACAGAAGAGGAAACCCAAACCTCCAGTAAATGAAAACACGTCAATCATAATAATAATCAAGTAAATGCAAATGCATTTCACACATACTGTGCTGGCAAACATTTCAAAAGACTGACCGTAACATATGCTGTTGGTCTGATGGAGGAGAGTGAATCCTTACAGTGTTGGAGGTAATGTAAATTGATAAAACCAATTTACAAAGCAATTTGACATCTACTTAGGTTGAAAATGAGCATATCCAATGAGCAAGTAATTCATATCCTGGGTATTTCCTGGAACTGATCAGACATGTACTTAAAGAGACAGGAAGGCAGATTTTCATCACAGTGTGGTTTGAAATATGGAAAAATAGAAACAGCTTCACTTTGTATCTGAAGGAATAACAAAAGCATGACAGCTTTATTCAATGGGATGGTATACACATTGGAAATAAATTATATAATTCTACATAGAACAGTGTGGATAAATCTCAGAGGCTTCAAAACTACATTTTGTAGCACAATACTGTATACTATATATGACTGTAATCAAACATAGTAAAAATATAAACATATAGGACTAGACTAAAAATTCAAAACAGTAGTTCACTTCAGAGAGGAATGAGAAAATCATAAACTGGAAAAGTATTTCACATGTTACATGTGTATTTCATTTCTAAAAATAATAATCTGAACCAATTACTAAATAACAACTATGACATCTCAGTAGGGCAATGTAATTGGTAGTTATACACTGATTTGGAATTTTCTATATAATTGAAACATTTCAAAATTCAAATTGAAAACAAAAGTGTAAGAACATGCAAACTGCTGTATAGAAAACGTTTGAGGATGTGGTTGGGTGGAGAAGTTTATTTTTCTGGTGAAGGGGGGTTTGGAGTAAAGGACTGGTTTGTTATTTTTGGATTCCTTTTGATTTAAATATAGAGAATTATTGATCAAGTTTGGATGCTGATGAAAACAAGCCAGCACAGAGAAAGAAGCTGAAGGTATTCTGAAGGATGAACAACCCCTGGAGCAAGGACCCCAAGAAAGGGGAGGAGGGTGGGGGAAATAGGTGAGGGGGATCAACCGAACACATATCATGATGACCACTGAGGAATGTGCAGATTGTTGAATCGCTATATTGTACACAGAACTAATACAATACTCTATGTTAACTATACTGGAATTAAAACACTTAATACAAGGGTGCCTGGGTGGCTCAGTTGGTTAAGCCTCCAACTTCAGCTCAGGTTATTATCTCATAGTTTATGGGTTCAATCCCATGTGGGGCTCTGTGCTCAGAGCCTGGAGCCTGCTTTGGATTCTGTGTCTCCCTCTCTGCTCCTCCCCCACTTGTGCTCTCTTTCTCTTTCAAAAATAAATAAACATTAACAACAACAACAACCAAACCTTAATACAAAATTTAAAAAAATAGTTAAAGAAATGAAAATGTAAGAGGATACAGGAAGGACACAGAAAGTGGAGTCATTGATAGGAGACACTGACCGGTCCTTGACAGAAGGAGAATATTCTCTTCCATGGTAACCAGAGTGAGTGGAGGATAGCCTTATTAGTTCTGTACACAGAGTGGCCAGAAGATGAGGGAGATCCTGACAAATTTTCTGATTTTCTACGGAGACACAAAATTTTCTCCCAAAGAAAGAGGTGCAAGTGGCTGTGTTAAATTATAATGTAGTCATTTAAGATATTAGGAGAACACATTTACTAGAAACATTTCGTAACTTTGCCAGGCAACACTGAGTACAGACCTGAAGTTATAATCATGAGTGTATAGTATTATCATTATTTAATTACTCACGTATTTATTCTAACAGTCACAGACATACAGGCAGGAAGCAGGCCAGTGAATGAAAACATATATCAATTCTTAATATTTTTGTATTCCACAATGAAGTATGTATGTGAAGCCTTCTTTGCTGTGAAAGTTTTCTATATTTATTTTTTTTAAACCAGGCTCTTTTTTTTTAAATTTCCTTTTTTTATTTATTTAAGAGAGAGAGAGAAAGTGGGGGAGGGGCAGACCAGAGAGGGAAAGAAAGAATTCCAAGCAGGCTCCAAGCTGTCAGCACAGAGCCCGATGTGGGGCTCAAACTTACAAACTGCTAGATCATGACCTGAGCCAAAACCAAGAGTCAGATGCTTAACCAACTGAGTCACCCTGGTGCCCCTAAACTGGGCTCTTTAAAGTAATATATTCACTTGCTTTGTAATTAAATTTTAAATCCTGAATTTTTTAACTTTCTGAATATCCTCCCTTGCTCAAATTCATTGTTTATTCACACACATTATTTATTTAATACAATATGCCTATTTATCCTTTTGAAATTGTGTGTCACTTAATCTTGTGGACTTAGATATTAGACTAATTGGTTTGTTTTTGCATTGCTACTACTTTACTGAATGATTATGCACAATTATAGTGGATTAAACAAGTGGAGATTTTATCTAAGTAGCATGCTTCCTTATGTTTTAAGCTACATTTTTCAGTGAAACATGTATGTAGATTTGTCTTGCAGAAGGAATATAGTCTGAGCAGGGCTTTGCAACAGCTGAACAAATAAAATTCTTCTTGTAAAAGAAAACAGTAACACTACTAGTTCTTGATAATCATAAATCAACACATTAAAAGGAACAGGTAAAATGGGGTGCTTGGGTGGCTCAGTCGGTTAAGCGTCCGACTTCAGCTCAGGTCATGATCTCATGGTTTGTGAGTTCAAGCCCCACATGGAGCTCTGGTCTGACAGCTCAAAGCCGGGAGCCTGCTTTGGATTCTGTGTCTCCTTCTCTGCCCCTTCCCTGCTTGCACTCTGTCTCACTCAAAATAAACAAACATTAAAAGGAAAAAAAAAGGTACAGGTAAAAATACGCTTTCTACAATGATGCTGGGACCATTTTCCAGGATGAATGTGTCCTGATTTTACTTTCTATGATGGTGTAGCATGGACAAGTCAGCTCTCCCCTTCTATGTCTTAATCTCCTCACCTGTAAAGTGTCATAACTCATGATGAGACTGGAATTTGACAGCTCAGGCATTAGGAGTAAGGGGAATATTGTATATGAAATATTTTTAAAGGTGTGGTTATATAAGTAAAATATTTTGGGTTTGTAAAACAAAATACTGTACACTAACAATGATTAGAGGTAAATCCTGTTGTATAGTCTGAAGAACTTGCTATGTTTCATAAAATACACAGTCATAGAAAAAGTACCAGAAACAAACAAAAAAAAATGTTAAATGTGGTAAACTTGAGCAGGTGGAGTTATTTATTGATGAGTTTTATTTTCATCATACTTTTTCTAAATTTTCTAAAATTAACATGTGATACTTATATAGACAGAAAGGCATATTTAAAAAAATTGACAGCAGCATATAGGGAACTGAATTAGTTTTATCTTAAAGCAACTCATTAGACTGGATTATCACTGGAGACCTGATATGAGATATATTTGCACAATTTAATTAATTTTAATATAAGAAGTATGTGATGATCTTAAACAAAACACAGGGCGAAGAGTGCATGAGTGAGGCTCACTCCCTGCCCTCCAGAAGCACACACTCTCAGGGCACATTACCTTTTAAGTGTTTTCATTTACTTACTTCATTTACTTCATCATATTCATGGTGAAAACAAATCATCGAGATCATAACAACCACAAACTTGTCTGTAATGTAACAGATGCTAGCAACAGCTCCCATATGGAGCTTGGAAACTAAGTGATTTTTTTTTTAATTTTAAAGTTATGAACCCAAACTGATCAATAAAGATCTTTATTCCATTTTTAAAGAGAGTGTATGAACCATACAAAAGATAACAACTGCTGAGATAATGGAGGTTTTAACACCCATGAGAGCACTCGGGTATTTCTTGAGAATAACCTATAGTCAGACACTTGGAAGAGGATAAAAAAACAAAAACACACTTATCTTCTGGCACTAGGGAATCAGAGGTTTTTAGTTTTTTTGTTTTTCCTTTTATTTTGAAATAATTTTGGACATTAAAGGAATGTTGCAGTATTGTCTAACGGGATCAAGCATCCTACAATTATCAGAGTCAGGAGTTTAACATCTTAATGCCTTTTTTCTTCCCTGTTGAATTAACTTTTGTAAGAGGATTCCCCATTTTTTTGTATCCGTAGGGGATTGTCTCTGGGGAGCGACTGTTCAGGTAGAGAATGACTCAAAGAGAAAGGTAGCTAATGGATTTCTGATTAGATTCGAAGCCTAGAGCTTCCTTCAGAGCACAGACAATGACCTTCATCTTGGTCAGACAACTAGCTGTGCCCTATCTATTGATCCCTCAGACCTCCCCCACCTTTAATGTAATTCCATTCTCTGAAGTGTGAAACCTGGTTTTCTTTATTTATTTTCAGTCTATTTATGCATTTGCTCAAGGGAACGCACAGAGAAAACAGATTCAGAATTGCTCATTCAAACCACTGTAAAAAGCAAACTTACTTTCTAAAGTTCAATATTTTTATAGTCCTAATTTTTTATCTTTCAATGTTTTTTTTTAAATTTTTAACGCTTATTTATTTTTGAGAGAGAGAGACACAGAATGTGAGCAGGGGAGGGTCAGAGAGAGAGGGAGACACAGAATCAGAAGCAGGCTCCAGGTCTGAGCTGTTAACACTGAGCCTGACACGGGGCTGGAACCCACCAACCATGAGATCATGACCTGAGCTGAAGTCGGCCGCTTAACTGACTGAGCCACCCAGGCACCCCTATTTTTTAATGTTTTAAAATTATTTTTAGGGAAAGAGAAAGAGAGCAGGGATGAGATGGGGGGAGGTAGAGGGAGAGGGAGAGAGAGGAATCTTAAGCGAGCTCCATGCCCAGTGTGGAGCTGGATGTGGGGCTCCATCTCATCACCCTGAAATTGTGACCTGAGCTGAAGTAAATAGTTGGCTGCTTAACTGACTGAGCCACCTAAGAGCCCCAGTATACTCCTATTATTTATTTATTTTATTTCACTAGAAGTTTTTTATCATTTATTTATTTTTTGAGAGACAGAGAAAGACAGCGTGTGAGCAGGAGAGGGGCAGAGAGAAGGGAGTCACAGGTTCCGAAGCAGGCTCTCAGTTGTCAGCACAGAACTCGACGCGGGGCTCAAACTCAGGAACCATGAGATCAGGACCTGAGCCGAAGTCAGGTGCTTAACTGACTGAGCCACCCAGGCAACCCTCCAATTTTTTAAATGTACACTTAATATGTTTAAGATTTTCACACATCTTAAATGCACAATTTGATGTTTTGATACAATTTATAAACT
Organism: Cryptoprocta ferox; assembly: GCA_028646485.1. Classification (NCBI taxonomy): domain Eukaryota; kingdom Metazoa; phylum Chordata; class Mammalia; order Carnivora; family Eupleridae; genus Cryptoprocta; species Cryptoprocta ferox. Next base: position 48,987,162 of record CM053559.1, read on the forward strand.
TAATTGATCCATGACTTTTTCAACATATATATGTATGCTAAAATATATTTCAGTATATATTTCAATATATATATTTTCTTCAATCTAGGAATTCTAAGGAGCAACTTGGCTGTGAATCCTTCCACCTATCCAGGATCAAGCATTTCTCTGAAGAAATGGGTATTGAAATCTCCAGCTACCTTTCTGTATTTCTTTCTTTAATTCTGTCCATTTGACTGCATCCACTTGGAAGCTCTGCTATTAGGTGCATGTAAATTTAGGATTGTTGTTCTAAATGATTTTCCTGATTGATCAGTCATTTTATCATTGCAAAATGTTTTTTGTACCTATGCTCATGCATTTTGTCTTAAAGTCGATTTTTTTTCTGATGCTAATACAGCAATTCTAGGTTTCTTTTACATTTACAATTGGTGTGCAATGTACTTTCTGTCTTCTAATTTTTAATCTTTATATTAAAGAATACCTTTTGAAGACAGAACATATTAGATCTATCTAGTTTGAGCATCTCTAGCTTTTTTCTTTTCTTTTAAAATTTTATTTTAGTAAGAACACTTAACATGACAATTTAAGTGTCTAATGCAGTGTTGTCATCTAATAGGCACAATTTTATAGAACTAATTTATAGAACTCTAAATTATTTTGCATAATATTTTGCATAACTGAAATTTTATTCAAATTGATTAGTAACTCCTCATTCTTTCCCCTTAACCATCATTTTATTATTTGCTTCTATGAGTATAGTTATTTTATTTTATTTTATTTATTTAAAAAAATTTTTATGTTTTTTATTTATTTTTGAGAGACAGAGAGAGACAGTGCGAGCAGAGGAGGTCAGAGAGAGAGGGAGATACAGAATCTGAAGACAGGCTCCAGGCTCTGAGCTAGCTGTCAGCACAGAGCCTGACGTGGGGCTCAAACCCACTAACCGTGAGATCATGATCTGAGCCAAAGTTGGATGCTTAACCAACTGAGCCACCCAGGCTCCCCAGAGTATGGTTATTTTAGATAATATAAGTGTAATTATGCAATATTTGCCCTTCAGAGATGGCTTTAGTTCACTTAGTGCAAATATCATCCAGGCTCATCTATGTTGTTGCATATTGAAGGATTTCCTTTTTTTACAAGACTTTTACAATAGTCCATTGTGTGTATGTATATGTAAATAAATGTATACACACACATACACACACACATATCATATTTTTTTTGTGCATTCATCTGTTGGTGGACATTTAATTTGTTTCCTTATCTTTGCTATTATGAATAAATCTGCAATGACTAGGAGAATGCTAACCTTTCTTGGAGATCTGGATTTCAATTATTTTGGATAAATACCCAGATGTGGGATTTCTGGATTATATAGCAGTTCTATTTTTAATTTTTTGAAGAAACTTCATATTGTTTTACATAATGGCTACATCATTTTGCAGTCCCACCGACAGAGTACAAGGGTTCCAATTTCTCCACATCCTTGCCAACATTTCTTGTCATTTTCATTTGTTTGTTTTGTTAATAGAAATCTTAACTGTCACAGACCTTGAGTCTGGAGTTCTCTCTTGTCCAACAAGAGAGTGGATGCAGAATTGAATATGAGAGAAGCTATTGTCTGGGAGGAGACAAGAGCAGAAGGAGAGAGAGAGAGAGAGAGAGAGAGAGACTTTTAAGCAGGCTCCACACCCAATGTGGAGCCCAACACAGGGCTCAATCTCACGACCCTAAGATCATGACCTGAGCCAAAACCAAGAGTCAGATGCTTAACCAACTGAGCCACCCAGGTGTTCCAACAATCTCTAAATTAGAGTGTTTAATCTGTTCATATTCAATTTACTGATATGTTTAGATTTATGATTATCATTTTCCTACTTGTTTCTATAAGTTCCATCTGCTTTTTCCGATCCTCTGTTCCCTTTAAATTGCCTTGGTACCTTTGTTGAAAATCTATTGACAATAAAAAGACTTTATTTTTGAACAGTCAATTGTTTTTCATTGATCTGCATGTCTATCCTTATGCCAGTGCTACACTTTCATTTAACTACAGCTTTGTAGTAAGTTTTGATATCAGGAAGTGTAAGTTTTCCAACTTTAAAATAGCTTCAAGATTGTTTTGGCTATTCTGTATTCTTTGTATTTCCACATAGATTTTATGATTATTCTGTCAATTTCTGAAAAAAATCTGCTGGGATTTTGACAGTGATTGTTGACTCTATAGATGAATTTAAGAGAATTTCTACCTTGGATGGCTGGGTGGCTCAGGTGGTTAAGTGTCGACTTCAGCTCAGGTCATTATCCCATGGTTCATGAGTTCAAGCCCCACATCAGACTCTGTGCTGAGAGCTCAGAGCCTGGAGCCTGCTTCAGATTCTGTCTTTCCTCTCTCTCCACCCCCCCATTACCTGTCATGCTCTCTCTTTCTGTCTCAAAAATAAATAAACATTAAAAAATTAAAAAAAATAATTTCTGTCTTAACAATATGCATCTTCCAATTGATAAATGGACTGTCTCCATTTATTTAGATTTTCTTTAATTATTCTCATCAATTTCTCATAATTTTCAGTGTTTGTACATGCTTTTTTATTAAATTTATTGATAAGTACAATGCCCTTTAGATATCATTTAAATAAGTTGTTTTGTTAATTTAACTTGTGGATTATGAATGACTATTATAAACATATATAACCGATTTTTGAAGTTGATATTATTTCCTGCTACTTTTTGAACTCAAATTTTAGTTTTAGGAAGAAGTATGTGTGAGAGAGACAGAGAGGGAGAGAAAAAGAGGAAGACAGAGAGAGAGAATTAGGATTTTCTAAAAGGAAAATTATGCCATCTATAAATAAGGACAATTTAACTTATTTTCCAGTTTGGATGCCTTTTATTTCCCTGTTTTGTTTTGTTTTGTTCATTTTGTTTTGTTTCATTCCAACCCATCTCTTCTTTCCCATCCTTTATCTTATTACCTTATCTTATCTTATCAAGAATGATATTAATTTTTCTATAACCGATGGATAGATTTCATCATTTGAACCATCTGGGCCTGGGCTTTTCATTGTTGGAAGGTTTTTAAGTACTAATTTCATTTTTCTAATAATTTTTATAATTTTATTCAGGTCTCTTGTTTCTTATTGAGGCAATATAGATAATTTGTTGTTCTAGAAGTCTGTCCATTTCTTCTAACATAACTACTTTGTTGACATAATATGGATGATAATATTGCATTATAATTATCTTAATTTATGTAATGTCAATACTGAGACCACTCTTATTTCTTGTATGTTGTCTTTTATTTCTGAGTAAGTAAAATTAAATTTTTATTATTTTTTCAAAGAACCAATTTTCGTTCCACTAACATTGTTTCCCTGCTTTATATTACAATTTCTGTCTAAACTATGTTAATTTCCATTCTAATCTGCATTATTTAATTTCCTGTGGCAGCTTTGGGTTTAGTATCCTCCCTTTTTTTCTAATTTCTTAAGGTGACTTCTGAGGCTGATTTATATTGATTTTTCCCCTAATAGAGGTGTTTATTGCAATAAATTTCCTACTAAGAAAGTCTTTATCTAATTCCAATTAGATTTTTAAAAATTTAATTTAGTTCAAGATTCATTCTAAATATTTTTTTAATGTTTTCTTTGATCAATATGTTATTTACAAATGTGTTAATCATTACCAATTCATGGAAATTTCCCAAAGATATTTCTTTTTTTTTAATTTATGTATTTATTTTGAGAGAGAGAGAGAGACTGAGCAGGGGGGTGGCAGAGAGAGTCGGATGATTGAACAACTGAGCCACTGTCTTTCATTTGTATCCAATCCGACATCCTTTTACCTTTTAACTGATGTCTTCAGGCTATTTGCATTTCATGTGATTATTGATGATGTTAAATATGATTCTCTTTTTACCATGTTTTCTACTTCTCTCATCTGTTCTTTTTTCTCCTATATCATCTTTTTCTGCGTTTTCTTAAATAAATTATTTTTAAATATTCAATTTCCATTCTTTTATTGGTTTATTACCTATTACTATTTTTTTACTTTATCATTCAACTTAAGGTTAATATCTTAACTAATCACTGCCTGTTATCAATTGATACTATGTAGCTTCACATAAAATAAATGAACCTCCCAGGATTTAGGCTATACTATTGTCAATCATTTTGCCCTGATATATGTTATAATCCTCACATACATTATTATTATATTTAATTTAAACAATCAATCCTCTTTTAAAGAGATTACTCAATTAAATATGGTTGGCTGAATCCTAGCCTCCTAAAGATTTTCACATCCTAATCTCCAAAACCTATGAATATATTTACATGATAAAAAGATAATTTATAGATGTGATCAATTTAAGGATATTGAGACGGTAAATTATCCAAAGTTGTTTTAGTTGGTCTCATAAAATCACAAGTGTTCCAATGAGAGGAAGTTAACAGTATCAAAGTGCGTGCTAGGAGAAATGAGGACTAACGCAAAGGTCACAAAGGAGAGAAAATACTATTTTGTTAACTGGAAATCAATGAAGTGTCCATACACAGGAAGTGTAGGGGGCTTTCAGAAACTGGAACAAGCAAGGACACAGATTCCCCAATAGAATTTAGAGAAGAAACAGCTTTGCAGAGCCATTTCAGGCTTCTGATTTCAGAAAAATTATTGTTCTTTTTCTCTGTTTTTCAAATTGGTTAGTGGCTATAAACATTTCTTCAGTTTTATAAATTCTTCTTCCATCTTAAATATGCTGTTGTCCATCTAGTAAGCTTACCATTTCAGGCATTTTACTTTAAAGTTCTAAAAGTTCTATTTGTTGTTTTTATAGTTTGTCTCTACTGATTTTTCCGTGTGTTCAGTCTTCATTGCCATATTATTTTTTTTAATTAAGCATACTATTGATACATTTTAAAGCATTATTCTCTGCTTATTTCAACATTGGGGTCATCTATTGTTTGATTTATATTGGTTGCTTTTTCTTTTGACTATGTAACATTTTCTAGATTCTTCATTTTCTTATTGATTTGTGTTAAATACTAAACATCATGAATTACATGGTCTAGAGACTATGGGTTCCCATGATGTCTATTAAAAAGTGTTGGGTTTTGTTTTAGCAGGGAATTAATTTAGTTCAACTGTAAGTTCAAGCTCTGCCTTTTTTGGGATGGGTGCCAGCCAATTCACTTTACTTTTTCATCCTTCCACTGGTGACTTTACATTCCTATATGTGTACTATTTAGAACTCAGCCAATTATTTTAGTGAGGTTTATATGCAGCTTTAAAAAAATTTTTTTTTATGTCTTTATTTTATTTTGAGAGAGAGAGACAGAGAGTGAGCAGGGGAGGAGGAGAGAGAGAGAGGGAGACACAGAATCTGAAGCAGGCTCCAGGCTCTGAGCTGTCAGCACAGAGCCCAATGTGGGCTCTAACCCACAGACTGTGAGATCATGACCTGAGCTGAAGTCGACTGCTTAACCAACTGAGCCACCCAGGCGCCCCTGTATGCAGCTTTTGACCTTCCCTTGTGACACCATCCTTTCTGGAATTTCTGCTATTATTTTCCTGTTATTCTGGCTGCCTCAATCTTTGTTCTCTGACTCCTCAGGCCAGTGAGACTATTATTATTTTTATCATTATTGATACATTATAGCTTACTAACCCAATTGGGAAAATTAAGATGTACCATCTGGTGAAAAACTGTACAAACATAATCCTTACTCAGAGTCATTCCTTCAAGTGTCTTTTTCCCAGCACGTTCACATAGTTATTTTTCAAGAATGTGCAACTGTTGTCTGTTAGAGGACAAATCCAACATAACCTCCACTGCCATCACCAAAAGTGGAGCCCCATGCACCAAAATGTACAAGTCCGGGTTCAGTTGTCCTGCAGGTAGTTGTGCACTTTGTGTTCAGTACTGTCTTGAACCACTTTCATATTTCTCTGAATTTGTTTGTTTATTTATAAATACAAATAATAAATACTTTTTAATGTTGATTTATTTGTTTTGAGAGAGAGGGGAGGAGAGGAAAGCCCTCAAGTGGGAAAGAAAGAGAGGGGGAGAGAGAGAATCCCAAGCAGACTTCACGCTATCTGCACAGAACCTAATGTGGGGCTTGATCTCACAAATTGTGAGATCATCACCTGATCTGAAATCAAGAGTTGAACCCTTAAAAGACTGAGACACCCAGGGACTCCGGATTGTTTACTTATTAACCTATTATATTTTCCTGAGTTTCTACACCCAACTAAACAACCAGTAGGTTTTCTGTAATTCCCAAGCCAGTTTCACACCTGGACTAACCACTAAGAACTTTAGGCAGCATACATAGGAATGACAATTACTCTTTCATTCTATCTGAATTTATCCTTTTCTATGCTCTACAAACTGTTTTACATTTTGCATCAGTCTCTTCAACTCTCCACACCTTCCTTCCCATACACTTTTAATAAACTGGCTAGATGATTAATGGATGAAGAAACAACCCTAAATAAAATAATCGATACATAAAAGTGCAACATCATTCACTTATTTTCAAATTATTACTCACATTCAATACATGATGTTATGTGATGAAGAAATCAATTTCAGACATATCCATGAGATATAATTTACTAGAGGTAGAATGTGTATAAAGCAATCCATAGTTATGGTCATAGCAACATAATTCCAGGTTGTAATCTATTTTTATCATAAATATAGCATATTGGTATAATTATAATTCTGTCAACCTAACAGATCTTTCGCCACTGAAAATATGTGAAGTTGCAAGGAATAATGCTTTTAAGTTAATTTGTAGTTCTGCAAATATTTCTCAACCTCACATGGATTTGAAATCCAATGCTATAGCAGGAGGTGCTATAGCAATCACATTCTCTGGAACTTACTGTATAATTTTAAAATTTCAGGAAAAGTGAATCCATTCTGAACAGGATAGCATCTAAAAATGGTTTAACATCAGAGGTGGGTTTTTTTGCTTTGTTTGGTTTGGTTTGTAAGGTAGACTCAGCTGTTACTCAACAATTTTTCCAGATCCTTTATCTTTTCTGTTTTGTGATATGAAGAACTTGTTGAATGTGGAAAAATACAAACAACTTCCTCCATATCCAGTTCTAGAGAGGATGAATGTCACTATTTCCTGATCCCATAAGCCATTCTCATAGATTTTACTGTTTATCGTTAGCACAAGGTCTGAGCCTACAGTTCCTCCTCCATTTAGTAAAATTGGAAAGTAATCAGACTGTGAAAATTTGTAAACCAGCTGTTCATTTACGTTTATGAATTTTATTTCAGCCTTTATGAGAATGGTTAATCTGCTCTTTTTATGAAATGAGGCTTAAAGCATTTGATCCACCCAAATGCAGAAGCTGGACATCTATCCCCTCCTACTCACAGAAATATAAAGAAAGAGTTGGTTATCTCTAATGGCCTTATTTTCTCCAGTCTAGCATAACCAATAACCTTTGTGATTGTTTTTATTCTGAGAAAAATAGTTAATAGTACACAGACACAGTAGGGAACAAGAATTAGCCCGGCAAACCCATCTTCTCAGAGGCTCTTAAGGGAATGAGTTTTCAAGTATCTCTCTGGATATTCCAAAGGTCAAAGTTTTATGTGTGCTAGTTTTTCTGCTATATTTTTACTTGCTAAAATATTTTTGTCCGATTCTTACCCAGTTTTGACCACAGTGAAAATGATGAGATGTTTTGTACATATACCATTTAATATAATGTTTTTGAAATATAAATAAAAATACTGTTCTAATACTTAAATATAGAATTAGTAAAAAAAAAAAGAAGTATTGAGATTATACATGACAATGGAATTACTTTGTAGGATAATTCTAGGTTTTTGTTTATATGGAAATAGTTTGTTCTTCGGTCATTTGGGATTTTGCAGCTTTAAACGAATAAATGAAGAAAACATGTTCCTTTCCATTCTTATTATTTTTGATTTTTTTAAATTTACATTTTGATGAACATGCATTGTGACACATCTCAATATTAGCCCTCATCTTCATCCCCAGTATAACATTTACTCATTCCTGCTTCTATCTTTTTGCATACATTTAGTGTAGCTAATGTGCAATATGTCTTCTACATTTTTCCTAAAATTTAATAGGTAATTCTTTAATTTATCTATTGAGGATGTTTGAAAATAAACCCCTCCTTTATGACTTTCTTCCTTCTTTCCGTCCTTCCTTCCTTCCTCCTTCCCTTCATGCTTCCTTCCTTCCCTGTCTACTTTCTTCATGTTCCAGACTTTACCTTTAGATGAGATATAAATTTAAATAAAGAGTAGATGTCACCCAAACCACCATCATAGGTAATCATATCCTGAAACCTATAGGGATCCTCTTTTACACGTGTATAATGTTGCCTTATATGGAATATAATTTTACATCATATGTGTGTATAGGTATATGTGTGTGCATTTATGTATATTTCTGTATCTATATATAATACTGTATTGTGTTGCTTTGAAAATTTAGGATATGACATAATACATTGTATTCATATCTTGTAATATGACAAAAACAAAACCAAATTTTTTGAGATTTACCCATTATGAGTCTTATAGCTTAGTTCTATCAGACAGTATCAGATGCTCTTTAGCAGCAGTGTTTATTTTTATTTTTTAATGTTTATTTATTTTGAAAGAGAGAAGGGGAGAGAGAGAGAGAGAGAGAGAGAGAGAGAGAGAGAGAGAGACTAGGGTAGAGGGACAGAGGTAAAGGTTGAGAGAGAGAGAATCCCAAGCAAGCTTCATGCTCAGTATGGAATCCAATGAAGACTCAATCTCATGATGGTGAGATCATTTGCTGAGCTGAAATCAGGATTGGATGCTTAACTGACTGAGCCACCCAGGCTGTCCAGCAGCACTGTTTAAACTATAATTCATAGATGTTATAGAAGAAATGTGTCTTCACATCCTCAATATTATTATATATTTTTCCTAGAGTAATCTTTTTAGACATAGGTTTTTGGTTAAAGTCAAGGTGTGCCTTTGTCAATCATCTCCTTCATATTTTACAAAAGATTTACAAATGATTGAGTAGAAAAAGTACTTTTTTGAATCATTCGTCTCACATATTTTGCTTTCAACAATATTGAAAAAGGAATTAATGAAGCTGTCAGCTATTCAATCACTAATGTGACTCAGAAGGAATTCAAAAAATCAAACAGCAAAAATTCTTACCTACTTGTCTATTAATTTCTGTGAAAATTTGTGACATATGAGTCAGAAGGAATTCAAAGAATCAAATGACAAAACCTTTCTCCTGCTTGTCTATTAATTTGTGTGAACATAAATACAGTATCTCAATCTAGAGAAATGATACTGAACTCTGATTCATTCAAGTAGTACTCACTTAGAGGCATGTGAACACAATTTAAAATAAATCATGACATTGTTTATTTAGATATGCAGGTAGAGTTAAATGATATTACATTTAAGATTTAGTAAAATATATAATATGTTTCCATAGCTTGATCAACTTTTAATGCTAGTCTTTGTAATCAGTCAATCCAGACTATACCATTAATTCAGAAACATATACTTACAGAGTAAAAAATCAATGTTTATATGTAGCTTTATAATAGAGACATGATAGAGTGATAAAATTACTTCAAGTACAAAATATATTTAAAAAGGATAAAATACTGTGGAGATTTTGAGGGAAATGAAATGGAATCGCATTAGAGGAGAAAAGATACAACATAAAGTTTCTGACTTGTAAAGAAATGCTGTACATTACAAAGGGTAGTAAATCACTATAGTATTTAGAGTCTTTTGGGACAATTTCAAAGAGCAGTGTAACGATTTATTTTTAAATGTTTAATCAGGTTGGAAATTTCATTCTATGTGGCTCATTAAGCTTTAAATAAAATAATGTAATTTTCAACGGAAAAACATCCAAGATGGCATGCAGATTTCCAAAACTCCTAATTTAATTTATACAAAAAACAAAAATAAATCAAGAAAAATATTCTATAGTATTTTGGAATAGTATTTGGAATTTTAAAATATTCCATCAAGGATTCAAGTTTTTTTAATATAGTTCATCATTTTCCTACTCATTACAAAATTATCTTGTATCATATTTCAGGTTCCCATATGATGTTGATTTTTTCCTGAGTGCAACAGTTTTAATTGGTCTACTTGTACATTTCTGTATAAAAAAATATACTGGTTAATTTTATAACCTTGATACTTATTAGGCCAAATTCCTTTTCTTTATTCTTTCTTTTTTAAAAAAATTATACTTTCTTTATGCCTACAAGTATTCAAATTGGTCTGTAAATTTTTGTGAAAGATAACTCTTAAAATTTTGACTGAATTTTAAAAATCTTTTGGAAAGAATTCAACTTTGCTCTGTATATGTTTTTTCCCTCCATGAATATAATTTACGTCTCCCTTTAATTAATTTTCTTTTATATCTTTAAATAACATTTCATAGTTTTCTTCACAGTGTCTATTCATTCCTCAAATAATATTGCTGGCTTGCTATTGTAATTAAGGCTTTCAAAATATTAACATTGCCTCATTGGTTGTTCTTGGTTTCAATAATGTTGATATCTATTTACTGTTGTACAATCAGCTATCTTACTTAACTATGGTTAATTTGAATTGTTTTTATTATATTAGATATATAATATAATACATAGTATATATATTATTATTAAATATAAATATATTAATTATTTTAAACTACTTTTATAAATATATTATATTTACATTATATTATTTTCTTGGGCTTTCTTTGTAGAAAATCATATTATTTGGAAAAAAAATTTAATTATTTTTCTATTCTTAGGCATAACTTTTTTTTTCATTTTGTCGGTCTCCAATTTGAATATAATACATAAGTTGCAAAATACACACAGGACCATTTTGTAACTGAGTTTTAATGGAACACAGCCATGTACATTCATTTACATATTGTCTATAAATGGACTAGTAACTGGAAAAGAAACCTTTTCAGATACTACAACCTCAGAATTTTGAGAAGATGTGACAAGGGGAAGCAGGGTGGCAGGATCAACCCTCTATATTGCCACACTAAAGCAAAGTTTCCTGCCTAATCCCCGCCCCCACTGTCTTTGGTTCTGTCTAATTCTGAAACATGGAAAGTTCTTGGCTCTGATCACATCCCTCTGACTACAGTGCAGATCACTGAGTAACTTAATCTGCAAAGGCACACATTGCTGCTTTGCCCTGGTTTACAGAGACCATGGGGTAGCATGCCACCCGCTGGGCCTGATGATTCTGGCGGCCTCTCACCACATTTAGGGACAAAAGAGGACCTCAGAAGAAACTGACCAAGAGTCAATACAATTATACTGAAACTTAACTACCAAACACAAAGAAGAAACAAGACCTGTGTGGGAAAAATAACTACCAGACACAGGACAAGCCTCTATGGCTCAAGGTGCAAAGAATCAGAGCAATAATCAGAAATTGTTAATGTAAACAAAAGAGATAATCCTGCCTAAAGAATAATGTAGGGTCGACTTTTACTATTGTCTGGAAAGCATAACAATACATCAAAGTTGAGAGAAAACATAAAGAACATAAAGAACATAAAATCCAGAAAATATAGGACTGGATAAATAAGGCTTTGGTAACATAGAGAATAATATATGGAAAAATACTGATGATCCTAAATTAATTTCACTGAGTTGAATAAAGACTTGATTCTAAGTTTGAAAAAAGTGAGCTAACTTAAGAACACAATAATTAAAACAAAACAACCATAATAACATACATCTATGAATTTCTAAAAGTCACTGATACAAAGAAAACTCATAAAACTCCCAAAGAGAGGAAGCAATATATTTAAGAAAAGGAGAATCAGATTCCCAATCTTTTCACATAAAACAACAAAAAATTAGTGTTATAATAAAATAGAGCAACATTTATGGAAAAGAGAAATAGATTAAATGCTGGAATTGTAATTTCAAGATACTTTTTATGTTGGAGAAAGGAGGAAATGCACTTTTAAGCATATAAAAACCAAGAGTTATTGTCACTGCTATAACACTTTAAGTACATAAACAATACTGTGTATTTAAATAGGAGTACACTTAGAAATTAAAGAGAAAATATTGAATTCCTTCTTTCTGAATTCAGAAAAAAACAAAGATTTTAATAGCACCACTTGTATTGGGTATTATTTTAGAAGTTTGAGTAATAAAGTAAGGCAGAAAAAACAAAACAAAGAAAAATCCACAAAACCGCACTATTGGTGGATGACATTATTGTGTATCAAGATCATTCAAGGATTAAGTTATTAGAATATGTTATTAGAATTAATAAGAAATTGTCCCAGCTATATTAGACAGAAGGTCAGTAAGACATTGACTAATTGTAATTCTATAAACCAATAATAAAGAATTAATAAATTTAAAGATACTATACTTATAATAGCAACAAATTAAATACTTCAGAATAAATATAACAAAAAATGTAAAAGATATTTATGCTGTAAGCTTCAATATAGTATTGGCATAAACTCAAACAGGCATAAATAAACAGAAAATATCATGTTTACATGGATTAGGAGACTCAATAAAGATGTTAGTTCTTTCAACATTTGTTTTATTAAATGAAATATTTAAATTCTGAATAGATATCTGTGAAAATACTTGACTAGCTAATTCTGCAGCTCACATAGAAAAATCAAAGACACAGGAATGGACAAACTCTCCTAAAAAGAAGAAAAAAATAAGGGCTGTAGCTACATTATATCAAATTTATTTCAAAAGCTGTATTTAAGACTTCTGCCAAAATGGTCACATTCTTTCTCCATCCTCCGTCTACAGCTGAAAGACCCTGGAGATAACACAATTAACAAGCAGGGAAGTTGCAGAAATGTGAAAAGATAGAGGAGGAGCCTCCACCTTGAAACCTCCACCAGGAATAGACATGAAGAGCTTCCATAAAGCCTGTTTATTGAACCAAAGGATGAGGAAAAGGATGACAACAAAAATCATTCTGGCAATGCCAGCCCACCTTCAGTAAATCGCCAGTGAGAAAACTCCCCCTGCCCCCCATACACACAAAGGTTTTGGTGGAGGTCCCACGGGAAATTGGTCTTGGACCCCACCACACTTCACATTCCATCTTGGCCTAAAGAGGGATCTTGTCCTGCATGTAGAGTGCTGTCAGCAGGCTGAGCAGGAAGCTGATCTCACAACTCCTCAATGGAAACAGGAAGTGTACTGACCTCCTTAGGATAGTGCTGGTGGGGCTGGAAAGCTGCTCAGTTTCCACCACTTCCCTCTCTGCCCACTGCCATGTCATTAGGCTCCTTTGGGTAGATGACACTTGGCATCCACTTGACATCCACTTGACATCAACAAGACTGAAGAAGGTAGTGCAGGGCAAGGATAGAAAGCACCCCAGTCCCCCTCTAACCCACCCCTGGTTTCAGTCAGACCAAGGGAAACATGAACCTCTATATCCAGCTGACAGCAATGAGACTAAAAAGAGCAGTACAGAACAATGGGATCTACTGCTCTACCCTCTCCTCCAGCCCCTAATGTTAGTTGGGTCCAAGGAAGAAGGTTAGTCCCCACCCCAACCTAGCATCAACCAGGAAGAACGAGGCAGAAAAAGCTGAAGTAGTTAACACTACTCAGTTCCCAACCTTCTCTGGTGTCTGCAGGGGCCATTAAGAGGCTGCACCCCACCTCCCACAGGCATCACTGAGGCAAGGTGGTGAAGGGAACCTTAGGCATTTTGGACTCCCATATTTCTTCTTGGAAGTCAGGAGGGCCCAGCAGGTAGCTATCAGCAAGTAGCTTCTGGTATCGCATTACAACAAATCAATGTGAGTAAGCTCTCTGCCTTTACCCTCTCTGGTGGCATTTGAGTCCAGCAAAGTTGATCTAACAACTTCACTTGGTATTGGTGGGACCCAGAGAGAAGCTCATATATACATACACCTGTCCCTCATGCTCTACCTCAGAAGAGGTTCCTGCTAAAACAAAAATATTAAATAAGATCCAGAGTCTCATAAAATAATATTCCAAATGGCCAAGATACAATTAAAATCCCTTGTCATGTCAAGAACAAAAAAATTACAAAAACAGTGAAAAAAAGACAATTGACAGATGCCAACATCAAAATGAATTAAATGTTGAGATTATCTGAAATGATTTTAAGGCAATTGTCATAATAGTGTCTTACTAAGAATTATGAATTCTCTTGAAACAAATGAATAATTGGATAATATTAAGAAAAGAATACAAGTTATAGCAAAAAAAATGGTAATTACAGAACTAAAAATACAATGACCAAAATAAAGCACTCACTGGATGATCTCAATAGTAGAAGAGAGATGGCAGAAGATATATTCAATGAATTTGAGACATATAATTAGAGTATATTCAGTTTGCATATTTAAAAATATGACTAAAAGTGAATGAAGTCTCAGAGATACACAGGACAGTATAAAAAGTGCTAACATTTATGTCATCAAATATCCAAAGGTCAGGAAAGAATGGGGTTTAAAAGGTCCTTGATGAATAATGGTTGAGTTCTCCTCAAACTGGTCAAAAGTCATAAAGCTACAAACTCAAGAAGTTGAGCGAAACCTAAATGAAGCAGCCCCAAAGAAAGCATCATACCACAGCATAATTAAACTTGTGAAAAGTAAAGAAAGAGAAACATCTTGAAAGTGACCAGAGAAAAATACACCACTGAGTGGAAATGGCAGTTTGAATGACAGCCATCTCTCACCTGACACAGCCAACGCCAGAAGGAACCTGCACAGTGTGTCCAGGGAATGAAAGGCTGGAACTGTTAGCCAAGAAGTCTTTACCTGATGAAAGTGTCTTTAGACATGAAGAGGAAGTGAACACATAGAAGAAGGTAAAGGTGGGTTTGTTGCTAGTAAGCCTTCAAAGAATGACTATAGAAACTTCTCGAAACAGAAAGGAAAGGACAAGAAAACCTGAAACATCAGAAAAGAAAAAAAAGGAATATTGGAATGAATAAAAATAGGAATTATTTTAATATACTATGCTTATTTTCAGAACTTTCTTAAATCATGGTTGGTGAATTAAACAAAAATTAGAGTACCATCTATGGGATGTTCAATATATTTAGAAGAAAAACAATTATATTCAGAAAGTAGAGAAGGTAAAGGGACCTAGACTTGATTCAAAAATATCAATACAGGTAGAGTGTGATAGATAATGTATAAATAATTCAATACGTACAATGACCCCTAAAAATACCAAAAAACTATAGGAAGTAATCTACCCAACAAGCACTGTAAATACAGTCAAGATGGAGTCCTAAAAAAAGAAAATTAAATTCAAAAATGTCAACTAACCCACACAGGGGTAAGAAAGAAGTAGCAGAGTAATGAGGAAAAAAAAAAAAAACATAAAACAACTAATAAAATGGCAGTTAAATACTAACATCAATAATTAATGTAATTTTTAAAAATCAACAATTTTTGATTGGCAGATTGGATGAAAAAATTAAACTTGGTCCAACAGTATGTTTTCTATAAGAAATCCACTTCAAAAACAATGGTATAGGTAAACTGCATGTAAAAGGATGAAACCTTTTACCACACAAACAGTAATTTAAAACTAAATGGCAACATTATCATCATGTAAAGCAGACATCAGAGTGCAAAGAATTATTAGTGACAAAGAGGTGCATTGTGTAACCATATCCCAGCAGAAAGACATAACAATCCTAAATGTGTACACACTAAACAAAAGTGCTTGGTTTTGTTGAAAAACATAAAGCAAAACCAATAGAGTTGAAAAAAGAAATAGACAAATTCACCATTAAAGTGGCAGACACCAACATGCCACTCTCAGCAAGTGATAGAAATACTAGATAAAAAATTAGCAAGATCTCATCACAACCTATAAGATATAATTGATAAAGGTAGAACATAAACCCTAAAACAGCAGAATGTCCATTTTTTCAAATATCCATGGACCGTTCCCAATACAGTGCATATTCTGTGATAAGCAAACCTCAACAAATTAAAGGCATAAAAATTATACAGGGTAGGTACTTTGACAAAAATGGAATCAAACTAGTAATCCATAATGGAAAGAGGACAAGAAAATTCTTCAAAAACGTAGACATTAAATAACACCCTTCTAAATAGTCCATGTATCAGAGAGGAAATTGAAAAATACTTAAAACTGAATGTATGTCAAAATAGAGCATAAAATATATTGGATACAACCAAAGCGGTATCAAAAGGGAAATTTATGCCACAAAATGCGTATATCAGGAGAGAGGAAAGGTCAAAAATAAATTATTTAAGTTTCTACTAAAGAAAATAGAAAGAAAAAGAACTACTTAACCCAAAGAGAGCAGAGAAAAGAAAAAAAAATTGCAAAAAGTAATGATATCTATAAAGGATAAAGAATATTAAAAATATCAATGAAACAGAAATCTGGGTCTTTGAATATTAAAAAATTATACTTTAGCAAGGTTAATAAAGATAAAAACAGAGAAGGAAAAAATCTTCAAGATCTGGAATGAAACAAGGGTTACCCACTTATCTTGCACCCATAATAAATATGCGGACAACTTTATGCTCATAAATTTGATATGTTATGAACCATGTATATTTATCAACTTCATGAAAACCAAGTACCAAAACACAACTAAAGTGAACTAGACAATCTGAACAGTACTATAACATTTATTGAATTAAATTCATAAGTAAAAACTCCCCTTTCAAAATATCTAGTTGAAGATGGCCTCACTTAGAATTTAACTAAACATTTAAAAGAGCATTAACATCAATTGTACACAGTATTTTCCAGAAAGTAGAAAAGGAAACATTTCAAACTCATTTTATAAGGATAATATTCCCCCAAAAAGTGCAAAAAATACACAAAATCTAAACAATATCTCTCATGAATTTAACATATAATTCCTTAAAGTACTAGCAAATCAAATCTAGGAATGAATGAAGATAATTATACACAATGATCAATGAGTTTTTGTCCAAGAATGCAAGTCTGATTGGCAATTTGAAAGTTAACCAATCTAATCCAACATGTCAATGGGCTTTAAAAAATGCATAATTAGGGGTGTCTGGGTGGCATAATTAGGGGTGCCTGGTCTATTGAGGACCCCACTCTTGATTTTGGTTCTGGTCATGGTCCCAGGGTTGTGGGATCCAGTTCTGCCTTGGGCTCCACGCTGAGCATGGAGCCTGCATGGGATTCTCTCTCTCTCTCTCTCTCTCTCTCTCTCTCTCTCTCTCCCCCTCTGCCCCTCTCCTGCATTCATGTGCTCAGTCTCTCTCTCTCTAAAATAAGAAAGCAAACCAAGCAACCAAACAGAAAAAAAAAAAAAACATACCACATAATTCCACAAATTGGTGCAGAAAACTTTGACAAAATCCAAGACCCATCCGCAATAAACATTCTCAGTAACACAGGTATAGAGTGGCATTTTGCCAACTTTAAGAAGAACATTTACCAAAAAAAAAGTAAACATAAAACCAAAAATCTAGCACTAATATCATAATTAACAGTAAGAGACAATACTGACAACAAAAGGCTTAGGAATAGATGTTTATTGTATTATGAAAACAGCCTTGGTACTTGAGGGAAACATTATATATTTTGAGAACAGCATACAGAAGTGTTAAGACAAAGGACAAACTATTTTAAACTCAATTTTGACTTAAGGGAAAGGCTACCAATTAGCTGGAATGCATTTGGAATGAACTCAGATTCTATAGGACAAAAAACCTGGATACAAAAGACGCCTGAGTTCAACAAGCCCATACCTAAATTTCAACTGTAAAGCTGCAAGGACTTTTTATTTATTCTTTTATACTAGTTTTCTTCTGAGACAAGTCAAATTGACTCCAAGACTTCTCTAAAGAAGAATGGCAATGCTTACAATTATTGAATCTCTGTAAAACCCATAGGTTATTCCTTCTTAGCCAAGCCCCCATTCAATGACACCAGAGCAACAATGAAACCTAGGATGTACAAAACAGACTCACAAAAACTTTACTCAGGTAAGTATGTTTAGTGCCAGATTTACAAATTGTCACTAGATTTGTAGCTTGGACTTCAAAAAACTCTAGAGAACCCATTTACAAACATCCCCACCCCTGGGAATCAATCTGCTTTTAAGCAAACAGTCCAGAGTGGTAACCCCAAAAGGTGGGACATTCTAATGAAACAAAAGTTATATTTCTATTTTTTTTCAGAGAATATTATATATGTTACATATATAATACTATTACATATATATATGCATCAAGTGCTTATAACACTTGTATGGCAGAAGATATTACATAGAATAATAAGAAAAATCATAACTTTTTTTCTGCCTTTGTTCAGTTCAGGGATGATCTCAAAAGAAGCAGTTGTTCTCTGACTCTGCACAAATTCATATGTGGCCAGTAACAAGGGCCTCTAGTCTCTGTTGAGTTGGCTTCTCAATGCTGACATTTGCAAGTTCATCTTCTCCAAATGTGGAAGAGGCATAGTGCTCCTACAAAGCCACAGTAAGGGTCTGGAATAAATTTTTGATAAACTCAATACTTTACTAGAGAACATTTCCTATGCAAAACCAAAGTGCATACGTGAATTACCACTTAAAATACTACTTATGTAGTGGTGGTTACGTGACTCTGAAGTTGTCAAAATGCATAGAACTATAGGTGCAAAGAGGGTGAATTTTACTGTGGACATGTTATGCCTTAATAAATCTGACTTCAAAGAAATAGCACTTATTCCAATTCACATTTACACATTGTTTCCTTACAGACCTGTTTGAGTGCCCCCCACGCCAGACTTTATGCTCCATGAGGGAAGAAGCTATTTTCCTTTTGTTCATTACTGTGTACCCTGCAGCTCACAGAGTCCCAGGCATGTAGTCTTGTTGGGGGAGCTCATCAGGAGGACATGACTGCATGTTGACCCATGAGCGGGGCCCTGGCAATCAAAGGTTCCTCCATCCCTCTCCTGACCTTGGAATATGCATCCCACTTGCCTTTCCTATTCTTGGAGGCTGCTGTAAGAATGCAGCCTTGAGATGGCGTTGTGATGGTGAGACCATCTGGTTGGTATACATCCCTGAACCCAGTTAAGTCTGCTAGAGAAACTTGTGGCTTGTGGGTGTGAGGGCGGAGATCCCCTCATCCCGCACCAGCCAAAAACAGCTTGTAGGTAACTTCCCTTGCTCATGACACTGTCCATTTGCCCATTTGTAGTGGCTGCCTCTTTCTTCCATCTCTCCCTGCCCTCTACACAGGGGGCTGCTTTCAGATCTCACTCAGGAAGCTCCTGAGGGGGCAAAACAACAATCGGTGAGCCAGCCAGAGACCAAAGCAATGGGCCTTCAGAAAGAGAGGCCATGTGAGGACAGGAATGTTCCCAAAATGCCAGCTGCTTTAATGCACTTGCTTAGGGAACTGTCCAAAATGCACTGTGGCAGAGAAGGGAAGCACATGACCCAGTGGGCTGGCTCCTAGTGTGGGCAGTTCAGTTGACCACTGATGCCCCACGGGAGGCTAAAGCCCAAGTTAGGAGTTGGAAGACGGCTGAGATTAGAAAAGGATGTGGGAGTGTCCACCAGTCTGCTAGCTTTGGGGCTGCCAGACGAGGTGGGAACGCAGGATAATCAGTTGGAGACCTTAGTGTCCCCTTCTGCAAAGCTGATAGGACACAAGATGCTGTGAATCAGGATCTGAATGCTTGTGGCCAATCCTAATGAGGAAGCTAGGAAGTAAAAGTCCTGGGAAGGCAAGGACCCTGAAGAGGAGGGCACTCTGGTGATGGACAGTGAAGAGGACAGTGTACCCTGAGCCACCTGACCCCTAACGCAATGGAAAGAAAAAGTACAGCCAGTAGGGCAACCCCAGTTTAAGAAACACTCATGACAGGGTAATGTATTCCTGCCATGTATTCCCCAGCTGGGAACTAGTAAGCCTGCCACCCACATGAAGGGTGGTCATGTCACACAATATAAACTGCCTGAATGGGGCATGAAGAGAGGGGAGAAATAGAAAATGGCACCGAGTGGACATTGTACACCTTGACCATAGGGCTTTCAAAATCCCAGTATGGCCAGTAAAAAAAAAAATCCAAATGGATCATGGTGGATGCCCATGGGGTACTCTGCAGTGCCCACATCCATCCATCTGTGCCCAACATTGCCACCATCTTAGGTACCTTGGCCATGGTCCTTTGAGGATATTATGCTGGGCTGGACTTAGCAAATGCCTTTTTCAGTATACCCCTGGACACCATGTCACATCAAACCTGTAAACTGACATCTGCAACCACTATTTGTTGGATAAACGAATATATGAATTAGAACTTGCTGTTGGGCAATAGATATAATGAATATTATAACAGTGGTAGGAATTTTATAAGGAAAAAAAAAATTTCCTTACAGCCTCTGCTTCCCTTCTTGTCTTTCTTTTCACCTTTGTCATACATATACCAAGAGCAGAAAATCAGAGTGTATCTACAATTCTGCGTTTGAGGAAGTATATTCTGACCTACCCTCAGAACTAACAGAAGAGGTCAGTGACATTTGCTAATCCAGCATCACAAACTATTTTGGAATAAGACTTTAGCTGAAAGGGAGAAGACTGAAAATTAAAATCTAAGTTGACTATTTAATTGGGCCGCTGTACTAGGAGCAGCAGGCTGGCGTATTCCAGTAGGAAGAAGTAAGCAGAATTATTCACTCTGTGGGATTACTTAGTTCAGCCTGTTCAGAATGACACTGTTTTCCTCATGCCGAATAATAATAAAATACACTGGAGGAAATATAGGAAAGTCAGGAATCTATTATACCACTCGCTATCAGATTTAAGTGAAATTTCTCCTCTCTGGAGTAAGGCATTTTATGTTGTTTGACTTTAATATGTGCTATAAATAGTCATTAACATCAATTATATTTGTGCTATCACCTGTACACAGGGAGGAAACAGTCAAAGATGATAATTCTTACAATGAGGAAGATGTGAATTTTTTTACCTTGGGGCTGAGAAGATATTCACTTGCATGGCATATTAGAATCTCCTACCTACTCCTTAGAGGAAAGCATGGGCAGCAAACTGTAATGACATGTACAAAATCCAACAAATTGATTCAGAAATTTCAGATCCAGATCACTTCACAGATCAACATTCTGCATATGAAATATTTTTGAAACATAACAAAACAAAACAGTATAAGACTAAATGCTTTTCCTCTAAGACTGGGGACAAGGTAAAAATGTCCACCCTCAACAGTACTCTTTAACATAATACTGGAAGTTTTAGCCACTTCAATAAGGCAAGATAAAGAAATACGTGCCAGAAATGAGAAAAGAAGATATAAAAATCATCTCTATTTTCTCTATTTGCAGAAGACATAATTGTGTATGTAGAAAATTTCAAAGCATCACATTGGTTTGTTAAAGCTACTATAATAAAATATGACACCAGGTGGCTTGAACAACAGAAATATATTTCCCCATGACTCAGGTGGCTGGGACTCCAAGATCCAGATTTCAGCAGGGTTACGTTCTCCTGAGGTCCCTATCTTTGTCCTGAAGATGACTGTTTGCTCTGTGTCTTCAAATGATTCTTATTCTTGCGTGTCTGTGTTCTCATCTCTTCCTACAAGGACATGTGTCATATTGGATTAGGACCCAACCTAATGACCTCATTTTACCTTAATTACCTCTTTAAAAGCCCTATCTTCAAATTCAATAGTATTCTCAAGTAAAGGGGGTTAGGACTTCAATAGATGAATTCTGGGGGATGGGTCACTTTGAGCTCACAACAGCATCTAAGATAAAAAAAAAAAAAAATCCTGGAATTAATGTGTGTGGCACAAGTTTACAATATAAGAAAAATTATACAGAGAACCAACTGAGGGTTGATGGGGGTGGGGAGAGGAGAAAGTGGGCAAAGGGCATTGAGGAGGGCAATTGTTGGGATGAGCACTGGGTGTTGTATGGAAGCCAATTTGACAATAAATTATATTAAAAAAGAAAAAGAGATAAAGAAAATTTAACACTCGAAAATAAGCCACATTTGTGTATACTAACAGTAAACATATAGAAGAAAAAATTAAAATTACAATATTTTTTTCTTTTCCAAATATTATTTGGGTATAGTTGACACACATTGTTACATTACTTTCAAGTGTACAACATAGTGATTCAACAAGTTTATGTGTTATGCTATGCTTACCATCAGTCACCACAATGCTATTACAATATCATAAAATCACAATACAATTTAAATCATTGCCAAGAATGTGAAATACTTAAACATATACTTAACATGTAAAGAATCTGTAGGCAGAAAATTACAAAAAGTGGATGAAAGAAATGGAAGACCTTCATAAGTGCAGAGACATACAGTGTTCATGGATAGATAGCATCAACACAGGAAAGATGGAAATTTTCCCTAAATTGATGTGTAAGTTCTTAGAGCAACCTCTATTACAAGGTTTTTTTTGTGTGTGTGTGTAGAAATAGACAGATGATTGTCGTGAGATTTATATAGAAACCCAAGTAGCTTTTTATAATAGATAAAACAATGTTTGAAAAACACAAATAAGGTGGGAGAATTTACTCTACCTAATTTTAATAATTATTATAGGGCATAGTAATTTCGACTGTACATAACTGACAGATGGCTTGATTTCTAGATCAATAGAATAGAATAAAGAACCCAGAAGACTCACATAAAATGCTCAACTGTTTTTGGACAAAGGTGCAAAAGCAGTTCAATGGAGAAAGGACAACATTTTAGCGGGGGGGGGGGGAAGAAGAACCTTGACTTATGACTCATATCTTATACAAAAATCAACTAAAAATGTGTCATGCACTGCATTCTTAATTTTATGTGTTAACTGGACTGGGCCATGGTGCCTACATATTTGGTTAACATTTTTTTCTGGATATTATTTTGGAGATGATTTTCATTTAAATTGGTGGATATCCAGAAAAGTAGATTGCTTTCCACAATGTGCATGGGCTACATCCAATCAGTTGAAGGCTTAAATAAAACAAGAGACTGACCTCCACAGAGGAAAGGGGAATTCTTTAACTTTTAAATTTTAATTCCAGCATCGTTAATATACAGTGATATATTAGTTTAAGGTGTATGATATTGTGACTCAACAATTTTATACATTACTTAGAGCTCATCATGATAAGTGTATTCTTAAACCGCATCACCTGTTTCACGCATCTCCCCACCTACCTCCTCTCTGGTAACCATTTGTTTGTTCTCTATTGGTAAGAGAATTTTTTTTTGATTTTCTCTCTTTTTTCCCCCTTTGTTAATTTCTTTTGTTTCTTGAATTCCTAATATGAGTGAAATGGTATGGTATTTGTCTTTTTTTGACTTATTTTGCTTAGCATTATACTCTCTGTCTCTATCCATGTCATTGCAAATGGCAAGATTTCATTCCTTTTTATGGCTGAATAATATTCCATTGTATATACATCCTCTCATCTATTGATGGACATTCTGGCTATGTCCACAATTTGGCTATTGTAAATAATACTATAATGAACATAGGGGTACCTATATCCTTTTTTTTGAATTAGTGGTTTTGTATTCTTTGGTAAAGACCCAGTAGTGAAGTTACTCGATCATACAGTAATGCCATTTTAATTTTTTGAGGAACCTCCATACTCCTTTCCAGAATGGCTATACCAGTTTGCATTTCCACCAATGGTGCATAAAGGTTCCTTTTTCTCCACATCCTTTCCACCACTTTTTTCTTGTGTTTTTGAATTCTTACAGGTGTGAGATGGTATCACATTTGCATTTCTCTGATGAGTGATGTTGAGCATCTTTTCATGTGTTGGTTGGCCATCTATAAGTTTTCTTTAGAGAAATGTCTGTTCATGTCTTCTGCCCATTTTCAATTGTATTTATTTTTTGGTGAAGTCTTGAGTTTAACAAGTTCCTTATATATTTTGGATACTAACCATTTATCAGATAAGTCATTTGCAAATATCTTCTCTCCCGATTTAGTAGGTTGCTTTTTAGTTTTATTAATTGTTTCCTTTTCTCTGAAGAAGGTTTTTATTTTGATGAAATCCCCATAGTTTATTTTTGCTTTTATTTCCCCTGCCTCAGGAGACATATCTAGAAAAATGTTGGTATGGCTAATATCAGAGAAATTACTACCTGTGCTTTCCTTAATGCATTTTGAGTATTTTTGTGTCTGGTGTAAGAATCAAGCTTCATTCTTTGACATGTTTCTGTCCAGTTTTCCCAACACCATTTGTTGAAGGAACTTTAACCATGGCATATTGTCTCCTGCTTTGTCAAGGATTGACAGTTATGGGTTCATTTCTGGGTTTTCTTTTCTGTTCTATTGATCTAGGTGTCTATTTTTGTGCCAGTGCCATACACTTTTGATCACTACAGCTTTGTAACATAAATTGAAGTCCAGAATTGTGATTCATCCAGCTTTGCTTTTCTTTGTCAAGGTTGCTTTGGCTATTTCAGGTCATTTATTGTTCCATACAAATTTTAGGATTATTTGTTCTCGTTCTGTGAAAAATGCTTTTGGTATTTTGATAGTGATTACATTAAATCTGTAGATTGCTTTGGGTCGTATGGACATTTTAACAATATTTTTTCTTCCAATTCATGAGCATGGAATGTTTTTTTTCATTTATTTGTGTTGTCTTCAATTTTTTTCATCAGTGTTTTATAGTTTTCAGAGTATAGGTTTTTCACCTTCTTTGTTAAGTTTATTCCTAAATATTTTATTATTTTAGCGCAATTGTAAACCAGATTGCATTCCTAATTTCTCTTCCTGTTGCTTGATTATGAGTGCATAGAAAGGCAACAGATTTCTGTACATTGATTTTTTTAAATTTTTATTTATTTTTGAGAGAGAGAGAGAGAGAGAGAGAGAGAAAGAGAGAGAGAGATGGAGAGTGAGAGGAGGAGGGGCAGAGAGAGGGACACAGTAATCTCAAGCAGGCTCCAGGCTCTGAATTGTCAGCACAGAGCACAACGCAGGACTTGAACTCATGAACTGCGAGATCATGACCTGAGCTGAAGTAGGATGCTTAACCAACTGAGCCACTCAGGCGCCCCATCTGTACATTGATTTTGTATCCTACCAGTATACTTAGTTCATTTATCAGTTCTAGTAGTTTTGTGTGTGTGTGTGTGTGTGTGTGGACTCTTTACAGTTTTCTATATATAGTATCATGTCATCTGCAGATAGGGAAAGTTTTATTTCCTCCTTACTGATCTGGATGTCTTTTATTTCTTTTTGTTTGATCCCTACCTCCGGCCCATTGCTGGGGCATCTGTCTGATGGTTTGTGTGGTAGCATTATCTTTGCAATGCAAAACCAGGAAATAACCAAAATATCCATCAACATGTAATATTTAAAAACCCATAGTATATTTATACAACAAAACACTATAGAGCAATGGAAACAGATTTAAGTGTCTGCAATGACATGGAAACTTCAGATATCATGTTGAGTGAAAGTAACTGGATATACCAGAGTGTCCCAAATATTCTCAAGTGGTATCAATTAAAAAGAAAACTTTAAGACAGTGTGTAGGTGTGAACACAAAAGTGATTAAGTTTTAAATAAATAAATAACTTCTATAAAAGTAAAAATGATAGTTGTCTAAATGGAATGAGAAGGTTGACATTGTGGTCTTGTGATATGCTGGTAAATTATATTTCTTCGCCCAGAGAGTGATTACATGGTCACTTAAAATAAGTCTTTAAGCTAAGTAATTTCATTTATGTACTTTTCCTTATGAAGGACATATTTCAAATGTACAGAGTTAAAAGGAATTAGGAAATAAAATTTGTAGTAAACCATGCAATATAATCAATGAGACCAATGTTGTTTCTAAACCAAAAAAAGTATGGAGAATCCAGTAGCAATGCCTTTTGCATTTAAAAGAGACTCTTAATATTAAAAAAGGGAAATATTAAAAAATTGAATTTTGGAACAAATCTAAATCTTATGATACATTTCCATCAGCTATAATAAATCATAATTTAATTATAAAACATAAACTATTTTTAAAACTTATACAAAAAGATTATTCCATTTTTTCCAAATAGTTGTATAATATTCCACTGTGTGTATGTATGTGTGTGACTGTGCAAGTGTGTATGTAATTATTTATTAGTCTTCTATTGTGGGTTATTTTAGTGTTCTGTAATAGTCCACAGACTATTAGACACATAGTATGTGAGTATGTGACTAAAATACGTCTCTCTGACTCTCTTTCTCTAATACAGCTCTTTACATTTGCCAGTCACCTTCCTAAATCACAGTAGATGAGAATGTTGCTCTCTAAACCTACAGAATAAATTTTGAGTCTTTATGTTGTTGAATCAAATACCTACCTGGTTTGAAGTGAGGAAAAGAAAATGATACTGTGGAAGAAAAAAAAGATACCACAAAATGATTTACACATTGATTATCAATAAACAAAATAAATAAAGTATTAAGGTGCCTGGGTGGTTAAGTTGGTCAAATGTCTGACTCTTGGCTTTGGCTCAGGTCATGGTCTCACAGTTTATGAGTTCAAACCCCACATCAGGTTCTGTGCTGACAGCATGGAGTCTGCTTGGGATTCTCTGTCTCCCTTTCTATCTGTTTCTTCCCCTTCTCTGTCCCCCCACCCTCCTTCTCTCAACAATAAGTAAATAAACATCTAAAAGTATAGGAAATATCATTACTTCCTATATAATCATGATTTATGACTTTCTGAAATTATTTAAGACATATTTAGTAAGTTTAAGATTTACACCTAATTTTAAGAGCATGTCTTTCTGGTGTAGAAGTGTTTTAATAGTAAATAGTTATATCACTTTTTACTTATTGTTATGAAAGAAAAATGTGAAATGTAATGACATAATTCAAAATATGGTCCAAATTTTACTTCTGCATTTTTTCTTGCACTTTTTCTCAAGTGAATTTGGGAATCATTTTGGAGATTTTGAAATTTATTTTGAGATTTTGATTGAAATTTCTCTTGATCAAGTGTTATTTGTTGGTATGCCACTTATATTTCCTTATCTGTTATTAAGAGTTGCAGCTGTTCTGTGTCTAGTATTTCCCTTTTATTTGTCAGAGTTAAAGCTGAAGTCTGGAAGCCTTTTGAAGTCTTTATTTGCCTTTTACTCCACCCTAATTCTCATTTCCAAGATTTATGCTTTCCTGTCCCTTCTTCTCTGAGCGTAGCGAGGATGGATAAGCTCCTGTGGATGTCTTTCACATTCTCTTTCTAAATAAATCTTAGGATGGTCAACACTGTTGACCTTTTCCCCAACTGCATCCTGGCATCCAAATATTCCTCAAATAATCTGACTTCTTTAGGGTGCTAGTTCCTTTTCTTCCAGCAACATTGATCAAATCTGCTATATGATTTTGTGTTTGTTTACTAATTTTGGTTTATTTTGTCGTCTTTGGGTATTTACTCTTTTCATCTTCATATGAATATGCAAATAGAGGGCAAGGAAACCTTGGTGTTAGACATGTTTACTCCTCTAATATAAAGGATGTAAGGGTAGGAAGAATTATAAGCACTTGGATCAATGTCCAATGATTGACACCTATTCTAAACCTTTGTTGGAGCTGATGGATGGAGGCATCAACTTGTCCACCTTCAGCTACCTAGAGCCATTCCCAGAAAGCTAACAGAACACCTACAAATCCCTTTCCCCCAATTTCTCCTTACTAAGTATTAGAAACCGATTTCTCATGCCTATTATTTTGGGAGGATTTTTATTTTTGCATGTGAGAGAAGGAGTAAAGTATTTTAAAAATGGATGGATACTGAAAAAAGGTATTCACCTAACAGATTGTCCCATTTCTACTTTTTGGGAGCTGGGGGGAGGTTCTGATTGGAACACACCCTGGTTTCTTAATATACAGGTAGGAAACACTAGGGAGTGGAAGCGAAGTAAAAACAAACAAACAAACATATAAAACCACACACATACACACACAAACACAAACATAAAAACATGTTTGTCATGTTCACTTCTAAGTGGTGAAGATATCTCACCATCAACTGTTGTCTGAGATTTTATTTTCAGTTAAATCTGCCATGCATTTATGATAAATTTCCTCAGAGTTTATCAATTGGCTGTTATCTTGATTTGTTATTATGATATTTTATCCCTCCCTCTTCCTGGATTTTAAAGAGGTTTTCATAGGATGTTGGGATAAGATAATAAGAGAGAGAGAGGGAAGGAGAGAGAATCCCAAGCAGGCTCTGAAATGTCAGTGCAGAGCCCAACATGGGACTTGAAATCACAAATCGTGAGATTGTGACCTTAGTCCAAATCAAGAGTCCGATGTTCAACCAACTAAGCTACCGAGGCACCCCTCGATATAATCTTAAGTGAGTAGTTTGTACTGATGTTTTAGTGCAAAACAAGGAAATAACAACATACAGAAGAAATTTCTAGACCATTTTTAATGCTTAGTTTTAATACAATAGAAACTTGATAATATTTTATATATTACTATTAATTTGAAAAGACACTATAGGCATTAATAAAACCTATAAAATAATTAACAGTCAGCCATTATTTTTAATTCCCCAATGATTATCACATCTTTATTTCTCTTTTGTGCAAACAATTCAAAGTTAATTACATGGTTGTCCACCCTTAAATGCTATCATTATTATTATCTTTTTATTAATGTATGGCAAACTACTCAGCTTAGCCTGTAATAAGGAGTTGAATTATTATTGGAGCCATAGAGAATTGAACGGTTGGAAGTCATAAGCTAAATGACTATGAGGAAAAATAATGTCATGTTTCTTAACCAGCTCATGTCATACAATAGTTTATTTAGCTCCATTCTATACAGAGACAAATATCACACAAATTTGTTTAATCTTCTACAAGTCAGATTTCTAAATAGAAATGTTTGAAAATTCCTTACCTGTGGCATAGCTGATGAGGCACAAAATGGACTTGAGAAAACAAACATATTGTATTAACTGGGAAATTTACCCATACATCAGTGCTAGCAAATAACCATAAGGCAATCATAGGATTCTGAAAGAAGTGTATGGAAGTGTAAGAAAATAAAACACATGGAAGGTTATAACGATATTTTTAATGAAAATGTAGTTAATAACAATAATAAATACATAAATTATTTCAAGATTTTTATTTTGAAAAAATTTTAAATTTGCATGCA
>CM053559.1:49016848-49201316 GCA_028646485.1 Cryptoprocta ferox
TTTCAAAGGTAACAACTTGCACAACTAAACTATAATATTATATAAAGATATGGATATTGATATTGATACAGAACATTTCCATCACCTCAAGGATCCCTCATGTTTCCCATTTATTCACACCCACCTCACTTTCTCTATCCCATCTCTTACTCTTAGCAACCATTATTATTTTCTATGGTTTTGACATATCGGGAATGTTATATAAATAGAATCATTCAGAATGCGCCATTTTATGATTGGCTTCTTTCACATAGTATAATTCTCTAGGGATTCAATGTGGTTGTTGTACATATCAGTACCACATTGCTTTTTATTACATTTCATTACATTGTATGGAAATTCCACCGTCTATTTAGCCATCCACCAATTGATGGACATTTGAATTGCTTCTACATTTTTACTATTAGGAAAAGTAACTGTTATGTACATCTATGCAGAAGTTTTTGTGAGAACGTAAGTTTTTGTTTCTGTGGGATAATTACCCAAGAGTGCAATTGTTGGGACATTCAGTTGTTATATGTTCAGTTTTATGAGAAAATGCCAAAATGTTTTCCAGAGTTTCTGTGCTATTTTAAATTCCCATCAGTAATACGTGAGTGATCCAATTTTTCTGCATCACCATCAGCATGTGACAGTGTCACGCTTTTTTTTTTTTAATTTTAGGCACCCTAATAAGTTTATAGTAGTATCTCTCTGTGATTTTAATTTGTATTCTCTTAATGATGAATTTTATTGAGCATCTTTTCATGTGTGTATTTGTTATCTGTATAATCTTCTTCAATGAAATGTCTGATATGCCTTTTGCCCCTTTGGTAATTTTATTTTATTATTATTATATCTCATATAGGTTTTGAGAGTTCTTCATATATTCTAGGTACTAGTACCTTCTCAAATAGGTTAGTTTTAAATGTTTACTCCCAGTCTACAGCTTGGCATTTTAATCTTCTCAAAAATATATAGGCAGAACAAAAGTTTTAAATTTTAGGGAAGTCCAATTTATCATCTTTTCTTTTTTGGTTTATGCTTTTGATGTCATGTTTATGAACACTTTGCCTAGCCCTAGATCCTAAAGATTTTTGCTACAAATGTTTTAGAAACTAAGTTTTTCTTTTAAACACATGATGCATTTTGAGTTAATTGTTACATAAGGTTTGCAAAGTTTAGTGGAAAGTTTGTTTTGTTTTGTTTTGTTTTGGATGGATAGATGTCTAATTGTTCTAGCACCTTTGTTGAAAGGCTATCCTTTCTCCATTGAATTTCTTTTGCATCTTTTTTTTTAAAGGTTTGTTTATTTTATTTGAGAGCAAGGGAGAATGAGCAGCAGAGAGACAGAAAGGGAGAGAGAGAGAATGCCAAGCAGGCTCTGTACTGTCAGGGCAATGCCCAATGTGGGATTTGATTTCCCGAACCATGAGATGATGACCTGAGCCAAAGTCAAGATTTATATGCTTAAATGACTAAGCTGCCAAGGAGCCCCTCTTTTGCATCTTAATCAAGGATAGATTGAGCATATCTGTGTGTGTGTCAATTGAGTTTTTTAGTTTCTTTCCCAATTACTGTTCACCTCTTTATGAATACCACAGAATTTTGGTTGTGTAGTTACAGTCAATCTTCAAATGTAGTGGATTAATTCATCCCAACTTACTCTTCTTTTTCAAAAATTGTTTTAGCTAACGTTCCGTTGTCTTTTTATATAAGTTTTAGAAATATATTGTCTATATGTGCAAACCCTCTTTCTGACATTTTAATAGGAATTTCTTTAAGTCTATATAGAATTTAGGAGAATTGACATCTTCAGTATGTTATATTCCAATACATGAAATGGTACATTTTTTATCTTTCTTTTAGGTTATCTTTGATTTATTTCATTTCTTATAGCTTTCACTCTATAGCATATGTACATTTTTTAGATTTACATCAATATATTTTATTTATTGGGTGCATTTAAATGATATCACATTTTTTATTTTTTTGACAATGTGATCATTAATACTGTATCAAATAGTGGTGGATTTCTGTATCCTGTGAAATTTTGAGGCTACTTATGAGCTTTAGAAGTTGCGTTTTTTTTGTTTGTTGGTTTGTTTTATATCTCCCTTAGGCCTTCTATGTAGACAAACACACCACCTGAATATATGGACAATTTTTTGTGTTCCTTTTTAAACGGTGTGATTTTTATTTCCTTCTCTTTCTTGATTGCGCTGGCTAGAATATTATCACTACACTGAAAATGAATGGCATAGCAGATATTCTGGTTTCCTCCTCACTCTTAAGGAGAATGCATTCAATTTTTCACAGTTAAATATAAAGTTAGATGTAGGCTTTTGCAAACATTCTTTATCAAGTTCTAGAAGTCCTCTTTTGTCTGTATTTTTTCAAGGGATTTTGTTATTGTATTTTTGTTGTGATTGTTTAATAAATGGATATTGAATTTTGTAAAATGTACTTTAAAAAATGTTTATTTATGAGAGAGACACATAGAGAGTGAGTGGGGGAGGGGCAGAGAGAGAGGGAGACAGAAACTGAAGGAGGCTCCAGGCTCTGAGCTGTCAGCACACAGCTCAGTTGGGGGCTTGAATTTGTGAACTATGAGATTATGACCTGAGCCAAAGTTGGGCTGCTTAAGCGACTGAGTCACCCAGGCCCTCCATGTAAAATGTACTTTGTCTCAATCGATGTGATCTTTTGATTTTTATCCTATGGCCTATTATCATAGTACATTGCTTTAATTAAGTTTCAAATGTGAACCAGTTTATTCTAAAATAAACCTATTTGTGATTTTGAATATAGAAAACTTTTTACATGTTGCTAAAATCTATTCACTGATATTTTGTTAATGATTTTTTCATGGATATTTATGACTTTTATTGGTTTATACTATTTATTTATTTATTTATTTATTTATGGACTGTCTTTATCTTATTTTGATATCCAGCTAATACTAGCTTCATAAAATTAATTTGCATCTGTTCCATCTTCTGTTTTCTAGAAGACATTGTATAGAATTGGTGCTCATCTTTTAAGTGTTTAGGAAAATGCTTCGATTATTAGTAGCTAAACAATTTTTTTAATTATAAATTCTTAAACTCCTTAATATTTATAAGTTATTCATTTTCATACTGGCTTAGTTTTGGTAGTTTGTACTTTTTGAAGAATTAATCAAAGTAGTACATTATATGTGTAAAGCCGTTTACAGTATTCTCTCATTATTATAGTTATTATAATCACAAGGCTAGTAGTAATAGCTCCTCTTTCATTACAGACTTTTTAAATGTGTAATTTGTGTCTTCTCTTTTTTCTTTGTCAGTCTGTCTAAAAATTTGTCAAGTTTACTCATCTTTTCAAAGAATTGGCTCTCTGTTTCACTGAATTTTCTCTATTGTTTTTCTAGAGGTGGATTTATTGATTTCTGCTGTTATCGTTATTAGTTTCATTCTTCTCCTTGCTTTATTTTGTTTCTCTTTTCTAAGATTTTTAGGCAAGACCTTAAATTATTGATTACATACTTAACCTTTGATATAACACATACATATAGTGCCAGAAAATCTCCTCTCAAACTGCCTTCCTTGGTGCCTTACAAATTTATATATGTTATATTTTTACTTTACTTCAGTACAATGAATATTTTCATAGCTGCTGAGAATTTCTCTGTGACTTTGGAATATTTGGAAGTTGATTATTTAGTTTTTAACTGTTTGGAAGTTTTCCTTTAATTTTTTTGTTACCGGTTTCTCAACTGAATTTATTGGGATTGGTGAAAATGCTCTCCACTATTTCAATTCTTTTATATTTGTGCATGTTTGTTTTATGATCCAGGATATAGTATCTTTGTAAATATTCTACAATTCCAATAACATGAATCAAAGTTTTTTGTTGTTTTTTATCTTTTTTGAGAGAGAGAGAGAGACAGAGAGAGAGATAGAGAGGGCACCCCCTCACACACACACGTGTTCACTCTAGCAGGCAAGGGGGAGAGGGAGAGGGAGAGAGAGAATCTCAAGCAGGCTCCATGCCCAGCGCGGATCCAGAGGACAGGCTTGACCTGAGCAGAAATCAAGAGTCAGAGGCTTACCTAACAGAGCCACCCAGGCTTTTTTTTTTTTTTTTTTTTTATAAAATGAAATAGTTCCACAGATCTATTTCTGCTCTGTTTTTCAAATTGGTTAATTTAAATTGGTGTGTCACAGCTTCTTTCTTCTGTTCTGTCTTCCATCCATTGAATTTTAATTTCAGTTATTATCTCTTCACTAACACTTCTATTTTGTTCTTTATTTTATTTCTTTGCAGAGACTTTCTATATATTTGATGAGTCTTTCTGTTTTTCATTTGTTTAAAGCGTGTTCATAGTTCCCATTGCAGATGTTATAGTTGCTTTAAACACTTTGAGACAATTCTAATATTTCTGTCATTTGGTATTGGTGTCTATTAAATGTCATTTTTTTCATTCCATTTAAGGTCATCCTGTTCTGGGTCTAATGAATAATTTTCTGTTGAGGACCACTCATTTTTAGTGTTATGTTATGAAACTAGATCTTATTTAGTATTTTGTTTTAGCTGGATTTCCCTGACATCACTCTAGCAGGAGATGGGAAGGTGGAGATAGAGCAACATCTGGATACCAAAAGGTAGAGGTAGAAGTCTGGGTTTCCCAATTGGCCTCCTTTGACTTCTAATGACAGGAGGTTTACCAGTTACCTTGTAAGTGGTGGGGGTGCTTTCTTCCTGCTCCCCACATACCTTTTCTTGTACCACTGGGGAATGAGGTAGCCTCTTTGCTGTTGGATGGTGGTGAAAGTCCTGGTTGTCCACTTAGACCTCTGACAATACCCTGGCAGTAAAAGGGTGGGGGCATCACCACTGCTCAATGGAGATGAAACTCCAACTATTTGGTTTCTTGTTACAGCCTAAGGAGTGTGGCATTCCAAGTTCTCAACATGCTTTGTTGACATGGGAGGAGTTGAGATCCCAGCTTTTCTGTGGTGTTTGGCTGGAGTACAATGACTACTTTTTAAATTTTCTGTCTTGCTATGATGCCCCTTCCTTGATCCTTTGGACAGAGGGCAGACTTTTTCTTTGTTTTTTATGGTCTGTTCCACTCCAGTTGCCTTTTTTAGGAGGCTGACTTCTTTCATTCGAAGTCTGGGAATATGAGGCAAAAAGCAAAGCAAACCAAAAACCTAGGTGCCCACCACCACATTGTTCCTTGGGTTTTGAGGTCCTGGGCCAATCTCTTCTACTCATCACCTTTCAGAGTCGTCTTATGTTCATTTAATATACAATATTGTTGTTAACAGGGGGACTAGAAAAAATATGTTGGCTTCATCTTGCCTGAAGGATAGCTCTCCAGTATGTAGTACTTTTCATTTCAATTCCTTAAAAAAATTAATTTGAATCTTCCTATTGTGGTAACACGGACATAGCATACAGTTTACCATTTTTACCATTCTAAGTGTATAATTCATTGGCAATAAGTACACTTACACTATTGTAAAATCATCACTATCTATTTCCAGAACATTTTATCATTCCAAATATAAACTTTGTACTCTTTGAACAATAACCTTCAGTTCATAGCAACCTCTATTACAATTTCCCTATAGTTCTTGACAATCTTTATTACAATTTCTGTCTCCATGAATTTGACTATCTTCATTATCTCAAGAAAGTGGAATCTTACAATATTTGTATTTTTGTATATCACTTATTTAACTTAGCATAATGTTTTTAAAGTTTAACCATGTTGCAGCATGTGTCAGTACTTCATTTGTTTATATGGCTTAAGAACATTCCATGTATGTATATGCAACATTTTTTTAAATCCATTCATCCACTGATGGACCCGTGGGTTGTTTCCACCTTTTGAGTATTGTAATGATGCAATGAACATTAATGTGAAAGTAGCTATTTGAGTCTCTGTTTCCAATTCTTTTGGGTGAGTGAGTAAGATTGCTGGATCATCTGATAATTCTATATTTAAGTTTCTGAGAAGCAGCCAACATGTTTTCCACAGTTGCTGTGCCATTTTATATTCCCACAGAAGTGCACAACGGTCTCATTTTCTCCACATCTTTGCCAGTGCTTTTTGTGTGTTTTTCATGTTTATATAATAATTATCCTAATTTATGTGAAAGGTATCTTACTGTTCTTTTGGTTGGCATTTCTGTAATGATTAGTAATGCTGAGCATCTTTTCACATGCCTATTGGTCAATTGTATATCTTCTTTGGAGAAAATTTGTTATGGGTTGAATTGTAACCTCCAAAAAAGCTATGTTGAAGTTCTGACACTCAATATAATAGAATGTGACCTTATTTGGAAATAAGGTCTTTATAAAAGTAATCAAATTAAAATAAGTGTATTAAGATAGGCCCTAATCCAATATGACGTACATCTTCAATTGGGAGGGAATTTGGATACAGAGACAGACAGAGAGAGAAGATCATATGAAGATACAGAAGGAGAAGACAGTCATGGGAGTGGAATAATGTAGGTACAAGCCAAGGAATGTCAAAGGTTTCCAGCAAACAGCAGAAGCTATGAATGACAAGGAAAGATTTTCTCCTAGAGCCATCAGGGAGATCATGGCCCTGCTGACATGTTGATTTTGGACTTCTAATGTCTAGAACTTTTAGTACATTTCTGTTGTTTTAAGCCACCTAGTTATTTTGGTATGTTGCTATAGCAGCCTTAGGAAACTAATACAGGTTTTGGTACAAAGAGTGATTCTAGAGGAAGAGGACCTTGAGAATGAGTTTTCTAAACTGATTCTGGCATTTCTGGGGTTGATTCTCTAATTTGGTTAGATATCAAGGCAGTGATAACTTTATTTCCAATATTAAAGAAAACATGATGGTGTGGCTCTAGAGGTATGAAAATTATCACCATTAAATACTCCTAATTACGTAATGGACAGTGTCCTGAACAACCATGTGTTTGACAATTTAACCCATTTCTGTTAAATTCATGAGTATAATGAAAAAAAGATGAGCTCAGGGACACAAATTCTTAGCTCAAGTGTGGCATAAATACCTGAAAACTTCCACATTTGCCCTGAAAGAAACTATATCTCCTCTAGCTATAGAGCTGAGGTTTTTTAAAAAGTCTCCAGAGTCTCATCCTGCGAGTGGCAGAATTAAAATGGAAACAGAATTCCCAAATCCTTAGTCTGTCCACTATTGAAATGATGACAGTGACTGGGGAGGAATGGAATCCTCAAAATTAGAATGGGCACCTATAGGCAGATCCTTTTGTACTTGGTACATTGATCCTCTAAATTCTGTTGAGTTTTCTTGTCAGCAGAAGCAACCATTCCATCCCTAAGGACGTTAACCCTTCTTTGCCTGCAGAGATTGTAATGTCCTTCCCTGAGGTAGTTGCTTTGTAAGACACTGCTGATTCTCCTCTGGCCATACTCCCAACAGCCTTCTTTGCTCCAAAAGCTGTAATTAGACTCAGATCCCAGCAAGCTCTAAAATATGAGTTATATAGTATGACCCATGAGGAGGTACACTACACTCTAAAAGGCCTGGATTTTTTTTTAATCAATTCATACAAAGAGATATCTAAGGAATAGGTGTGGGAGTGAATATTATGGATGTTGCAAAATGGTAGAAAGAATATAAAGTTGGATCAGGCCAATTTATTTATGTATACCCATGAATCAGATATTCTCGATTTAATGTTATAGCTTGAAGGGTTAGTAAGAGCTCTCTATCATTCTGCTTGGTTTATATAATGTATCAAATGTATTAAAATATAATAAAAATATAATCAACTGGTGGTTAACACTAAATGACATTGTAATGGTAGGACTATTTTGGTATACCATGGAGGAAGAGATACAAAAACTCAGGGAGATTGTGATGTTAAAAAATCTTTATTATATGGGACCCAGTCATCACCTCACGAGGGTCCAGACTCCGGACCATGACTGGTCCAGACCATTTTCATTTGAGGTCTTTCCTTGAAGCCAAGTGATCAATGGGATTTTAGCTCAAGTTTATCTCACAGCAGACCCAGTGGGTCCCGAAGCCATCCCATGGTTGTTTCCTTAGTTCCAGATTGTGTAATAGGAATAAACATACAAGCAACTGGCAAAATCTTCATATCAGTTCATTGACCTGTGGAATTAGGGTTGTTATGGTAAGAAAGGGCAAGTGGAAGTCACTAAAACTGCCTCTACTAAGGAAAACAGTAAGCCAAAGGTTTACTTCATTCCTTGAGTATCTGTATTTTGGTGTTATAACCCAGAAATCATTGCCAAATCCAATGCCAGAAAGTTTTTCCTCCCATGTTTTCGTCTATGAATTTTATAGTGTTAGTGATTAGGTTTAGGTCTTTGATACATTTTGAGTATGTACTACCTTTGATTTCAATAGTTGGCAAAATTAATTTGAAAATTCTGGATGAAAGCATCCTGTAGATTTTTCTTTAATTGACCATTTAAAATCTTACTAAACATGTGATTATATTTCACACTGACTATTTCAAGAAACATTAGTAGCTTTAATTCTAAAATAATACTTACGAGCTAGTTTAAAAAAAAAGAAAAGTTAATTTGCATGGAGATAATATAAATGTCCCACAAACACATGGGCTAATTGAATTAAATAGATACCATTTTCAATTTGCTCATTATTTAGGGAATAAATTTTGTCCTATTTTTCTCCGGAGATAGACCTGCATCTTTACATAAAGCCAAGTTAGCTCTCTTGGTGCATGGATGCATTTATGTATGCATAAACTACCAATTCTTAAAAAGTATAAGCAAAGTAAACTCCAGAGTGTATATATATATATATAAAATCTTGCTTGCAGCATAAGCCTTTAGCTTGGAATCCCAGAGAAGAAGGTTGTACACAGAGTAAATATTTAGTATTTGCTTCACGAGTGATAAAGCATTTTATAAGAGGAAAATCTGGTTTAAATGTGTCCAGTGTCTAAGCTGGGGAAGTCAGAAAAGCAGATACAAAGGTTTTGTGTTGTTTCATTTTTCTTACAGAAAAATGTGGTAGCATTACTTGGTATATCCCAGCAAGAAGCTGGATTCCTCTTCTAATACCCTGTGTCCCACAATGACAGTATCAGGGAGACAATTAAAGGGAAAATATGGGGGGAAAGTTTTATCAGTTTAGAAAACACTGAGTGCCAAACACTGTAATATCAGCTCGATTGATTGATGGTGGGAATAAAACAGTAGAGGGGCACCTGGGCCAAGTAGTGCTGCTAAGAAAGCCTGTGGCGCCTGTGTCCCTGCACTTATTGAGTCTAAATATAACTCTTCCTCCCATGGCTCACCCAGAGTAGGAGTCATGGGCAGCTCACATTGTACCTAGTAAGTACATTCATTAGATAAAGGCATCAAACTGCAACAGATCTTCTCTGTTTAATGTTGACTTATCAGTGGTGAGAAGTTTGCAGGATATACCAAGGAAGTTAAAGATTCCTTAAAATGTAATTGATTAATTCTTAGTATATAGATCGAAGTGCGACTAAGTTTGTAAGTGGGGTTTCAGAACAGGGCCCAGATATACTGTGATATTGTCCCAGCTTAGAATGGCGTGAGGAATGAATGACATATGGTACAGAATAATGTCAGCTAATCATTGACATCTTGAAAATAACCAAGCTAAGGATTTCTTAATCATTAAGTATTAGGTATGAATATCAACTGCACTATGTATATATTTTTAACTTTATATATTTTGACAGACAGTGTGAGCAGGGGAGGGACAGAAAGAGAGGGAGGGAGACAGAATTCCAAGCAGGCTCTGCGCTGTCAGCATGGAGCCCAATGCGGGTCTGGATCCCACGACTGTGAAATGAAATCAAGAGTCGGGCGCTGAACTGACTGAGCCACCCAGGAGCCTCTGGGTATAATTCTCATATTAACTTCATGGTTAGGCCTTTCAAATAACCCTTTTTGGTGACTTTATAATAACCAGCATGGAGCTATGCAAATACCTTAGGAAATTTCAGAAATAACAGCATTCACTACACTTCTCTTCCTAATCCTCTCTCTCCATCCCTTCCTTCCTTATATTTCTCACCTAGGATTCCCTGGATTACCCCGCTTCATACAAGAAAAATACATCTTATGTTTCAGAACAAAATTTCTCAAGGTGGTGGAGATCTTCAACATCTTTGAGAAAGCACTTCTAACATTCTAACCTCTGATTTCTTAAATCTGTCTGATTCAAATGACCAAAACGTTCCATCTGCTATATCACTAACCCTTGTGACCACAGCTTCAACCATTTCCTCACGAGAGATTGCCTTAACCTTAAAACTAACTCTGGAATATCCAGCTTTTATAGCATCCTCACTCACCTGGTCTGCTCTCTTACTCTTAAATTTTTCATTTTGTAAATAGACATTTTTCCTTTTCTTCACCAAGTACAATATCCCAAATGTGACTTTATTTTCACTCCTATGAAGTTTTGAGCCAATGGCCTGATGATTTAGCTGTTTTCTAGCTAATATTCAAAATGTTCACAACCCCAAGTTGGATACATGTGGCCATCTGCCCTTTGCATTTATACTCCTGGGATTTTGAGGGTTGAGAGAGAATACCACATGACTTTAGATACATCTAAAGTCAGATTTGTGACATTTGGTCTTTCCTGGAGTCTTAATCTTGACAAGGAAGCCTGTCGTATAAGCTTATCTAGAAACTCCTTTGGTACGTTGCACTAGTTATTCTGTATCCTCCCCTTCCAAATCCATTCCCACATCTTTCCAGTCAGAAAATAATTGAGAACAGAAAATAATAAAGAAAGCTCACACTACATTTTAGTATGTAGTGTGTCGTGTAGAAATAGATTGAGTTTAAAACAGATCCCAAAGTACAGAACCAAATGCATACAAAGTAAAGTACGTAGTAGAGCTGTCATTTCAAAGCAATGAAAAGGTAGATACTGTTAAAAAACTGACCAGCTGTTTCTATGTCTCACTCATGTCTAGAGTTGAAACATAAACTCCTTTTGAATTTAGATCATTGGAAATACTAAACTACTCGTGGTTCTCAGAAAATTACTGTTTATGACACATCTCCAGGCCACTGAATATTACAATTCCTCTGCTTCAGATACCCCTTATGATAAACTCTGTCTTAGTCTTCTGTTTTAAATTTGCTTCCAACTCCCCCAGGTCTAATTTTTGCCCTCCTGGAGCTCTTTAACATCTAACTGCATATTTTTCTGTTATTTCATTGTTTATAAACATGATCTGTCCATATCCGAAATTCCCTCAGTCACAAAGAATGTATTCAGTCATGTTTGTCTCTAATACCCGCTCCAGTGCATGATGGGGGCTAAACAATGTACAAAGTTTGAATAGGGGATCTTTCATTCTACAAACGTTTTGTAAGAGTCTATTATTAATGTGGACGATGCTGTGGG
This sequence comes from Cryptoprocta ferox, assembly GCA_028646485.1. Lineage (NCBI taxonomy): Eukaryota > Metazoa > Chordata > Mammalia > Carnivora > Eupleridae > Cryptoprocta > Cryptoprocta ferox. The sequence goes on from CM053559.1 coordinate 49,028,247, forward strand.
TTATGAGACAGAGCGATGATAAATAAGATCAAAGATCTGTCCTGGAGTGGCTTCATAGCCCAGTGGTTGAGGCAATTTGGCCTGTAGGGAAAAAAAATTTATTATAAAAGAAAAAAAAAAGATCTGGATGCACTTAGCCTGAAGAACAGCACCATTAGGGATGATTTAATAACAGAGTGTGATCATATTAAGGTTAGAAAAGGAGATGCATTAAACAGTTCTCTATCTTTCTGAAGACCTGAAAAGACTATTAAGCACCATATGAAGAATGTGTTTCTATAAATGTTTCTCATAAAAAAATAGGTTAACTCAGGGTTCACAATTATTATTTCTGGTGCTATTTCAAAATAAGAATGAATTGACTTGTATATGATTTTTTTTCCTGACCAGGGATCATAGTGGAAATACTTTTTTCTTTTGCACATTATTTTATGCATATTTTATATTTTTAATTTTATTAATGTTTGACAAAATGTTCAAAAAGATATTTATTTGGCTTTATACTGACATTTAATGATCATCAGCTTGAAAGTGAATGATAGCACATATTGTAAGGCTCACTTGTATAAAATATTTATGGAATTATAAAATAGATCTTATACATTTATGAGTATTCAAATGTTCCTGTTCAGTTATTATACTAAAGATAACTCGAGAATGTCATTTCTATTCCAGGGGATTATATGCATACGATCTTTGATACAAAGTCACACTTCAACAAACTCGATGAATTCAGACCTTTAGAAGCTGTGACATTTGCATATAAATTTAAATTCTGCCCTGAGCTATAAGAATAAATTAATAATCCAATTTAAATATTTGACAGATATGTCTCACAAGAAATATGGTATTGAAAGATATATTATAGTAGAAATACAGTAGGAAAGCTATTCTTCCTAATAACATTTAATTTACTATCACAAAAATAAGGTATATGGAGTCCATGCAATTTTTTTTATTAGAGATCTAAAACACACATCTTTAATCAAAGAAACTGCCCTAAGGCAGAAGTAATAATCTCATTGACAATTAAGGTTAATTCATAATTTTTGTGGTAGCGAAGGAGAATGATTCTGTTTTAAAGAGAAAATTAGTAAAATATTCAAATTAAAAGAAAAAAAACACTAGCAAGAATTACTCATTAAACAAAACATTTTTTAAATGTACATGCCTTAGTATAATTTTAATTTGGTAGAGAATTTTCTGGATCAGTAAGTTAAAGCTAGGTGTTCAATTTTTACTTACCTTCTAGAATAAGAGAGGCAGGAAACTTCCAAAGCTGTCTTATTTTCCTTAATTTAGATTTTTCTTAAAATAAATCTGGTTACATATAAGAAATGGTATGTTGTTTTATTGCTTATATTCAAATACATGTCAAGGATTATATTGACAAATGATAGATTCTGTGAAGTACTTAACCCATGTATCAGTATGAGAGCATGTCCATAAGTTTGCTCACAGTAAAATTTAATTCACCCAGTTAATGAACCATCAGAGCAACTTCATATGTAGGATTATTTTGAAATATAATTGGAATCATGTTAGCGTACTGAGATTTGACTTCATTTGGTTGACAAATTGTTGCTCAGTTTTGCACAATCCTATCTGCAATAACTAAGAAGAAAGAGGGGAAAAGGAAGAATTTACATAAAGTACTGAAATATTTTTTAAAAGTCACCAACATTTTTGTATTTATAATTCCCTAATATGCTTTCAAACATCTTTCTTTAAGTTGACCTCCACTTGTTTTTTCAGTTTAGTATAGCAGGGCCTTTTGTATCTGTTAGTTTGTGTTAGCTGGGAGGAAACCTGACCATGTGATGATAAAACTGATTATTTGTTTGTCAATGATCCTTGTCCCTTGTTTTCTCTGTGTGTAGGCCAATGGGCTGTGAGATAATAAAATTAATTAAAGGATAGTTTATTGGCATAGATATATCCAAAGCAAAAGGAAATCACTATTTGAAATTACTTCCCAAATGCCTGCTATTCAACACTTGGGTTAATAAGTTCCTTTACAAATACAAAATGAAAGAAGAGGATTTATTTTCTTCTTTTTGTGAATTATTTTACCAAAGTAATCACACTGACTGCATCCCAGAGTGTTCCGGGGTACCAAATGTAATTAATTGAACTAGAGTGTCCGAACAAGTATGGAAACCATGACGCATTATGGTTGATTAGCTCACATGAGTTAATAATATATATTCAAACTATTTTACTCCTACACATGTTATATTTTTATATTACCTGTGCTGTTGAGCCTGTGTGGTCGAAATAATGTACCACCGTATGATACTGCAGATCATGTTGGTAGTTTGATATTAGCCATGGTAAAAAATAGTTGCACCATGGAAATCAGGGTTTGCAATATTGTTCTGTTGACTATTTAGTATTAAAACAATGATGGAGAAATGTAATTATATAGATTAAGCTTAAAAGTGTGAGATGTTTTAGTTCTTGCATCACATTAGGACCATAAACACTGAGGAAATATTTTGCTTTAGTATTAAGAAAGTAATGTTCAGTTTAGTAGAAAAGTCACTCCTATCGATGAATAAGTAAACTCTCAACACATGTATGTCTGTATTGTCTTACTGTCATCTTTTCTCATTAGTGTAAAATGAATCAGCCAATAGCATTCTTGTCAGAACTATGCTCATGTGTCAATTTCAGCTACAATTTGGCTACACATATAAAAACTTGGCAAAAAATATCAATGAAAACTTGTCTGAGAATGAAATGGGCACATGGAGTTATAAAAATATTTTATCATCACTTGTAAATTATGTATTGTATCTTGTTTAGATTAGTAAAATTTATAGCAAACTTAAATGTATATATTAACTTAAAAGTATACAAATAGTTAATATATTTAAAAATATACATTTGTATAAAACTGTGTGTGTATATACATATGTTTTAAATCAATTGTTAAACATTTGCTGATACCACTGTATAAAATGGAAAAAAAAACAAGAAAAAGTCATATTTCACCAATTTATCACAATGTCCTTAGTTCAGCTAAGTACAAACAGTATTATTTGTTCAGACTTCTATCTCTCTGACCAATCCAAGACCTGTCTCAAACAGAGAATCAGAAAAATATTGATGTAATACCTTATATTGTAAACTCCAATAAAAATCACTGCTCAATATATATGATGAGGCTTGCAAACAAACTATCTAGAATATATCTAGAATGTAATTTTAGTTAATTACATGACACTGGTTCATCTTTTTCAATCTCTTTGTTAAAACTAACACTCACAGAGAAAGAACGAATGAAGGAAAGAAAGAAAGAAGAAAGAAAGAAAGAAAGAAAGAAAGAAAGAAAGAAAGAAAGAAATCAAGATAAAGAGCAAATGTTGAAAGAGCATTGCCATTTTTCAATGATGTAACATATTTCACAATGAATTACCATTAATTATAGATGAATGGGTCATAGAGAGTGATATTTGGTTTTAACCAATTTCTAAATGTTTGCTATAAAGAAACTTTCCCAAATAGGGAACTGACATGTGCTTCTACCCATGCCCATCCTCTAACCTTCTATCAGGGAATTAGGCCTGTCAATGGAGCAGAAAGCTCCATTTATCTCCCACAGAGTTTCTTTCAAAGAAAGCCCATCTCATTTCTACATCCACTCAGGAGACTGCAGTTTCAGGTAACACAAAAGTCTTAAACAAAAAAGGAGCAGAATGTACTATAGTAAATAATGGTGTGTAGGGTAAGATGAAAAACATAAAAAAGTATTAGTCTTCAACGCACACTTGTTGACAAAAACAGTAATGCAGTCCATTTACTATTGTTACAATCACAAGTCTTGATATTTAGTGGACAAATGACAGTGAAGTGTATAAAATGATATTCAGTCAAAGACGTATAAAAAGAATACTTATAAATGACTTTCACAGTTAAAAAAATTAAAGAGAACAAATCAAAGTTTTGAAAATCTACAATTAAACTTTAAAAAGTGAGGAAAATAAAAGTCAAATTTTAAAATTAGGAAATGAAAATCTGGTTGTGATTGATGATCATCTGTTTTAAAATAAATAAATACAATGGGCACAGTCAAAACACTGAATGAGGAGAAATATATAAAATATGGAAATCATTCCAGTTAGTTGGGATTTATAAAATTTTTGTATATTGCTATGTTTTTAGATTTTGACTTTCTGTAGTAAGTTTCTTCAAAAACTAATAAGGCTCAAACTAATTGCAAGACATTGTAAACACTAAGTGGACAAAAATAAAGTTATAAAACTCAGAAAAGCACAGGTCAGAGGAGCTAGAAAAATATTAAAGTTTTTCATGACCAGAGAATTTCCATTGTAATAAATTTTAGTTGATTTTTTTTGGTTCTGTAGACAAATTTCTCTCAATTTGTTTTATAAGACTAGCACAATCGTGATGGCCACAAATTTTAAAAAAATCACAAAAAGATCATGATGGTCCTCAATCACGATGAATACACACACTATAATGAAGGATTCTATGTATCTAAATTAATAATAAATGATGATAAAAAGTATTAAAAAAAAGCAAGAGTAACCATGCAGTATTAATCTATTAATTAGGTTAAAACAGAGAGATAATTTGGGAAACTTCTTTTTTTATTATGTTTAGAAAGGCTTTGAAAAGTTAATATCTTTCATTATAAAATATCAATATAAAAATAATAATAGAATTTTACTTCTTTAGTATGGTATATTGTCAACGGCACACATCATAAAAAATGCCGGAGGCACCTGGTTGCTGGACTGAATGTCTGATTTAGGATCAGGTCATGATCTCACATCATGATATCCAGCTCAGTACTGTGAGCATAGAGCCCGTTTGAGATCCTCTGTCCCCCTCTCTCTGCCCCTACCCCACTGGGCTGTCCCCAAAATAAATAAAATAGTAATAGAAAAAACATTAACGCAGTGCAGGCTTCACCATTAAAAGCTTTAAGAAGACTTAGGTTATTCATTTTCATCATTACAGAACTTTTTTCTCTTGGATTTTAGCCACTTCAATAGAGAATGAAAAAAGTAATTAAATGTACTCATCAAAATTGAGTACACACCATTATTATTATTTGCCAGAGGAAAGACTTTGTCCCTAAAAATTCAAACAAATCTACTGAAAAGACTGGACCTATATAACATAAAAATCAAAACAATTGAGTTGGAAAATGACAAAAGAAAAGTAAAAATTATAGTCTGTAGTATATGTGGAGAGGCAAATGAAGAATTAAGAATCTCATCATATAGGTATAAAATATTAATAAAATAGGAGAAACTGTATGTTATGTAAGACTTATGTGAAAATATCACAAAATGCCATTTGGAGACAGATACATATTGAATAGAATGACAGACTGCCTTGGTCTTTTATGGGAAAAATTAATACTGAGAATGGGTAAATTCTTCCCAAGTTAATCTTTAAATAGAATACATTTTCAATCACAACTGTACTGTTATTTTTAATAAGATTAAATAATTTAAAAATTCACCTTGTAGCATAGACACTACACTAACCTAACTATGAAAGAACAAAAGAAAGTCCCTCATTCTAACAAGTATTGAAATATTGTCTTAGTTTGCTCTAACCGGAGTTTCCCTTTTTTCTTTTTTTTATTCTAGCTATTTGAGTGACTACAGCCTGACTGCTGAATAGGTTGCTCCTCTCAGTGTCTTAAGAGATTCCCAAAGACCATTTATGTGTCTATTTCATCATGTCTGAACCTTTGGTCCAGATTATGGCTGCCGGCTTACCAGATTCTCTCAGAGGATCACCACTGACATTTCAGTTGCTTTACTTTTTATGTATACTGTTGAACCTTGAACAATGCAGGAATTGGGGCACTGACCTTGCACAGTTGAAAATCCACTTACAATTTTGACTTTCCCAAAAGTTAACTACTTTAGTCTATTGTTGACTGGAAGTCTTACCACTAACATAAACAGTCTATTAACACATATTCTGTATGTTATGTGTATTACATACTGTATTCTTACAATAAAGTAAGCCAGAGAAAAGAAAGTGTTATGAAGAAAATCATGAGAAGGGAGTAATGCATTTATTAAAAAAAAATTCATGTATCAGTGGACTTGAACACTTCTAACACCTGCTGTTCAAGTGTCAACCATTTATTCTTTTGTTATGCAAGGTTGAGTTAATAAAAGACTGGCATTAAGGTGATATTGTATAATAAACTTCTGAGGAGAATTGAGGCATTATAAGGGATTTACAACATAGACAAGTAAACTTTAAATAGTTTATTATCCACCACTACCACCACCAGAATACCATCCATTGTCGAGCAAATGGAAGTGTTTGGGCATAAATCCCTACTTACTGGCTCAGCAGAAGTAACCTTACACTCCAAAATAAACTCTACAGAAATGATCATCCCTCTCCTTTTATTTAAAAGTAATTATTTATATGACTTACATCTCTTACTTCCTCAAACTGCTTCTCCAGACTTGATTCAAGCCTTTTCATATGCAAAAGTTTAGAAAAATATTTTCCCAAATGAAAGTGCAACATTTCCATAATCCCTAGCACTATTGTCATCCCTTAAAATGCAGCAAATGCCACAGTGTGATTAAAAAAATGAGAGAAAGTGTAAAAATATGAAACTTGAATAAAATACAAATGAACATTTATATACTTTAACCTGACTTAGAACTTCCTAACCCTGATTCCAAGAGTAAAATGAATTAATTAAAATTCATTTGACAATTTAAAATATTAGTCCTCTAATAGGAAGAAACAAAATGGAAAAAAGCAAAAGTGAAAAAGAAGCAAAAGAATGGAAGGGAGGAAAGAAGAAAAGAAGAAGGAAGGAGGGAGAGAAGGACAGAAGAAAATTAAAGAAACATTTAAGGGGGAAGAAAGAAAAAATAAGAATTATGACAAAATTTTTTTAAGTTTATTTATTTTTAGAGAGAGAAAAAGAAAGAGAGCACAGGAGGGGCAGAGAGGGAGAGAATCCCAAGCAGTCTTCGTAATGATATCGCAGAATCTCATTGTGAGCTTGAACTCACAGACCACGAGATTATGACCTGAGCCGAAATCGAGTCAGTCGCTCAACCAACTGAGCCACCCAGGTGCCTCCCCTAAAATTATTTTTAAATGGAAACTCAGAAAAAATACTTGTAAAATGTATAAAAGCCTAAGGGCAAATCTGAATATATAAACTGTTTTTAAGGATTTAATAGAAATGTCATAATTCACAATGACATGAAAAAAGAATTCTCAAAAAAAGAGATAATAATGGTCAACCAATATATAAATAATTATTTGAGAAATACATTAGACACAAATGCATTTTTCTTTTATCAACCCAGTGATGAAAAAAATGATAAATCCTAATATAGGTCTACATCTGGAAAAATGGACATCAAACATCCTAGAAAAAATAAGTATAAATGTATTTATCACAGGGATCAGTTTAGCAAGACATAAAAATATGTGTTCCCTTTGACATAAATATCCTTTGGAAATAATTTAAACTATGTTTTCACTTTATCATAAAGTATCTTCCACAACTATTCAAAAGTGCCAAATACAGCATGACCTAAATAACTTACAGTAATAGATCAGTAACCAAAAATACAAGATAGTATTAATACACTATGAATAATTGAAGTATTTGTTGATATGAATTTTTAAATTGATTTTAAATAGAAAATTAGGTTATAAAATGATATTCTATTATCCTATTTGTATATATAGCTATTTAAAAATTTTTAATTATATTTATTCCACAATGAAAATTGTTTGGAAATTGAAATATAATTACATTATTTTAATTCAAGGATTATTTATACATATGTAAATGGGCAGTACATATATTTATACCTTAAGTAATGTGTACATAAACATTTATGTAAAGTCTCATATAGAGTCAATGAGTAAAATCTCATAAGTTTTTATGTACAAATTATTTAAGGTATGCTTTGGATTCAGGAAGCAATATGTAGAGACCAAGGATGATGGTCATAGTTGATTACATGATCACATTTGTCTAAGGAATTCTTACTTCCCATAAGACCCCTCAAGTCTTATTATTCAACTCTAGAAGATTAACTATTGTGTTAACAAGCATCAGTGTGTTAGCTGTCATATTACTGATGATACTCAGAGTGTAGTTAAATTTAAGAAAGTGTAAATACCATGGTTTTCTATAAGCAGAGTCTGAGACAAGGATCCAAGTGTCAGTAATTTGTTTGGAAGGTCAAGAAATTGGGAAGCAAGCCAGAGAACAGAAGGCAGCCAACAAAGGTGTGTTAATGAGGCATTTCTGCTGGTGGCAATTGAAGCTTAATTCCTCAGAGTCAATTCTAGGAGCCATGTAGACATGTTTCTCAGAGTTATGCTGATTTAGTGAAAGGCACCGGGATATTTATCCAATAGGGTTTCTGGATACCTCTGTGTACCATGCGATGAGTCAGGTGTCTTTCCAAGGCTTTGGAAAAAACTCTCAGGTAATATTGGCAGATAGAAGTGTACTAGCACATGCTAAGACTTTAGGAACATTGACTGATGTGACAATATTTTATTTATCCAAAAGATAGCCATATGTAAATATCATACAGGTTTAAAATGATGTCCAGTCCCAACCTCACCCTAAGATAATTTTCACGCACAACAAGAATGGAATGATTTCCAATCAGGCACATGAGATGTCCTAGAAATTTAATTTCAGCCATACAGTGCCAGAAATATTTAAGGCCTTTAGTTTATTCACTTTGTTTAATATATTAACATGTGTTTATTATAACAACCTAACAACGTGGGCTTATTTATTTTCAATTAATTATTTTGCTAGTGTTTTAAGTGTTGCACTAGATGATCATCAATTATTGTCACATATACATAGGTTGATAGAAAGCTAAAACTGATATGTAGGGAGGGAATAGATCAATCTATAGATAGAAAAATAAACACATACATACATGTATATACATAAGAGATAACTATTTTAGCCCTCTGTGACACTCTTCAGGATATTTCCATACAAAAAAGACAATCCGTGGGACACCTGAGTGGATCAGTTGGTTAAATGGCTGACTTCAGGTCATGATCTCATAGTTCATGGGTTCAAGCCCCGCATCCGGCTCTGGCCTGACAGCTCTGAGCCTGCTTTATATTCTGTGTGTCTCTCTCTCTGCCCCTCCCCTACTCGTACTCTGTCTCTGTTTCTCAAAAGTAAAGTAGAATATTAAATAATTAAAAAAAAGACAATCTGTACAATCAACATTGTTGTACACTGACTGTACAATCAGATACTATAAATGATTGTAACTGATTAATATTCAAACATGATACTTACTTTTAAAAATAATTTGTTCAATATTGTAGATAAAATTAAAATTCAAGATTCCTCTTAAAGGGGTCTATCTGCAGTGATGAGAATTGTTAATTCTGCTCCCTCCTGAAAGCATATGCCAAAAAACTACCAAGGAATTAGTGGAGTGGCAGCACAGAGCCTGATGTGGGCTCGAACTCATGGACCACGAGATCATGACCTGAGCCGACATCGGACGCTTAACCAACTGAGCCACCCAGGCGCCCCTGGACTTTATTTTTTCACAGAGTTTACATTGCTCACAGTTTCTGCTGTTACAATGTCTTATGTAAGTGGCAGAAACTGAGATCTGGGTGTGAGACATGCTCATTGCTTTTAGAGTGTCATTTATTTTAGGCATTCCCAACTGATAGAGCACAAAACATTTGTGTGTATCCTGACCCATATACAAGCACATATATAAAATGCTTCCATATGCAACCATTTATAGCTATCTTGACCTATACCTGAGTTCATTCTGATGTGTTCAACTCCTATCCATGACCTCATGGATTATTGTAGATTTCTTCTCTTGCTATAAACTCCAGTTGCGAGAAACCTGCCATCCATATACTTAATTGCTCTGTTCTGCTATATATACATAGCAGTATCAGAATCATTAACACCTACCTCTGTGGGAAACAACTTCAGCAACCAGAGTACAGTATAAATGTGCAATTTATTTTGCCTTTAATCTTACACTCATTTCCAAAGACAGGTGCGTACTTTCTCCACATCTCCTTCAGTGTGGTTTCTTCATACATTTTGCAGAGTTAGATTCTCTTGTCTCAGTCTGAATTCTCTCCAGAGATTTCCCCCAGCTTTTAAAAGTTGCCTTCATTAAGGTCAATAATTTATGCTGGACCGTGCTATGGGTTTGAAAAATGCATAACATCTTGTATCCATCTGTAGAGTATCGTACAGAATAATTTTAGGGCCCTGACAATCCCCTGGGCTTCACATATTCATCCCTGCCCCCCTCAAGCCCCTAGTGATCACTGATCTTTTCAGTCTCTATAGTTTTGCATTTGCTACCATGCCACACAACTGGGATCACACCACTATGTTATATAACCGGAAAAACACAAAAGTATTTTTTTCACACTGGCTTCTTTGATTCAGCAAATTTATCAATATGGATTTAAGGTTCCTCCATGTCTTCTCAGGACTAGATTGTTTATTCCTTTCCATCACTGTATAATTACTATTATAATTATTACTATTATAAAAACTATTATACAGTTTGCATTTACCATACTTTGTTTATCTGTTCGGGTATTGAAGGACATTTTGGTTAACCCAGGTTTAGACAATTTTGAAGAAAGCTAGATAAACATTTGTATGTTAGGTTTTCAAAATTGTGCTTTTTCACTTTTTGCATTTTCGTGTATTTTAGAATAATTAAACTACCCTGCCACACACACACCTCACACAATACCACACACACCACAAAAGCCCACACTCATTCCTTAGGGATTTTTGATTGGGATTTCTCTGACACCACTTCTATGATATTGAGTCTTCTAAACTATAATCATAGAATATCTGTGTCAGAGTATCTGCAGTATATTTCATGGGATCTTTTAAAATCATTTTTTCTGTAATATTGAAGTACAATCTATTCTTGTATATTGACATTGTATTTAGGTCTTCATTGAAATCATTAATAGTTTATAGATTCTTATATTAATATGTAATAATTAATCATATGTAACTAATATTAAAATATGTAAAGAACTTATAAAAATCAACATCAAAAAAGAGTTAAAAAAGAAAAATGAATGTATATATTTTTAATAAAAAGACTATGTATTACTTTCATTGACATTTTTTCCAAACCTTTTTTCTAAAATCTTTTGTAGAAATGTTTTCCATGTTTTTGATGAGTTATATGAATTGATTTGGACTGTTAAACTTCCTTCAGAAAATCTCACTAATTACTTTTATCTCTTTTATGCATTAATAGATTCAATTTGCTAAATTTTCATGAGAAAGATTTTGTCTGAAATATACTTTTCTTTAAAATATTCTTGCCAGGTTTTTGGTATCAAGATTATAGTGATCTCATGGATTTAGAAAATGTTCTCTGTTTCTAGTCTTTGTAAGGGTTAGTACAAAATTGAAGACATTTCTTTTATGTATTATTGGAACAATAATTTGATAAGTCGAATAATCTGGGGCTATAGTTTATTTGTAGGAAATCCTTTAATAATGAAATTGATATCTTTAATTGATATTGGACTGTACAAAATTTTTCATTTATTTTTATTTTGTTTAGTAGGTCACATTTGCTTTTGAAAACTTCCTATGTCATTCACTTTGCTGTACTGATTATTGTAAAGATGTTCATTATATGCTCATTACTTTTTTAATGTGATAACACTTTTTGTATTCATAATATATGTAATCAGGTATTTTCTATATTTTTTATTAAGCAGTTTTGCTAGGAGTCTATCAGTTTTATCAATTGTTTCAGAGAGACAATTTTTAATTATTAATTTTCTGTTTAACACTTATTTTTATGAAAGTAATTTGTTTTTATATTTATTTTTCCTTTTATCCACTTAATATTTATGTTTGATTTGTTTTTTCCAGTTTCTTAAACTGGAAATTTAGGTCATTGGTTTATTTATTGTTGTGAAGTCTTTTTTTAATTTATACTCTAAACATTACTTTTACTTGTTCCCACATGTTTTGATATATTTGAATTGTGTCATCATTCAATTAAAATATATCACATTTTTATCTTGATTTCTTATTTAGACTGTAATTTAGTAATCTCTTATTCTATGTCTAGACACTGGCATTTTTCTACTTATATTTCTTTTTGTTTTATACAATCACTAATGTCATTAAGTTAATATCCAACTCATCTATGTCATCTACATATCCTCTGGTAGCATCACTGTCCTGAGGCAAACTTATATTCTCAGACTCGAGCCTTCACTCACTTGGTAAATGGCTCTGAACAAAGCTCTAGATCCTCAGATCATTGATAAGATTCTTTCCTTCTGTAGAATTTTTTTTGCCACTAGTTGTTCTTCTTTCAGAGATTTTCTGATACCTTTAAACGTATGATTTTTATAATTTACCCAGCATTTCTTGCTTATCACAGTGAGATCATTGACCTACTATGACAGTTTCAGTTTGCTTATGTATAGTGATATAATCAATGCTTTTATGCTAATTTGAAAATTGTGTCTGTTTTCTAATTTTATAAGACATACTACCATGGTATTATTTATCTTTTCTGTGATACAGTTCTTGAACTAATCTAACCATGTTTATTCCTTTCATGACCATAGGTTAAATTCATCAACTTATAAATAGCTTATATTAGGGATATTAAATGGATTTAAAGCCTGTGTTTACCTTTTTCTCCCTAGCAATCATTTTAAAGTGCTAAGTTTCTATCTCTAAAATAAATCAATTTGCAAGAAATGATCTTATTTCATCACAGGTATGAACCATTGATTGAATGTTTTATCTACATTTTTACTTGTACTTGGTGCTGATTAAGGACTGCTCACCACTATTCTCACTTTACCTCCAAGTGTTTTGCATTGGTCAAAAATAGCATGCAATGGGGTCATCCTAGAGGCCGTGATCTGAAAACCATTTTGTATTCCAGTTTAACTGTGTGCCCCTATGGAACGAGCTGTACCTCTAGATTTTTCCACATTAAGACCCTTTCTTTCCAAATGCTAACTCCTTTTTATCTCTTTTCTCTTTTAAACACATCATCTCATCCTAAAGTCTTCATTTTTTTCTGTATATTTTTTTCAGGTCATGCTATGTGCTCTTCAGAAATCGTTCTGAATATATATTCACCACCCTAAGGAGGTGTGTCTGTCAATAATTGTAAAGGGTGTGATAAAGTGAAATTTTACCCTAAAATAACAAGCTAGCCTGTGAAATACAGTTTCATAAGGACACAAGACTCCTGAGTGAGAGACAAACATTTTATTGCTCAAGAGAGAAGCAGTAGCTGGAGTGTCAGCACGATGCTCATGCTACTTCTTCATTCCTCACGTATAACCCAAAGACCCATCTTGTATCCTGCACACATACTGGGCAGCGTTTCTGGATAGGAACCCTGAGCTGGGGAATGAACTCTACTTTCATTGTGAGGGTAAACAAGCCTGCTCTTGTTACCTAACCTCTCAAGTTGCTCACTGGAAACACGATCCTCAGAGTTGGGCCAGATCAAAAGTCATCTGGAATAGTAATCTACTTTCTTGGAATAGTAATCAAGAATGTGCAGAATGCTCCAGGCTCATGGCAGGTTGTGTCTCCCAAAGGCGTCATGGCAGATTGTGTCTCCCAAAGGCGTCCTTCAATCTCATAGGTTGGAGAAAGGGAAATTACGGAGTGTGTCTCCTTCTGAGTTACAGTTTGCTTTTCTCCTAAATCCTGAAGGATTAGTTTAGGATATTAAAGGAGATCCTCACAATAAAAAGGCAGAATAAGTAGTTTGCCTATGATTACAAAGCTACAAGTAGTCAAGTGAGACTAAATCCAGGCATTTCTTAATCTTTATCTTCCTGTCCCCAGAAAAACAAAATCTCTGGATAAGGTACCAGAATAAATATAGAAATAATTTATTTTAGTACTTACTTTTATTCCCAGATTACTTCTTGTTTCCACATTCTCTTCATCTAATGAAACTTTCAATCTTGACTGATTCCACTCCCAACAGAGAATCTTGTATTGTGGCCCTATAACATTTATTGCCACCATAAAGTCATTCGCAATCTACTTAATAACTGACATTAACTAGTGAAGATCTGCCATGACAGTATGCTGTGGATTTGCGGCAGCATGTCTATCATTATGCTTCAGGGCACGTCACAATGATCTGACCATAAATATGTGAAGGAACTTGCTTCATTGTTGGGTAGTTCATAAACATAGTCAAAATAATTTTATTCTGTCATCTTATCGATTTTCAACTCCTAAAAGCAATGTTTCTAATGTCTTCTAAAAGAAATCTTCAGTCAAGGAAAGAGTTATTCAGTTCAATTACCATCAACGGCAGCATGCACTACTATAACACATGCTAATTATTAAGTTTATTATAATTTCTAAGCAAGCAAGAAAGGGTGTGATACATAAAGTTTAACATAATTGATGTTGACATACTTTTTGGTGAGAGTTCAATATCGGCAATGGGGATGTGAACACCTCGTTGATATCTGGCCACCAGCTCCACGGCTAATGGGAAGATTTATATTTCCCTTCACTTCAGAAATTATCCTTTTTGCAGTTGCATCCTAGTAGTTCTGATGTCAGCTGATTGTACCTTGAATCCATGGTTCCTTCTTTTGAGGTTCTGACGTTAATAATTCTGATAACTGCTGTCTTCCATTACCTGGCCCATTCTATTTAGAAATTTTAGGTAGTTTAGTATGGATTTATAACATCTGTAACTTAAAGCATTCTGAGTTACACAAAATGTTGAGCCAGGTGTGAGATATTATGGGTAAAGACTTTAAAATGTGGAGGTCTCCCTGGATTGTCCCCTTGAGCACTGAGCTGCAGACCTTTTCACAAATATGCAATATAGTATAGCCTATTGCAATTCTTTGATCAGATAAGATTTGTACCATCTCAATATTTAGAGGTCCTTGGAATAATAATGTCTTTGTTCTTGACCCTGCCAAGAGAATCTTTAAGCCACATTCTTCATGTTTCTATAAAATGAGAAAGAAACTAACTCCATGCCTGGGTCCACTGTGATTTGACAGCTGGCCTCTTCCTCAGGGCCAGGGAAAGGTGGCTCTGGCCATCCCTCTCCTGTTCACATATTTCTCTCTGTTCTCAAAGTCCAACATTTCTTCTATCAAATCTCTTATAGTTATGTATTCAAATTGTGATTAGTCTAGAAATACAATGTGCAATTCATAAGATCTAGATTCAATTAAAAAATTTGTTAAATGTTTGATTCTGAGAAAATAAAAAATGTTTTATATTTTTGGAGAAAAGTGAATCTAAGAAGTTAATTAAAAGGAATCATTTAGCAGAAGGAAGGGCACACTTTCGTGGGGAAAAAAAACCATTAAATAAGTGGCAGTGTAGTGAAATTTTATCCAATAAACCATTGTAATCAATGGAAAATCATTAATGTGATGAAATTCAGAGAAATAGTTATAAGGTGTACTCTGAAAAGACATTCAGCTCTTGGAAACTCTCTTCAGTTATCACCTTTTATAAACTAGGAGAATTAGGTCAACCAGATGTCAATGGGAATCTGTGCTTTCACAGTCACTCTTACTGTAGCCACAAGGCAATTCTGTTCTGGAATCTATATTTATTAAGAGCCTTAATAGGTAAGCCAAGAGACTCCCAGTGGGATTTGTTTTACTCAAGATTTCTTGAAGAAGTAAAGTGCTTTAAAATATTTAACTGGATTTATTTCTGAATAATTTTCCTATGGCCTACTTGACATGCTGTTACTACCACAGCATGGCACAATTGGGACATTTTTAACCCATCAGAAATCTATGAACGTGCCTCAGATCATAAAGTGATCTGCTGTTAAGGTAGAAAGCATGTCCATCCAAAAGTTTAAGTAGTGCTAAGAACTCTTTCATTTCTTCTATTAAATTTGATGCAATGAAATAATTTTTCTTCTTTCCTTTAAATCTAACCCAAAATATCAAAAATAGTAAAAATAAATAATTGACAAGTAAAACTAGGAAACAAAACTCTATATCAAAAAGAGTGAAGCAAACTCAATTAAATACTGATTAATTGGGACCTGAATCCAGAAGAAACTTAAGCTGATACATACTATCTTGAACCTCAGGTAAAATACCATTTTAAGATGAGTGACATTGCTTTAAAGGTTTATCCAACAATTAGTTAATTGGAACAATAAAATAAATATATGGGCCTACCAAATGCAAAGCAGATAATTTCTTTGGAACTGAAAGAGAAATTCAATACCCTTTTCTTATTGGTTATCATCACCAAGGGGCAGAGATAAGGTAATAGAAGGAGGCAGAATGGTGACAATCACCATATCTGCATTCATGGGACTAGTGAAGAAAAGGAATGCCAAAATCTGAAAAAGAAAGGGAGAAAGAAATAAAAGAAAGAAAGAAAGAAAGAAAGAAAGAAAGAAAGAAAGAAAGACAGGAAGGAAGGAAGGAAGAAAGGAAGGAAAAGAAAGAAAGAAAGAGAGCAAGAAAGAAAGAAAGAAAGAAAGAAAGAAAGAAAGAAAAAAGAAAAAATAACAAAAAGTGTTACTAGAGAAGAGAACAAAGAAAATGCAGTTAGAAGCTTAGCTAAATTCACACTGCCCCTGGTCACAATCTATGTTGTTCACAGTATTTTTCAACAAGTGGTTGGTTCTGTGTAAATGTAAATCACAATTAAAAAAAAGTAGAAAATAAAGAATTGTCTGCCTTCCCCCCCTCCAAAGGATGTTACTTGCTATGAGCTAGTGACAGCTGAGAGGTTTTTACCCTTCCATTTTCTAAATGAAGCTATTATAGTGTTTATGTTGTTTATTCTCAACCATTTTATATTAGATGTGTTTGGAGCAGATAAATTACAAATGTATTGGCTACTAAAAAGTGAGGATCAACAACTGTACATAGGGAAGAGGTTTTTATATCACCCAGAAATACTGGACTGTTTCTCAAAAATGAAAGCAATAACTAGATGAGACTTAGGGATCATCATCTTTAGAGGTGGGAAAGTTGCATTTTATATACATCTATGAAAATGCTATGCATGAAAATTTGGAAACTTCAGTATGCACAGGAGGGAAGAACCAACAGAGTCTAGCATTAGCTTCTCAATATCTATTTACCTCTTCTTACTTAATAATAGAACTATTATCTTCTTGGGAGTGGCATGGTGTTCAGCTTTTTAACAATTATATTTGCTTGGCTTTCTTGAAGATAAGCATGTCCAATGATATATAAGTGATAATTTGGGGGGAAAATGCCCAGGAAAACTGTGCTGATATACTAGACATCATCATTTTGACTTTCTCATTTATTCTGTATTCCTGACTGTGAATGAACTATGAGGATTGATGTTCCAGGGGCCATCAAGTGAGCATTAGGAGCTCTTAATAGTGGAAGTCCATGAAACAATGCTAAGGAGAGAGAGTTCTCTGGACTACAGAAAGTACCATGTACTACCTACCTTCAAACTGCAAGATCTGTGATAGTAAATCACCTTAGCGTTTATGTAGTTTAGCTAAATTTGCATACAAGGAAATGCATGTATCTTAAATGCACATGTTGATGAGCTTTGATAAATATGTACACTCATGTATCCATTGTACCACAATCAAAATATAAAATATTTCTACCACCCAGAAAGTTTATTCATGTCTTTTTTCAGTTAATCCTCCTTGCTCACAGTCTTGATTTCTAGCACTTGATTTCTAGGTTGTTTTTTCTCTTTATTGAATGCCATGTAACTGAAATCATAAAGAATAAAATTTTTATGTTTAGCTTTTTCGAAATATCACAATATTCTCTAAGATTGATCTATGTCAGCAGCATTATCTACAATAGCCAAACTATGGAAACATCCCAGGTGTACATCAATTGATGAATGGATAGAAAAAATACACACACACACACAACACACACACACACACACACAATGAAATATTCTCAGACATAAAAAAAAGAATGAATTCTTGCCATTCATAATGGAATGGATGGAGGTAGACAGTAATATGCTAAGTGAAATAAGTCAGTCAGAAAAAGACAAATACCAGATGTTTGCACTCATATGTGGAATTTAAGAAATAAAACAAATGAGCATTGGGGAAAAAATGGAGACAGAGAGGCAAACCAAGAAACAGACTCTTTACTATAAAAAACAAACTGATGGTTATGAGAGGGGGCTGGTGGGGGAATGAGTTAAATATGTGATGGGATTAAGGAGTGCACTTGTGATGAGCACTTGTGATGTGTGGAAGTGTTGAATCACTAAATTTTACATCTGAAACTAATATTATACTATATTTTAATTAACTAGAATTTTAAACAGAAACGTAAAAAATTCAATTGATGTTATTGCGTATATCAGTAGCTTATTTTATGTCTATTATATTATTTATTACTGAACTTTATTCATTGTATGAATATACCACAATTTATGTATCTATTTCTTCTTAGTTAATATTTAGGGTATTTGTAGTGTTTGTGTATTATTATTATTATGAATAAAACTTCTATAAACATTTGTTTGCAAATCTTTGGGCATATGATTTTATTTCTCATAGGTTTCTAGGCATGAGATACTTAAAAAAGAATTACTGAGCCATTTGATTAGCACATATTTATCAATAGGAGAACATGTCAAACAACTGTTCATTTCATTTTATGGGCCCACCAACAATGCATGAAAATTTCAATTGGTTCCACATCCTCCTCAACATTTGGAATGAAATTAATTTGTAATAAGGCATTTTAGTGGGATTGTGGTAGAATAGCCTTCTGATATCAATCTGTATTTTCCTAATGAACCATGATGTTGAGCATCTTCTCACATGTTTATCAATCACTGATATCTTTCTTTGTGCCATGTGTGTTAAGTTGCTTGCCCATTTTTAATAGATTCCTTGACTTTTTATTATTGAGTTGTAAGAGTTCTTTGCATATTGTGGACAAAAGTTTTTTATCAAATATATATATATTCAATTTAAATATCTGTGTGTGTGTGTGTGTGTGTGTGGCATACACTCTGAGTACATAAGTTTCTATTTCTAACTTTTAAAGCTTCTTTTTAATAAAAGTTTTTATGTTTGATTAAGTTAAATTCATCATTTTTTAAGCATGATGTTAATGCTTTTTGTCTTTTCTCAAAGGAAACTTTGCATTTGTTAAAATTGTGATGATATCCTACATGTTGTCATATAGAAGCTTTATAGTTTTAACTATTTATATTTAAAACTATGGAACATCTGTAATTAAATTTTGAGTGTGTCAGGAAAAAGTAATCAATTTGTACTTTTTAATGTATCTGTATCTGGTAGTTTGAGAATTATTTGTTAGACTAGAAGTAAGTTTCATGCAGACAACATATAGTTGCTTAATTTTTAAATTATTTCTGCCACTCTGTCTTTATTTGGTGTGTTTAGACCTTTTATATTTAATGTAATTATTGATACATTAATATTTAGGGGTGCCTGGGTGGCTCAGTCGGTAAAGCAGCCGACTTCAGATCAGGTCATGATCTTGTGGTTTGTGAGTTCGAGCCCCATGCCGGGCTCTGTGCTGACAGTGCAGAGCCTGGAAACTGCTTCAGGGTCTGTGTCTCCTTATCTCTCTGCTCTCCCCCCAATCACACTCTGTCTGTCTCACTCTCTTTCAAAAATAAATAAACATTAAAAATACGTTTTTTAAAGATTTAATTCTACCATTTTGTGACCATTTTGTTATTTCTTTTTTGGTTTGTGCTTTCTTTTTTTTATTTTATGTTTCTTATTTTATTATATACAATTGAAAATCACTGTTGAAATTTATCAGAGAAGTGGCAGGATCCTCTTTTCATTTTAAGGAAACATTTCTGGTTCTAGGAGACATTTTATGACTTAGGGAAGAGTGAAATCACGAAGACCAATTAAGAACATATTGTACTACTTCAGTAATAAAAGATGGTGGATTGCATATGGATGGTGACAATAAAGATGGAAAACAGTTATAAAATCAAGGTATATATTGATTTCAGAAAAGACAAGTCTTTCTGATCACATAGAGTGAAGAGTTGAAGAAGAGATAAGTGTAAATGCTTATTCTCAGGATCTTAATTTGAGCAATTGAGTAGATAGCTTTGATATTTACTAAAATGAACCATAGAAAATAATAGTTTCAGGAAGGGTAAAGAAGTGTTTATTTGGGAATATTTGGTTCAAAATTCCTTAAGTTTTAGTATAAATATAATGTAGACATTTTTATTAGTGAAATAAAAAAATTACATGTGTAAATTAGGTGACTGAAGCTATAAGAATGCTTAAGAATATCTACAAATATACTGCAGGTTAAGCAATAAAGATAATTCATTAATGAACTGTAAAAAATTAATAACAAAGATTATTATGGGTAAGCTGGAGAAAGTACTGAATAAGACAATCAGACGTAAAAGAAAAATAGGAGGTACAGACACAGCAGATAAATACATGTGTTCAAAAAGAAGAAAATAATTTATTGTACCAGTTGCTGCCTAGTGATCAAGTGAAATGAAAGTATAAAAGATATTGAACTTGACAATTTGTAGGTCACAGATGACTATAGCAGCTCCAGTGAAGTGATATGGATGGATGTAGATTAAAGTGAGTTGAAGAATCAATGAAGAAATTTTAAGTTCAGGCAAAATGGGACGAGGTTATGCAGAGTTGTTGCTGCACCAATCTTTGAAATTCTGTTCAACTATAAGAATTTTAAAATGGACTTTTTTTTGGAGCTTATAAAAAAGAACAGAACATTTCTAGTATCAGAAACAAAGAGATAATTTAAAGCTACAAAGGAAGGAGTGGACTGTAACATACAAAGAAATGGCTTTAAATACCCATAAAAGAAAATATGTGGCTTGAAGTTAGAACTGAGACGTCTGCATAAAAGATAGAACCATTAAAGGAATCTAGAAAAAGGTCTGCCTGAAGATTCAAAAACACAATGAAGATTCTTGATTCTCCCAAGTTAAAAAGCAATAAAGTTTAACGTGGAAAATCTAAACTCCAATCTCATATTTTAAATTGGTGTGAAGTCTGAATTCATATTTCCTATCTGGAGAGAAAGTTTAGAAGTTAGGGAATTTATATAAAACTTCAAACCAGGCAATGGTAAAGCTGGAGAAACTCCTTAAGTCCAGCTACATAAGATCACATAACCATACATATAAAAACACCTCATTGAATAATATCCTAGAGTAAATAACTACAAAATAAGTTGAATAAAAAATTCACCAGAGGGGCGCCTGGGTGGCTCAGTCAGTTAAGCATCCGACTTTGGCTCAGGTCAGGATCTCATGGTTCATGGTTTCAAGCCCTGCGTAGGCTGTATGTTGACAGCTCAGAGACTGGAGCCTGCTTCAGATTCTGTGTCTCCTTCTCTCTCTCTGCCCCTCCCCTGATCACACCGTCTCTCTCTGTCTCTCAAAAGTAATAAATAAATATTAAAAGAATTAAAAAAAAAACATTTCACCAGAGAACTGCTTATTAGATCAAAGCGTGGTTGACTTTCGGCCAGAGTGTTCTGGTACTTTTGTCCACCTGCTTGCTGTTCCTATTTTCCAATTTAGTGGAAACAGCTATGGGGTGGTAGTTTGTGTTTCTGGCACAGATTGCTGACGCCAGCACACTAATATGGATAGTTTGATTGGTACAGATCTTAAGCTTTGTTTTGCTGCCTCTCCCCTTCTACCTTGGGCTAGAACAGTCGGTATCTGTTAGAAAAGTTTTAAAGGCATACACTTTTTTTCTCACCTAGGCCAAGATGGAGCAAGTGATATGCAGACACATGCCTGGGCACGAGAAGGCAAAAGAGGAAGTCTCTCTTTTTAAAAAAATGTTTGTAAATGTTTATTTATTTATGAGAGACAGAGAGAGAGAGAGTGAGCAAGGGAGGGCAGAAAGATAGAGAGACAGACAGACAGACAGAATCGGAAGCAGGCTCTAGGCTCCGAACTGTCAACACAGAACCCGACGCAGGGCTTGAACTCATGAGCCCTGAGATTATGACCTGAGCCGAAGTCAGCTGCACAACATACTGAGCCACCCAAGCACCCCAAAAGAAAAAGTCTCTTATGAAATAAGAGCTCAGAAGAGAAAGTACAATGCATATACTCAGGACTAAATACCTGCTTAAAAATATCTACAATGACCCTAGACTTGCATCTGTGGTAGCTTTGCAGGCTTTGTGCAAGTAAGAGGTGGAGACAAAAGAAGAGTTGTAGGCAGCTTAGTATTGAAGCCCTGTCCCAGCTGAGCATGCCAGAACAAGCTGTAAAGACCAGGAGAGTAACATTTTCTCTTTCCCTTTTTGGCTCCAAGTACTTAAGAAAATCTGTATCAGGTCACTCACTGGCTGACCACTGGCATGATGAAACAGATTGCAGTAACCACACATGAGGATATAGAAGGAATACAGTCTTTGAAAAAAAAAGATAAAAAGAAAAAAAATCAAAACAAATAGAAAGCTGCAGACCTCAAAAACACACAGGAAATCCTGGGAAAGAAACTTTGATTTTCAGAGTTACCACATTATAATATTCAAATACACACTTATTTACTTATTAAAAAATTTGTTTTAAATATTTATTTCTGAGAGAGATAGAGTGTGAGCAGTGGTGGTGCAGAGAGTGAGAAGAAGACACAGAATCTGAAGCAGGCTCCAGGATTTCAGCTGTCAGCACAGAGCTTGATGCAGCGATCAAATCCAGAGATGGTGAGATCATGACCTGAACCAAAGTTGGATGCTTAACCAATTTAGTCACCCAGGTGCCCCTCAAATATACACTTTTTTAACAACAGCAAAAATGCAAGTCACACAAGGAACAGTAAAGTATGGCCAACTCAGAAGAAAACAAAATTGAAAGAAACTATCCCTGCAAAGGACCAGATATTAGATTTTTTTAGACAAAATCTTTAAATCAGTTTTCTAATCTATTCAAAGAGCTAAAGAGAACTGTGGACAAAGAACTAAAGTAAACCAGTAAAATTATGTCTGAACACAATAAGAATATAAATAAAGAGATAGAAATGTTTATAAGGAACCAAACATGAATCATGGATCTAAAAGTATGATAAACTGAATTCAAAACAAAACAAAACAAAACAAAACAAATCTCTCTATAGGCGTTTAATACCAGGAGAAAGAATCAGTAAAATTGAAAATTGGACCATTTACATTCAGTTTGAGAAGCAGAGAAAAAAAAAAAGAATTAAAACATGCAAACAGAGCCTGAGGGACCTGTGGGATACCAATAGGTGTACCCACATACATATTATTGGAATCCTGGAAAGCAAGGAGCTAAAAAGAAGAAAGACATAAAATCTTCTCCAGGAAACTAAATAAAGTAGAATAAATACTAAGAATAAATACTGAGGCACATTATAATCAAATGGTTGAAAGACAAAAGCAAAGAATCTTGAAAGCAACAAGAGAAAAATGATTTATCACATAAAAGATAATCTCAAGGAGATTAACACCGAATTACTCATCAAAAGCACGTTCTCTTATTTTCTTCATGATTTGAAATTCAAATGCATGAAAATAACATAATCTACATTAATGATTATATAATATACAAAGATATCATTTTTAACAACAGCACCATAAAGAGTAGGGAACAAACGATAAAGCAACAGGGATATTTGTATGCTATTGAAGCTAAGTTGAAATCTCCATGGTAACCAGACAATATCTAAAATTTTACACACATGCACACACACATACACATGGTAAAAGGAAATGGAGGGAATCAAAATCATATACTACAAAAGTCAATTAAATATAAATGAATGTAGTAATAGAGAACATAATAAAAAAGACATGCCTACACAAAAAGAAATTTGGGAAAATTAAATTCTTCCTTATCAGTAATAGTTTTCAATATGAATAAAGTAAATTCTTTAATCAAAAGTCAGAAATTGCCAGAAGGGGTAAACAAGTATATTCTATCTACCTATAAGAGACTCCCTTTATATCCAAAGACACAAATAATTTGAAAGCACAAGGACAGAAACAGCAGCAACAACAATAAAACATATTCTATGCAAATAGTAATCAGAAGAGAAAAGTGACTATATGAATAATCAGGAAAAACATACTTTGAGTCTAACTCTTACAAGACACAATGAGGAACATGATGTATTTTTATTTTATTTTAGTTTTTAAAGATTTAATTTTTAAGTAATCTCTACACCCAATGTGGGGCTTGAACTCACAACCCTGAGAACAATAGCTGCATGCTCCACTGACTGAGTCAGCCAGGTGCCTGGAATGTGATGTAGTTTTAAAAGGGTCAATTGAAAAAAATAAAAAGTAAAAAAAATAAATAAATAATACATAAATACAAAAATAATAAATAAAAAGGTCATTTGAAAAAAAAATAAAAACTAAAAAACTAAAAAATAAAAAGTAAATAAATAAATAAAAGGATCAATTGATATTATAATTATAAACATGTACACATAAAATGACAGAGCCCCCAAATATATAAGTAAACATTGACAGAATTGGAGCATCAGTTCCACAATGATAGGTGGAGACTTCGACACCCAATTTCAATAATTGAGAGACCATTCAGAAAGAAGATTAACAAGGAAATACAGGATTTAAACAACACTGTAAACCAACTAGACCTTACATACATGTATGGAACATTCCACCCAATGGCAGCAGAATAAACATACTTCACAAGTCCACATGGAACATTCACTAAGAAAGATCACCTGTGCGGCCACAAAACAATCTCAATGAATTTGCAAAGATTGAAATTATATAAAGTAATTGATAAAGATTTAATATAAAGAATATAGAGAGAACTTCTACAGCTGAACCACAAAAAGAGAAACAATTTTATTTTTGAAAAATAGGCAAAGAACTTGAACAGACATTTCTCCAGAATAAAAGATATACAAATGTCAAAAAGCACATGAAAAGATGTTCACCACCATTAGCATTAGGGGAATGCAAATCAAAACCACAGTGATGTCTCATTTTAAACCCATGAGGATGACTATAATGAAAAAAAAAAGGAAAATCATAAGTGGTAATGAAGAT
Source organism: Cryptoprocta ferox (assembly GCA_028646485.1). NCBI lineage: Eukaryota > Metazoa > Chordata > Mammalia > Carnivora > Eupleridae > Cryptoprocta > Cryptoprocta ferox. The sequence goes on from CM053559.1 coordinate 49,053,348, forward strand.
GTGAAGACGTTGGATCTTATGTATATTGTCATCTGTTATGTACATTGCAATGTACATTGCTATGTACATTGAATATAAAATGGTTCAGCCAATGTCAAAAACAATTTTTCTACTCTTCAAACAGTTAAACATAGAATTTCCATATGATCCAGCAATTCCTCTCCTAAGGATATACTCCAAATAATAGAAAACTGGTATTCAAAACAAACGTGCACATATATTCAAAAGAGCACTATTCACAATAGCCAAAAGGAGAAAATAAGCCAAATGTCCATCAATAAGATGAAATAATAAACTAACATACACTGGAATATTATTCAGCCATAAAAAGGAATGGATTACATGATATATACTGTAGGATAGGGGCACCTGAGAGGTTTAGTCAGTTGAGCTTCTGACTCTTGATTTTGGCTCAGGTCATGACCTTACCCTCTTGAGATTAAGTCCCATGTAAGGATTTGTGCTGAGTGTGGAGCCTGCATGGGATTCTCTCTTTTTCCCTCTGCCTCTCTCCCCTGCATGTGCTCTCTCTCTTTTCTCTCTCTAAAATTAAAAAAAAAAAAAAAACAACAGTAGCGGGATGCCTGAATGGCTCATTCAGTTGTGTCTACCTTCTGATCTTGGCTTAGGTCATGATTTCACAGTTCATGGGTTCAAGTTCCACATCCAACTCTGTGCTGACAGTGTGGAGCCTGCTTGGGATTCTCTCTCTCCCTCTATCTCTGCCCTTCCCCTGCTCATGCATTCTCTCTCTCTGTCTCTCTCTCTCTTAAAATAAATAAATAAACTTTAAAAACATAAGATAAAACACATATTTTAAAGCAATATTATTTAAGACAATATAGTGTTTGTGCAGAGCTAGAAAAATAGACTAGAGAGGCTGAATAGAGATCCCACAAAAAGGATTGCGAATATTCAGAACATGTATACATAAGTTGAGGTGTTGTTAAAAGTCCATAGGGAAAACATGGCCTCTTCCATGAATAGAAATTTATGAATAATGCGAGGCAAATGGTAATCAATATAAAACATTATATTAGGTATTTCAATCACATGACACTGAGTTGAATTTCCAGAGGTACTGAAGATAAATTTGAAAAGCATATTGAAATAGTTGTAAAATTGACATGCACTCAGCTAGGGAATAATTTATAATAAACAAACAATACCATACAAAAGTTTTTGAACATTATGTCTTAAAATTATAAATCAATATATTCACAAAAAATGAATAAAAGAGTCATGTAATAAAATATAGATTCAAATAACGTGGCTAAAAAAGAAATACCTACAATGACTAGAAATTGAGGACATGATTGGAAATGAAAGTAATTTTTAATAAAACTGTGCAATGCAGCTGATGTAACTTAGAAGGTAAATTTTTGTTTAAACTAAGATGTTAGAAACGAGGAAATACTGAAAGGACAGAAATAGACAATAAAATACATGAAAAAATGTAGAAGGATGGAAATAGTAGCTACAAGAATAAGAATTAATAAAATAGAGAACAGAAAGAATAAAGAAGCTTACAAAACCAAAAGCTTGCTCCTCAAAAATACCTCACTGAAAAGGGAAACTTCAGCCAGATATGAGGAGAACATTTGGGAAGGTCTTTCACATGAAACCTGAGACTGGCATGAAAGGACATCTCTGTAGAAGAATGGTTTTAATCAGGAGAGTGATATGATCTCTATGTGAGTTATCACTCTGGTTTGATGTTTGTAATCTAGGGTAGAGATAGGAAGGCCAGTAAGGAGATAAATAATGTTCACTTTGATTTAAAGTGATGACAAAAAAATCAACAGGAATTGGTGATAGATTATACATGGGCTGGAGTAAGGATTAAGGAATATCTTCCAGGTTTCAAGATTGAATAATAGGTACCATTTTCATAAATGGGGGAATGATGGTGGCAGAATGGTGTAAGGTCTTTTATATAAGTTACTGATGGACATTTTAAGTTTGTAATGTATTCAGCACTTGGTCATGACAAGCAATGTAAAGAAAGTTTCTCGGTCCTTGCAACAAACAGGACTGTGTAACTGATAGCATGAGATGGTACTATTGTATTGTATTGTATTGTCTTTCAAATAAAGCTCTTTTTCTGGGTATCAAGAAATACAGGTATCCTGAGGTTATGATGTAATTTTGGAGTTAATATATACAGGCAATACCCTAGAGATAAAGGAGCAGATGGCAGGAGGAAATCTACCCTTTATTGCCCTGCACCAGACATCTATCTTGCTTTTGCCACATTTTTTAAATGTTTATTTATTTATTTATTTATTTATTTATTTATTTTCAGAGAGAGAGAGACAGAGAGAGACAGAGACAGAGAGAGAGGGAGAAAGAATCACAAGCAGGTTCCACACTGTCAGTGTAGAGCCCAACGTGAGGCCCAATCCCACAAACTGTGAGATCATGACCTAAACCACAACCAAGAGTCCGATGCTCAACCAACTGAGCCACCCAGGAGCCTCTGCTTTGGCTAAAAATTTTAAAATCCTTGTTACTCATAGCTGAATCTAATCCTAACTGATAGGAATCTTTGCATTATTATTGAAAATTTGACTTGAAACCTCTAACTTATTGAGAAATGGATCCAATGTAAGAATTCAAAATAGAAGGAAGATGTTTGCAAGACTTAAACATCAGTTTTTACTCAACTTGGACAACAATTCAAGAATTTTGTAGAATGCCTCACTATTGTATAGAGTCTATAAATTGGAATTAAACATGATCTTGAAAAAAAATTTTTTTCTACAGTTTCATGTCTAGTTTGGATTATCTTTCTCCCAACAGTTCAGATCAAAAATCTTGTCATGGATTTTTTTTTCTATTATAAGACTCATTATAAGCTATAAAGTAAATGTTTCAGCAAAGGACACATGCACATGGGGTATGAAATGTCATCCTCTCAAACTAAATTAGAGTTTTCTGGAGGAACAGATCCAATGTGATAGCTATTAGATAGCTGATAGATGGATAGTTGATAGATGATTGATAGATATATAGATGATAGATAGATGATACATACATACATACATACATAGATGTGAGAGTTATTTTCAGAACTGGCTTACGTGGTTATGGAAACCTAGAAGTCCCATGATCTTCCATCTGCAAACTGGAGAACAGGAGAGCAGGTGGTATAATTCAACCTAAGTCTGAAGGCCTGAGAATTGACAGTGTATGTCTGAAGCCCAAGATGCAGGAGCTGCAAAGCCCAAGAACCAGGAAGACCAGGTGGATGTCAGCTCCAGCAGAGTAAATTTGCCCTTGCTCCACCTTTTCGTTCTATTCAGGCCATCAGGATTGAATGCTGCCCATCTTCCTTGGTGAAGGGATCTTCTTTACTTAATTCACCAATTCAACTGCCAATCTCTTCCAGAAGCACCCTCATAGACATACCTAAAGAAAATGTTTAGTTGGCTCTTTGTGCATATTTTAGCCCAGTGTAGTTGACACAGAAAAAGCCCTCCTTATTTTCTGGAAGGAAAGACTTTCCCTGTACCCTGTGAGGCTGGTGGTTGGAAGCCTGCAAATCACACTGAGAACAGACAGGTTAGAGGGAGAGAAAAAAGGTTCATGCACAGGTAAATGGCAGCCCACAAAGAAGTAGCTAGCTTACTAAAGAGTCAAGTTTAAGGTTTCTATACTGAACATGATAGAGAAAGGGGAGGGGTCAGAACAGGCTTCAGTGTGAAGAATAAATAGGTGTCTTGAGGAAAGACAAATGAATTCAAAAGAACAAACAGGAGATGATAAAGTTTGTGGTAAAGTTTGTTTATGGAGGTGGAGCATTCTTTCCTTCTCCTTCCTGGCAACAAAATACTCCCAGACATGGGATTTATGTAATTTTAATCTCAGTCTTCTTCCCCAGAGTGGACCTGCCCCAAGAGGGAATTTATGGCAGTCTCATTTCCCAGAAGTTGATGGTTTCAGTTAGATAAGGGAAGACTCTTTCTGCATCTGTTGAATCTCAAATGTCTTCAGATTAAAATAATCACACCAACTCTGAGATCTTGAGTGGGTCTGACATTGTCAAGACACTTGAATAATAAATTTAGTCCCATAGCCCAAAAGTCTTCAAAGAAAGACACTTTAACAAATTTCTATAAGAAAAGCCAGTGTTTGACCTCTCAAATCCCACCTCAGCTTCTCTGCCTTCCTGAAGTGTCCATGTCGTTTTGAAACAGACTAAAAAGGTTCTGTGAAGAGTCTCTTGGTTGCTATCTTGTTTATGCAAATAGAGGAATTTAAAATATCCCTACATTCTTCACTTTTTGAAATATTCCTTGATTTGAAAAAGGACTACCTTGACATAATTGGATCCATTTACATGAGGCCTCCACCAAGAACATAACACTTACGTTATAAACATTGTGGAAGACTTTTGGGGTGGTCATTGATAAAGATCTTCTATCAGCAAAGGGTTCTAAGGTTCATAAAGAAGAATATTTTGTTATCATTTTCACAAAGTGAGCATGTGTCTGAAGTAACCGGAGTGAGACATTATAGATCCCTCATTTGGGACCTTTTTTTTGACTTCTTAAGGCCAACCTTTCTGGGCTTCTCCCACACTGGAAGACAAATGCCTGTGGGAAGTTGGAGTTGTCATGTTTGTTCCTGTTGATGGTGTTTTGGAGTGATGCGGTCTGGAGCCAATGGCCAAGAAAGAATTATTTTTAATTTTTTTTATGTCTTTATTTTATTTTGAGAGACAGAGACAGAAAGAGAGCTGGGGAGGGGCAGAGAGAGAGGGAGACACAGAATCTGAAGTAGGCTCCAGGCTCTGAGCTGTCAGCACAGAGCCCAACGCAGGGCTCAAACCCACAGACTGTGAGATCTGAGCCGAAGTCGGACACTTAACTGACTGAGCCACCCAGGCACCCCAAGAAAGAATTCTTTAAGACATCTTTGGTACAAAAAAGGTGATTTTATTAAAGCACTGAAACAGGACCCATGGACAGAAAAAGCTGCACTGGGGTTGTGGGGAGTGACTGGTTATATACTAGGAAGTTGGGGAAGATAAAGTCAAGAAGAAGTTTCTTAAAGGAAAGAAGACTCACAGATTACTAAAGGCTTAGCTATTGTCAAGCTAAGGTTGTTTTTTCCTCAATCAAATCATTATCATTAAGACAGTAGGGAGTTCCTAGAGATAAGCCTATTTATAAGATTCTTTTTCTTATATATTTGTAAACTGATGGAGAACTCTATCAGTTTAACCTTTTGTTTTCGGTCCTTTCCTTTGCCCTTGAGCAGCCAGAGTGCCTGAGAAATATCACACATATCCCACCTTGGCTGGGCGGGTGTGCGGGGGGGGGGGGGGCGGTCTGTATGGAGTGTCAGCTTGACTTATGCTCCCTCATCACTATCACATCATTTCATTACCATGGCCACTCATCATCTAAATTGACTGACTTAACATATTTCATGTCTACCAATTAACACGAATTTTCCCCCTCCAACATAATACATTGTCCTTTTGATCAATACGACCAATGCAACAGGGACCTCATTTTCCTTGGTGTATCCCTCGAGGCAGACAGAAACAATATGTGTTCTTCTCAGGGTCAGTGAGGCCTAAGATAAAGGTATAAGTTAGCTGAGAAGGGGCAGAAAGGCTTCCCTTGATATATGTAGAAAATTGGACACAACTGAAGAAAGTCAACACACTTCGCACCCAGATTGGTGATTGATAAAAAGCTTTTACTAATCCATCATGCTTATCTTATTCTGTTCTTTCTGAGTATTTCTATATTAAATACACTTAGAAATCAATGTTCTCAAGTATATACTTATTCACAAAGAAAAGACTAAACACATCCACATACAAATATGAATATGTATTTAGCTCTAAGGGGTTATTTTTAATGAGTCTTTAACTTAATTGCCTCTTAATTTCTCTATTTTTAAAGTTTCTATAATAACATATAACTTTGATAGAAAAGAGAGCCATTTAAAAATCATATAAAATTGTCCCTCGGATGATACTTACAGCATGAACAATAGGATAGTTAACAATGAATGCTTTTGGTAGATAGGATTATGAATTACTCATCTCCTACTCCTCTCCCCTCAGACCCCATATTTTTTGGACAATTTTAAATCTATTCCACATGATTTTACAAGGAAAACTGTGAAATTTATTATAAAAGCTAGCAGCACTGATATTGCTTCCACATATATTCCAAGATTCTCTGGATAATCTGCAGCAGCAGATCATGATAATGAGACTCAGAGGCCAGTTTGAAAGGCTTGAAGGGTTGAGAAGCAAGCGTTTTCCCCAGTTCCTCTACACTTCTATCCCCTGACATTTGTTGATATGAAAAACATACAACTTTACTGGCGACGAAGAGACTCATACAGCTCTTGTAAACTCAAGATTTCAAAATGCAATACCAGTCATCATTACTACAAGAATTGAGAGAAACAGCATAGAGCTTGGAGCCCAGGGGGTAGGTTTACTGATGGAGGAAAACCAGCTAGGAGAGCTGGGTGGCTGGAAAGCAATGGTGACTTAACACTTGATGATTTATGTTATGCTTGCAATGACCACTGAAATGGTGGAATACAAATTGACTTTTTATATATTATTATTAACATTATTACTTGCCCATCAAAGAAGAAATTTGAAAAGGACTGAAAACCTAAAAGCATAAGATTTCACTAGAACCAAATATTTAAGTATGATTCTTTGCAGAAAGCCAAAATAAAGAGAGAGGGGAAGAAATAGAGGGGGGGGGAAGGAAGGAAAGAAGGAAGGAAGGAAGGAAAGAAGGAAGGAAGGAAGGAAAGAAGGGAGAGAAGGAGGGTGGGAGGGAGGAAGGAGGGAAGAGACAGAAAGAAAGAAAGAAAGAAAGAAAGAAAGAAAGAAAGAAAGAAAGAAAGAAAGAAAGAAAGGAAGAAATGCAGAGAGCCAGGGAGGAAAGAAAGGAAGAAAGAAAAAGAAAGGAATTTGCTCTAAGTCCTGATTCCCGGAGGAGAGCAATTCCTGATATCTATGTATAATTGGCTAGCAATGTGGACCACAGTTCCTCAACTGGCAAGCAAAGGAAGATCTCTTAGGGAAAAGTACACCACCAGAAAAAGTACTTTTTGGCAACCCCCTGGAAGGCATATGAAAAACACTTGAAAGTGATTGCTCTGGGAAATCCCATTTTACTTATATATATAAAAAATGGCCTCTCACTTCCCACCAAGCCAAACTAAAACCTCTGATGAGCAGTAAATTTATCATCATCTGAGCTCAAGGAGGAAGAAATGTCATGTACGCATGCTCTTGGATGCACGTATTTGAGACAGTGAGTGTGGGTGTCTTTACAAGCATCCATAACATTTTATGATTCAAATCTTTTTTACAAAGGTTTAATGGACTAATGATTCCACCAAGAGACATCAACATAAAAGTATATCCATTACTTAATTTGATACATATGCAGACATTATTCTGAAGTTCCCTTCTCTTGCCTTAATAGGAGGGGTAGGGTGAACAATAACTTGTAGGTTCCTAGCAAGGGCTTTGGAGTCAAAATACCTTGGCTGGGATTCAGCTCTGCCAGTCCCAAGAGTGATGTCAGACAAGTTATTTAATATCTTAAAACTTATTTCTTCGTCTCTATAATGGGGGGAACATTAGCTCTTTTATATGACTAGCATGATAAATGACATAATGCACCGAAAACATCTAACACTGTAGCTAGCATTACAGTAAGTGTTTAACAAAACGTGGCTATCAATAGAACTGTAAACTGATTTTACTTGAAATACCAGTTGGTTTGTCAAACTCTTACTGTTACAAATCCTATTTTATCCCATTTTATAAAATCCCGTACTGTTATGAAATGAGGAGCTTTGATTTTAGGGACAGCGGAAATAATCTGGTTTTGCTCTGCAAAGTTCATTGTCTTTAAAATTTAAGTGGTTCTTGAGTGGTTCTCACAAATTCATTTTTATATTCATAGATGTATTCATGCAGATGGAGAGATAGGCATCTATTTTGATTTTGGAATATCGTATTTTATCAATTATAGGCACGGACCACAACACTCCAGTCAGTACTCAACTTTTTCTGGAGATCGTGTGCCAGACTCTTCCCTCAGTTCAGAATTGTCCTGCTTTCCATTTGGACCTGTGTTCGCCCTCCCCAGACTCTGTGTCTTTACCTCCAGCAGGCCAATGTATTAGTTTACTTCTTTTCCTTATGGTGACTTTCTCCTCCTCCTTTTTCTGAAACGATGCCCTTTTGTTAATAGATGCCTAAGAGGAACTGGAAAATATCCAGGGAAGAAGAACTCATCCTGTGGCAGGATTCATAAATGAGATCAAAGCTCCAGTTAGGGCCAGGGACTCTCAGCTGTTACAGGGTTCCTTCTTTCTCGGCACTCTAGCCCAAGGTCCTCACTCAGCAGAACTGCACTGGTAACCTCTAATTTCACACTATTTCCTCCATCATAGGTAGAATTTATATAACTGCACACAGTTTCTGGCAGGCCTTTTTAAGCTGGGGAAGGAGAGGTGAGTGGAGAGTCAGGCACTAAGGTGCCCAGGTAAACGTCAGTTCTTCTCCAGATGAGCAACAGGAGCAGGGCCAGGTCTGAGGCCCCATGGGACCCAAAAGAGCTGCCCCTCCCAGATCCTTCTGTCCAGGGTGTGTGAGATCGCAGGACACGTTAGCACATTGCACATGGCTCATTGTTTCTCCTCCCTGAGAGAAGTTCCAGGACATCATTGGAATTCTGGGGGTTGTACAACTATTTGAAACACTTTGTTTGTCAAATCGGGTCTGCACCTGGCGTTCCTGTGCTTCTGACAGGAGAGAAGTCATCTTCAAGTATCTGCTGCAGAAAACTCTGGGTCCTTCTCTCCAAGGGGTGGGAAAGAGGACTGATGTTGCCCATATCCCAACGATGCAAATTCCCCATGCATCTGCACAAACACTTCTGCCCTGACTTTATGCTAATCTAAAAAAAAAAAAAATCAACTAATTCATTTTTCCTTTTTTTTTTTTAAGACATAGATTATTTGATTACATATAAACAGTTGGAGAAACAAAACCAAACAAGCTGAAACTTTTAGGGTGCTCTTGGAATATATACCTGAAATTTGGACAACCTCCTTAAGAATACATATGGCCTTTTTTTATTCTATTGTTGTCAGCTAATAGTATATTGTCATTTTATACTCTGTACAAATACATCACAATGCAGGTCATTATTATTTGTATATTTATTTTCCCCCCAGACAAATCTACAGTATAAAACTACCTGTGTGACCTTTTGAATTCTAAGTATTACACTACTTATGCAAGGCCATTTTATGGATGCTTTGGGATAAAAATTAAAAACCAATATACTGATAAAGTATTAATTTCAATAATCAATTTTTAAACCCATCTGCCCATTCCTCCCACTCTGTCCTGCATTTCATCAATTCTGCTTGTACAGTGAGGACATACAGATCCTTGTGTCCTTGACCTCACCCATTATGTATTTCTTCAATTTTTTCCTAGCTTTTCTCTTTTTCAGAAAAGATTTTTACCCCTTCCAAAGTAAATGTAATCACTTCCCCCCCCCAAAAATAGTAACCATCTGGTGTTTCGATCTTTACCTTGATATCATGATATAAAATGACATCGCAGGGTTGTGACCCATCTGCCTTGTTTTAATGTTATAATTTAGGTGCTGAGTGTGAGCAAAAATAAGCCCACAGCCCAGATGATCAGAGAGCCTAACATGCCCAGCAATTCACTCACCCTTGGTGGCATCATCAGCCCCCATCCTCAGTTAAGATTAGATACATTCCACATTCTTGACTCCTTCAATATAAACCCACTGGCAGGAAAAAAGTTATCTAGACCTACGTATTTTTTCCTTTTCTTAAGTTTATTATTTATTTAGAGGGGGAGAGCAGAGAGAGAGAGAATTACAAGGAGGCTCTGTGCTATCAGCATAGAGCCCCATGTGGGGCTCAACCTTACAAATCATACGATCATGACCTGAGCCGAAATCAAGAGTTGGTCACTTACTGACTGAGCCACTCAGGCGCCCCAAGACCTGTAGTTTCTGACTGTACTTTGGCATTTCATATTTCTCTTTCTTGTTAAAATGATTGCCTCTTCTCTCAAGTCCCAGGAAAATATTCTTCCATGAAGCATTTCCTATCCTTCTCAAATGGTTGTTAATACTTCAGAGTTTAACATGTTCCAAGTTTGTACTCATCATACGGTGTTGACCAAACTCCATTAGTCATTTCTTGCACCCCTTCTTTTCTACAATCTGTTCATTGAGAGAACGAAACTATGTCTTAATCATCCTTGTTTCTTTACTGCTTCAACAGATCAGTTAGTTGTTGCTGAAGGACTGCAACAATCGTGATTTGTGTCTACACTGATTGTTTATTCAAAACAAGCCAGATATTAAGTCTTACGCGGACTGATTCCAGCTGAACATTTAGTTTGATGGAATGTGTATAATTATGTCTTTTCAGACAAAAGATTCTTCATCCTCCCATTTAATAGTACATCCTACACAAATTTAGTATCAGGAGGTAGTCTGAAATCCAAATAAAGGTTCACATGGGATTGGAGACCCATGGAGTGCTTTCATAATCCTTTTGAGGAGAAATTCCAGCATATTCACTTTCAAGCTAGGTGAGGTGAGCACTTGCTGAGGTGAATCTGGAGGTCAGAACTCTACTCAAATCCCAGCTTCAGTACCTGAATGTAGGCAAGGCAAATAACTCACTTCCTGGTAGCGTACGTTTTGTCAAATGCAAAATGAAAATAATGGTATCACACTCATAGTAGTCCTTTGAGTATTAAATGAAAGAGTCTGGGTGTGGAAAGTGGTTGTATAAGACCATCCCAGAGTATAACTAGATCTTTAGAGGTGCTCTACACAACAAAAATGTGATGTTAGCCATGGATAAAATTTTATTTTTTTTAGTAGCATATTTAAGACAGACAAAAGAAACAGATGAAATTAATTTTTATACTGGGGTATTTTAGCACAAAACATCTGATATATTATCATGTCAGTATGTGGCTAATATTAAAAATTGTTCATGAGATATTTTACATTCCTTTGTGTATGCTAAGTCTTCAAACTACTGGGTGTGCTCCAAACTCACTACGCATTCTTATTCGCACTCCTGGTGTTTCAAATGCTCATGAGCCCCATGTGACCAGGGCTTACTGAAGTGTACAGTGCAGCTCTAGAGGATGAACCCAGGGAATTGCTAACCTGGTCCCATCTAGGATAAAGGGCATGAGAGAAATGGGGTGCTCTCTGCTGCATGCCAAATATCATGCCGTAGTGTGCACATAATAGCAATTTCCAGGGAGTAAATGGGTCTCCTTTTTCCTTACCTTCATTCCTTGGCTGCTGGCTTTCACAAGCCCTTTCATGCATTATTCATACTTTCTCTTCAATGGCACCTGTGGACTCATCTTTAAGTGTTGTTTCTGTTTTTGTTTTTGTTTTCATGTATCTGATTTGTTCCTTTCTCAGCTTTATTATGTGGCCTTGAGACTGTTTTAACAATGAAGTTCACCTTTTATTATCCAACAAATTGATCTAAAGCTTTTAACATACTCTAGTCTTGGCTCTGTATGTTTGCTTGGTTTTAGTCATCAACCATATGGGACGCTATATTGCAACACAGACAGATTTTCAGCAGCTGAACTAGTCCTGAGATGCTCACATCTCACCCCAACCCACTCGCCCCAGGGATTGGGCAAATGGTTTTAGTAATCTTGACTAATTTCCTAAAAATGGAGAAATGAGATGCAGGAATAAAATAAAACAATAATAGAAATAAAACTAAAAAAAAGGCTACCACAGTTACAAATATTGATACACAAAGTAATGATAATCATAGTCATAAACATAATATCTACTAACCATTGGATATTTACTGTATAACACTTTCCTAACCCCTGTATCATCTTTCTTTTTTATCTTTGTAGTAACCATTTGAAGTAATACTTGACTTTCTGCTTCTCCTTGGGGCCACCCTGTTTATTTTTCCAGAGAACACACATACAATTTAATGGAGCCTACCCACTTTCCCTTCCTTTCTTCTAGAATTGTTTTGAAAGCTCTTATAATCAAAATTGTCTATCCTCTCTGTAAGTTTCTTCTAAATGACCATAAGGATACCTTTGGAGAGGGCCAATTTTTACCCCCCATGCCCAAGTTACATTTACTCACATCCTTAAAATATACTGGATACTCTCTGTCTCTTATCTAATTGCTGTGACATTGCTGATTTGAATTCCCTCTTTGTTTCATTCCTGAGTCCACACCTGATGGGATCATGGCAGTGCCTCTATTGCCATGACCATGAGCCGTTTTCCTGAACATCAGGCTTCCTTGAGACTTGGCATCAGCTGCCTCTTCACAAACAGTGCTAAAGTCCCCACTCTCTCACCAACTTTATTTTTATTAAGAAGAAGAAGAAGAAGAAGAAGAAGAAGAAGAAGAAGAAGAAGAAGAAGAAGAAAAAGAAGAAGAAGAAGAAGAAGAAGAAGAAGAAGAAGAAGAAGAAGAAGAAAGAATGAAAGGGGAAACTGAAAATAGCAAAGTATGTCAGAGCTGTGCCTAATGTTATAAAATGGAGCTAAACTGTGTCTTGATTATAAAAGAGAAATCAATTTAGGAAGTATTGACTTGGAAGAACTTAATTGCTCATAAAATTAATTTATGGATGACTTTATTTGATGTTTGGAAACAGGAATACAAATAAACCAACTTTGATGTGTATGAATTTCTATGGCTAGCCAAGAAAAGGTAACTGACAAGAATAGAAAATTGAACCAGATGAGAAGGTAATGGTAATATTTACTCTTTTCTGGAAACAGCACATATTAGGCTGGGAGCAGTAGATAGTTATAAAATAGTGTGAGTTGTAGACAAGTTTAAAATTAAAATGAAAACTATTTAAATTGAATAAAAAAACTGCTCAGTGACTGATACATCTTGACACAGATACAGGTACATGTGAGTTCATAAACAAAATTAAAGGAAATAATATCTTCTGAAGAAGTTATAGGATAAATAATTTGAAATCTGTTAAGTCCCCAAGAGCCATCAAAACAGAATCTTCCTGCTGAGATAGCAGAATTTTTATTGTAAATTATCATTTACGCAGCGAAGCAAAGCCATAACAGCAAAGAATGTGGAATGAATATATATATATATATCCATCTTTGACAGAGGCAACAAAAGGAAGCATGTGGGCATAATGACAAGTCTATAAGAGCAGAAGGAAATAGAAGAAACATGTATCATATATGTAATTATATGTATTATTCATATTTTTATAATTTGCCTAATAAAAGGTAAATGAAACAATGATTTAAATGTCCTCAAAAGCTTGCAGTCAAACATACATTTCTATTAGTGGGGAAATAAGCGTAATTGGTGTGGTCACTTCTTGCAATGTTCAGTGATCAATAACATGGTTGTTATTAACTTTATATATGATTGATATCTATTTGGCTGGTTAAATTCTTCTAGTGCCTTCTCCTCCTATCCCAACTTTGGACATTTTTTCCATGCTTAATTACATCTCACAGTATGATTGGTTGTCCTCTCTTCATGACCCCGTGGACACGGAGGACCCATATGGCCTAATGTCTGGGGAATTTTTGAGAATGATTCGGTATTCCCACAGTGTAGTTGGGTGGAATGCTTCCCCAGGCACTTTTTTCATGACAGAATCCTCTTGGGACATATCTGGATAATGGCAGGCCACATCCTCTATTTCTTATATCCTGTTGGCAAATGTATGCACCCTTCTTTCTTAACATACGAGCTTGATGTCCTTTAGAAAGGCTTCTCCTCATTTGAGTTGGAAACTCAACTACTGAGTAACTCATGTAAAGTGTCTTTGTATGCATATACCCACACAAAGCACACGAAAAAAGGGGTTAAAAACTACAGTAGAGAAATACCATTGATTCAGCTTCTGGCATGTGGAAAGCCACCTCTAGACATAAATGAAAAAATGGAGTCCTCACAATCATCTTCAATTTCAAGTATTTTCTCTTCTGTTTTACAAATGGGCAAAATAGGATTTTGGAAACGAACTTACCTAAAGTGAACAGCAGAGTCTGTCTTTGGAAATGTTGTGCCTGACTGAACAGATACGGTGCACATTCATGTATGTCTGTGTTTCCTATAGACCATGCTGCCTCGAGGAACAGAACTTCGAAGAGTAACATGGTTTTATATTTACATACTTTATAATCTCCTATCCTTTAAAGTTATCTATTCAGGTTGAAAGACTACTCTGAATAAGTGAGACACATCACTTTATACGTGTAAATGAACCAATATGTGTGTGTGTGTGTGTGTGTGTGTGTGTAGTGTCCAGATATTTTTTATTGCTAAAGTCTTGATACTTACACTTTGCTTGAAATATGCACAATATTTATTGATTTATTAAAGTTTATTTGTTTATTTTGAGAGAGCCTGTCAGCACAGAGCCCAACATGGGGCTTAAAGCCTTGAACCATGAGATCATGACCTGAGCCAAAATCAAGAGCTGAAAGCTGAATCAACTGAGCCACCCAGGCCCCTCTGAAATCTGTATAATATTTAAAGTGATATTCAGCCATTGGACATACTCCCTCTTCTCAAATAACGAATAAAAGTACTCTTTGAAGCTTAGTATTTGTAATTTACTATGGTAGTCATCTTAATATTCCTCAGAAAATAGAAAGATAAAATTTAAAAACCTACTATACAGACTGCCCAAAGGAACCAAGGTGATTTGAAATCAGTAAACTATTTAATATAATCAAAAATAATAAACTGAAGAATAAAATGGCAACAGTCAAGAAGTGGAGAGGAGATTCTGGGAAAATTAAAACCAAGACTAAAGAAAGTTTCTGTAAATTATTTCTCAGTTCCTTAGTAAGCAAAGCAATAAGAACAGTATGCTATTCACACAGTTTTGAGAGATTAATTAAAGGCCCGATTTTTCTAGTTAAAGACGCTTTACAAAATCAGGGGAAAAAAATCTTTGTCATGTGCCTGTCTTGGCTGGGGACATTGCAAGCTGTAAATTATTATATTTCACAAGGAAATGTTATGCTAACATCAAAAGGTCCCAAATGTGATTATTTACAGTATCTAGAGAAATACTGTCACTGCACTCTGTCATTCATGCTATAAAACTTCAGGCAGATATTAACATTAGGACACATTTTCAAGTCTTTGAGCAAAGTCTCTGCTGTTGTCTATGTCAATGGCATGCTTACAGGAGTCTGTGCAGAGAGCATAAAATAGGGTGGAATTGTACGTGGAGATTGATTGCCGTAAATGCCCTGGATTTGTTCTAAGCTCCAGAGATTAATTTCAATGCAAATTAAAACCTCAGTATCATCTCACACTTGATAGGGCAGCTACTATAAAAAAAATAAATAAATAAATAAGAGACAACAAGTGTTGGTGAGGGTCAGGAAGAAAGGGGATCCTATATGTTGTTGGTGGGCATATTCATTGGTACAGCCACTTTGGAAAACTTTATGCAGGTTTCTCAAAACATGAAAAAGGAAACCACCATAAAATCCAGCAATCTCACTTCTGGGTGCATATCCAAAGGAAATGAAATCAGTGCCTTGAAGAGATACCTGTGTTCCCATGTTTATTGCAGCATTATGCACAATAGCCAAGATAAGGAGACAACCTAAAAGTCCATTGATGGATGAATGGATAAAGGAATAGTGATGTATCATATGAATCTTATTCAGCTTTTAAAAAGGAGATCCCTGTGTCTGTGCTGACAGCTCAGAGTCTGGAGCCTGCTTTGGATTCTGTGTCTCCCTCTCTCTCTGTGTCTCCCTCTCTCTCTGTGCCCCTGCCCCACTCACACTCTGTCTCTCCCTCAAAAATAAATAAACATAAAAAAATTAAAAAGGATATCCTGCCATTTGCAACAAAATGGATGATTCTGGAGGACATTACACTAAGTGAAATAAGCCAGATGCAGAAATAAAAATACTGCATATGTCACATATATGTGGAATATAAAAAAAGTTGAATACAAAGAAGCAGAGATAGCATGGTGGGTACCAGGGGCTGAGGCGTGGGGAAAATGGGGAGAGGTTGGCCACAAGTACAAGTTGCAGTTATATAGGATGAGTAAGTCTAGAGATCTAATGTATAGCGTCAGGACTATAGTCAATAATATTGTGGTAATTTGCTAAGAGAGTAGATTTCAGGTGTTCTCACCACACGCACACACAAACGGTAACTATATGAGAAGGCTATGTTAATTAGCCTTGATGTAGTAATCATTTCACTATGTAAATGCACATTAAAGCATCTGGTTGTGAACTTTTAATATACTGCGAACATTTTTTATTTAATGAAAGAACAAAGATTAACTTCAAGATTCAGCATTCCACGTGAGGGTATGTTAGGAATAGACAGACTAAAAGTTTTAATTTGTAATTATCTAAAAACTGTCATATCCTTTTGTTCTTTTTTGATATATGGCATTCGTGGAACAATTTTAATTATGTAAGTTTGAAAATGGAGAGGGGTCTGAGTGGCTCATTCTGTTAAGCGTCTGGCTCTTGATTTCTGCTCAGGTCATGATCTCACATTGGGCTCTGTGCTGACAGTGTGGAGTCTGCTTGGGATTCTCTCTCTCTCTCTCTCTCTCTTTGCCCCTCCTCTCTCTCTCTCTCCAAAATAAATAAATAACTTTAAAAAATGCTTTAAAAAGAAAAGCATTGAAAGTCCAAAACTTAAATAGTTCTTCCAATAAATCATTTTGTAAATAATTTCTCTAGCTTATTATAAATACATATTTTTTAAATATCCTGGATTTAGTAGATGGAATTGAAAAACCACCTGCTTCTGATCACTTCTGTGTCTTTGGGTAGGTGAGTTGGCCTCACTAAATTCCAGACATTTTCTCTGCAAAATAAGGGGGGGGGGAAGGAAAAAATAAAACACAAAACAAAAAACATTAAATAGCCTTGAGAAGTAAATGACACAGTTGTGAGGGTTTGTTAAGTGTTCATTTTATTTGTCCACCTAAGCCATTGCTTTAATCTGAAAAACTGTTCACTTGCTTTATAAAACTTAATTTATATAACTCCATCCTCACAAAGGAGTACATGATTTGTTTTTAATTTTATTAATTTTGTACTTACATTTTACAATTAACATAATTGTAAATATTGATATTTTAATTTTCTCATTATTTTCTTGAAAAAAAGAAATTTGCTTGGGCAAATACATTTAACAATATTTATTGGCAAGTCATTTTCTGTAAAAAAAACAGTTATGGTTGAATATTTGATTTTTCAACAAAAAATAGTAGTAATATGCATTTAATGTTTTTTATAGTAGTAGAAATCAAAAGGTTAAATTTTTATTTGAACTTACATTTATTTCATAATTAATGACGTGAAATGATTTTAAACTCTTCCTTTCCCTTTTATTTTTAAATATCACATTAATAATGCATCTTCAATTAAAATAATTAACAATATACTTGTAAATAGAGTAAAAATGATAAATATACCCTCACTTCACAAACCCATCTATCCAGAGATGTACAATAGCAGAGATTTTTATTTATTTCAAATATACACAATTTCATGAGATGTGGTATATATATCATAGTATAACAATCAGGTATGATAAAAGAAATAATTACAAAAATATATTTATGAAACTCAATTTTGACAACATGTTTTATTCCCATAAATATATAACACCAACTAGTTTTCTGTTTGGTTTGTTATTTTTAACAGCTGTTTATATTTACAAAATATTACTATTCCATAATTTTATATTAATTTCACTTAGAGGATTTCACGTTGTACAGTTGATAGAAATACAAGTCCCTGCAAATAACAAGCTAGTGTATTCATGATGACTTAAAACAATACATACTATTTTTTTCAGGAAATCCAGATGTGAAACAACCAAAGTTTTCCATAAGGAGTCTCTTTGATGTCACGGACTCTAGAATCAGGTTACTTTCTAAATGGTGCCAGGGGAAAGGAAAATGTATCTGTAACACTCACTGCACTTGGGGAAAGATGTGGGTACTTCTACTGTGTCGTTTGAAAGACTTCAAACTCCTCTCCTGCCACCAGTGTTAAGAATGCTGACCTCATCACATACGAATCAGGCTGCTTTGGCCAGCTGGCTATTTGCCCAGTAGGTGACATCCATTACACATAGTGGAGTAAATGTTTTCCCTTGTGAAGTCCGGTTTTGGAGTGAGGATTCATCAGGGTGAATAGGTCTAAAGCTATACTGGTAAGTAAAAGTGCCTCATGGTGTTTTACAACTGATCTCCTTGGAAAGCTCATTGTAAAGTTTCTGCCCTTACACTGTTGTGTTGGTTTGTTTGATTTTTGCTTTGTTTTTACAAATAACCTTAACTCTAATTTATTCCATAGGAATTTCCTGGCCCAGAAAGAGTAACGCATTGGCTCATAATCGATTAGCTGAGGATCTGTCTATTATGGTCCAGAGGGAAGACAGGAATCAAATTGAAACCCAGTGGATGTGCAATCCAAATATTAGAGTTGGCCACTTATTGCTCTTTTAATTGATGAGAATAAGGGGGAGGGAGAATTCAAGATGTCACTTGACGACTCCTGGAACATCAAAAGGCTCTGATTTTCATGTAAGTTCTTATTTGCAGAAGGAAAATAATACATGTGGGTATATCAGGAAGAAGAAATAGTAGCAGTTGATTCTTAATCAATGTACCAGATAAACAATATTTCTTCTGGAAATTATACTGACTACTGCTCAACAATGAATGACTAATAATAGAGTTTGTGGGGCACCTGGGTGGCTCAGTCGGTTAAGCATCAGACCCTTGATGTCGGCTCAGGTCATGATCTCACGATTCGTGAGGCTGAGCACCACATCAGGCTCTCCTCTGATACTGTGGAGCCTGCTTGGGATTCTCTCTCTTTCTTTAAAAATAAATAAATCCACTTAAAAAAAGATACTTTGTAAATTTACCATTTACTTTTCTAGCAACTGATCTGTTTACATCCTAAAAATCAGCTCTATTTATTCCCAGAACTGTTGAGCCACTTTGTACTTTTTTTGATAGTTACATAATTTAATTAAGCTGTTAAATGATAATGAGAAAATAGTTATTTTTTTGAAAATTAATGTGAATAATTTGGAAAAATGTGATAAATATGACTTACCAAAAAATGCTCTAATTGTGAGTTTTGAACTATCAAAAAATAATTAAAAATACAAAAACTTTGGGGCGTCTGGGAGGCTCAGTCAGTTGAGCAACCAACTTCAGCTCAGATAATGATCTCACAGTTCTTGGGTTCGAATCCCACCTTGGGTTCTTTGCAGACAGCTCGGAAGCCGGAGCCTGCTTCAGATTCTGTGTCTCCCTCTCTCTCTGCCCATCCCCTGCTCGTGCTTTCTCTCTCTCTCTCTCTCTCAAAAATAAACATTAAAATTTTTTTAAAAATAAAATAAAAATGTAAAATGTTAGACTCTTCACTCAAGTTAATTCAAAAGGCTCATCAGGTTCTGGGAGAAGTAGAGATATAATGTAATAAACTGTTCTTTCCCCAGTTTCAACAATTGTCAATTCTTAACAATCTTCTTCCAACAGTATTCCTACAAACTTCTCCACTTCCCTTGGATTATTTTGAAGTAAATATCATACTGAAATAAATATCATATTTTATTTATTTATTTACTGAAGTACATATCATACTGAGATCTGCATTCAATTGCATAATAGTTGTTTTTGGAATATTTTTAAAGACATCTCGTAAACTATTTGCACTTATGTAAGGCTGGAAATAGAATGCCCACAGACAGATTCACAGATGGGTCTAAGAAAGCTCAGTGGGAAATGGAGGATTGGCATCTGATGCTAGAGGCAGACGTTTGTTTTCCTGTTCCCTCAGAGGACAGGAAGAATCATTCCGTGAGTCTCTTACGTGTTTACTTCTTTTTCCTTCTTATAATTAAGAATAATGTTCCCCTCACAGCCAGATGGAGAGAAAGAAAAAAAAAATGATTAAACAAAGAAACTGAGAAAGGAAGAGGAAATAAGAGCTCCAAGTGTGAGTTAAACTACAGTTGTAATTTCAAATATTTTAACACTTTCTTTATCTGGGAAAATTCCAGGTCAAACTTCCCTGAACTGAGTCATTTGACGCAATTAAAATGACTTAATCACATTCCAGTTTGCATCATGACTGACCTTTCTTATAACATTAAATATCTGAATTTAAAACAAAGAATTCTAGGGGTGCCTGGGCGGCTCAGTCAGGTATGTGTCCGATTTTCGCTCTGGTCATGATTTCACGGTTCCTGGATTCGAGCCCCACATCGGGCTCTGTGCTGACAGCTCAGGGCCTAGAGCCTGCTTCAGATTCTGTGCCTCCCTCTCCCCCCCCCCCCACTAGTGCTCTGTCTCTCTGTCTCTCAAAAATAAATAAATGTAAAATTTTTTAAATGATTCTAAAATAGTTTATAATTACATGAATGTGGAAGGGATTGGAAGTAGAATTTTCAAAAGCCATGATCTTCTGAGATCTAAATTTTTGTTAGGAGAAAAATGATGTGGCAAAAAAAAAAAAATGTGTCATTCAAGCTTTTGTAACCATTTTATATTTACATATGTATCATCATAGGGCATAATCCATTTACCTTAAATGTGTTTGCAGCATTGGAATAATATTATCTTTTTAAAAATTGTGCAGTTATTTATTTTTGAGAGAGAGAGAGAGAGCATGACCAGAGGAGAGGCAGAGAGAGAGAGAGAGAGAGAGAGAGAGAGAGAGAATCTCAAGCAGGCTCCACACTGTTGGTACAGAGCCTGATGTGACTCAGGGATGGAATCATGAACAGTGAGATCATGACCTGAGCTGAAATCAAGAGTCAGCCACTCAACTGACTGAGCCATCCAGGTGCCCCAATAGTAAGTAAGATTATCTTAATGAGTTTTTGTTAACTCTTTTTAAAATGAATAGGAAAGCTTTAGGATGGAGAAATAAACTGTGGGATTAATAACTTACTTTGGTTTTGAATTTAGAAAAGTGGTAGTAGGTTACCTGGGATAGCCCTAAATCCACACAAGTATCATCACCAGAGACACACACTGCAGGTGCACAAAGAAAAGGAAAAGCAATGTGAGAGTGGAGGTGGAGACTTCAGTGGTTCCAACAACAAGCCAAAGGAGTCCAAAAGTTTCTGGGTATCTGCCAAGCCAGAAGAGTCAAGGAACATTCTCCCCTAGAGCTTCAGGGGGGCTGTGGCCTGTTGATGTTCTGAGTCAGACTTCTGCGACCCAAGGCCCTTCCTGAAACTGAATACAAGAAAGAGAGCGAGACCAGAGGACATGCAGAACCTTCGACTCCTGCCATCCCTCCTCCAGAACAGTCACTATCTGGACATGCAAAAGAGCAATTATGGCCAAGGGCCCCAACAAAGTGTCCATTCAAGTATGAAATTCTGGGGTCACAAGGACAGAAGCCTCCTACTGATCAACTCCACAGCAGTTAAAAAAAAAAAAATTGGCAATTGTGCCCAGGTACCCATAGGAAGCCAACTTGGTCCAAGGCAACATCGTGTCCCAAATACAGAAATGGTTTTAGAAACTTTCAACCAGAAGTGGCCAAAAAGAGCCATTTGTGATTCACATCTGTGTTTACGGGACATTCTCCACAGAATGGAAAACTTAAAACAAAATTCAGTCTTTTAATATTTGAATGCCTGTATTGAAACCTCACTGTCACATTCTTAGATTTAGCAAAAATTTTAATCTGGGGTGGGAGGTCCCCAGATTGTCAAGATGTTACTTATATTAGGGCTTATCTTAAAATCATAAAAATGTGCAATTAAAATGTCATTGATCTTGGTGTGTATTTTGGAAAATATGGCAAAAATATAGTTTCTTAAAACACATTGCATTTACATCTTTGGACTAATTTAAACAATTTTTTTAAAGTTTATTTATTCTGAGAAAGACAGAGAGAGCAGGGGAGGGGCAGAGAGAGAGAGAGAGAGAGACAGAGAGACAATCCCAAGTAGACTCTGCCAGTACAGAGCCTGATTCAGGACTTGAATTCACAAACCATGAGATCATGACCTGAACTGAAACGAAGAGTCAGACGCTTAACCAACTGAGCCACCCAGGCGCCCCTGGACTAATTTAAAAAAGATTTGGCGATTCTTGATATTATATTACTGTTGTCATTAACTGATTTTTGAAATAGTTTTAATACACTATCAAGGTAAAAATGATCTAAAGACATACCTTGGAAATCTTGCAGGTCCCAGACCACTGCAAAAAAAGCAAATATTGCAATAAAGTAAGTTAAATGAATTTTTCTTTTGGTTTCCAGTGCATATAAAAGTTAGTAAGCATAAAAACAACACTAGTCTTGTGTATCTTCATCAGAACTCTTAAGTGACCAAGTGCACTTCATGAGCAGTAGTAATATTTTGAAAGGAATCTATTTTTTTTCTCAGTAGTTATGTCTCAACAGTGGGCTTATAATATTCAGTAAAACCATGTTGTAAATAGATGTGCTGTCATCCAGGCTGTGCTGTTCCACTTACAGAACACAGACAGAGTAGATTTTGCACGAATTTTAAGGGCCCTAGGATTTTCAGAATGGTAAATGATACGTTGGCTTCAACTTCAAGTTACTAGCTGCATTAACCCCTAACCGAAGACTCAACCTGTCCTCTGGAGTTTTGAAGGCCAGCATTGACTTCTTCTCTCTAGCTATGAAAGTCCTGGATGGCATGCTCTTTGAATTAAAAGGTGTTTCATCTACACTGAAAATCTGACATTCAGTTCCGTGACCTTTATGAATTATTTAGCTAGATCTTCAAGACTCTCTGAAGTTCAACATCGGCATTCTATGATTCACCTTGCATTTCTATGTTATGGACTCAGCATATTTCCTTAAGGCTCACGCACCAACCTTTGTTGGCTTCAGACTTTTCTTCTGCAGCTTTCTCACCTCTCAGCCTTCATTGAATTAAAGAGAGAGGACCTTGCCCTGTCTGGATTAAGCTTTGACTTAAGGGAAGCTGTGGCTGGTTTGATCTTCTAAGCAGACAGCTAAAACTTCCTCCATATCCCCAGTAAGGCTATTTTGCTTTCTTATCATTCATGTGTTCACCGAAGTAGCACTTTCAATTTCCTTCAAGAACTGTTCCTTTATATTCACACTTGGTTTATTGTTTCAGGAAAAATGGCTAGCTTTCAGCCCATCCTGGCTTTTGGAATGCCTTCCTCAGCTTATTTCTAGCTTTTGATTAAAAGTAAGAGATCTGGGACTCTTCTTTCATTGGAATACATAAAAGGGCATTGTAGGGTTATTAACTGGCTTAATTTCAATGCTGCTATGTCTCAGGAAATAGGGACAACCAAGGAGAGGGAGAGAGACAGGGAATGGCCAGTCAGTGGCGCAGTCAGAACACACACAATCTCTATTAAGTTTGCCATATTATATAAGTATGGTCTGTGGCGCCCAGAACAATTACAATATTAACATGAAAGATCACAGAATGCCATAACAAATATAATGAATGAAAAATTTTGAAATATTGTGAAAATTACTAAAATGTGACACAGAGACACATACAAAGTAGGATTTCTAAATGGCTCTTTCTGAAGGTTAATTTAATTAATTTATCTCTATAAATCTCAAGACATATTTCATTTTGACAGTAGATTTTATTAATTAAAAACCCCTACATTTATGTAAAATTTTCCTATATTTTCATAATAGAAATGGAGACTTTTTTCTGAATATATTTAAGAACGTCATCTTAGTTTTACTCCAAAAAACAATCTATGTAAGAGAAATATTTAATTCAATTTTTCACCTGCAAAAATAGATTAGACAAGATGATGCTTAATCTAAATGTAAGACATTACAAATATTTTTTCTGAGTACCTAGTAAGAACAATCTATAAAAATATGAGTAACACGAATAGGCTCTTAAAATGATGAATCATTTATTTCACTGTGTAACACATAAATGCATATATAAAATGTTGGCATTTGCAAATGAGGAATGTTAAGAAATACTGTTTTATTTGGTTTAATAATCTAGAAAATATAAGCACATTTCTGCTTTCTCATCAATCAGACATTTGAAATTATAAATCAATTTGTATCATTTTTACTAATTAATTAGCATGTAAAATAAATTATCCAATATTTAATTCCATGGATGCAACTTAAATGTGCACCCCTTGCAGCACATTCTGCTCGAGGTTTTGGGGGGTATGGGGTGTGGTTTCCATTTGCAAATGTAGGCTACAAGAGGGAGAAAAACTAAATCAGAAACTCCAATTACAATTCCTTCAATTACATTGTAATTGAATTGTAATTCCTACAATTACATTATATCTACTGGAACTATTCTATGTTTTTTATGACATTACCTTTAATCCACTTTATTTATTTTTGCTTTTAAACTTTAAATTCTGAAATAATTTTATTTAGGGAAAATGTGCAAATATGGTACAGAGGGTCCTATATTCTCTTTACCCACCTTCACCTAATGTCAACAAATTAAATAATTCTGTTTTATTGATCAGATCTATTCACATGACTTGATTTTCAGCAGCTTTTTTCACTGATGTCTTAGATTTCTGTGTGGGATCCAATCAAAGTGTTTTGCATGCTTTTGTTGTATCGCCTCAGAACCAGGCCCCCTCCATTTGTGGTGCTCTCTCAGTCTTTCCTTGGCTTTCATGACCTTAACACTTCCGAAAAGTAAGGGTCGGGTATTCTGTAGAATGTACCTCAGTCTGGGTTTTCCTGATATTGTGTCATGGTAGAAGTGAGTTATAAAATTTTGGTAAGAATAACACACAGCTATAGTAACACAATTTGTTCCTGGCGATGTAGACACTGATCACTTGGTTAAGGTGGTGTCTTCCAAGTTTTCACTGTAAAGTTCGTACATGAAACCTTGGTTTGTGAGCATAATTTGTTCCAGAAACTTGCTTGTCCTCCAAAGCACTCCTATATCAAAGCGAATTTCAAGAACCATTGGCTCAGTTGTGATGATGTGATGTTCAGCAGCACGTACGACTCGTATGGCAAGACATCACTCGTTTATCAAGTTAAAATTTATTAGAAATGTTTGCTCATCTTTCAGAATACTCGCAGAACAAGTTACTCTCAATCCAAGGTTTTACTGCACTTTGCACTTTCCCTATTCTGCTGTCCAGCCCTTTCTTGAGGGGAGGGATGTCACAGAATTTGTGGGCACATGATTGAACCTCCACATAATTCAAAAATATGTACAGCTGATAATTTGGGTCTGGGCTATTATTGTGTTTCTCCAAGTTTCACCACGAAGTTTGCAATTTTTCCAGGGATCTTGCCTGAAACAGTAATTGCTGTGGTGTTCTAAGAGTAATTTTCTATTTCCATTATTGCTTCTTCAATTATTGTTTGAAATTCTATGATAAGGAAGAGTTGTCTCTTTTCCTCCACTTACAAATCAGTCCATCATTTCTTTACATCACTGTAGGCTTATAAACATTACTATATTCTTTGTGTTAAAAGTCTGTAGTCTCGAAATTTATTTTGTTTCTAAAAATTTTCCAGCTTCTGCCATTAGGAACTCTTTCAGGTGCATCCCTTTGTCCTTTGAACAAATGTGAATCTTTTTGTTGTTGTTGTTGTTGTTGTTGTTTCCTTTCCATATCTCCCTCTCTCCTTCTTCTCTCTCTCTCTCTCTAGCACTTCCTTTCTTGCTTTTGGCTCCTGTCTTATCTTTCATTTTATCTGTTCTGCACCAGACTCAGTCATTTCTCCAAGAAAGTGACAAATCTGACTATGTAAGCATTGTAATAAAAGCTGCTGTATAGATCTGTTACGCTGTGTCAAAACAAAACAAAACATAGCCATAGGTTCATAGAAAAATAAGCAAAAAGGAAAAAAAAAGATTAAACAGTTGATAGTATGGCTCTTGGAGAGTAGAGTGGAAAAGCCAGTGGAGAAAAAGAACTGTTTTATTTTTTTCCTTTCTCCTTCTTGTCTTCTTTCTTTAAAAAAATTTTTTTTAATGTTTATTTGTTTTTGAGAGAGAGAGAGAGAGAGAGACAGAGACAGAGACAGAGTGCAAACAGGGGAGGGTCAGAGAGAGAGGGGGACACAGAATCCAAAGTGGGATCCAGGCTCTGAGCTGTCAGCACTCATCCCAACACAGGGCTCGAATGCACAAACAGCAAGATCATGACCTGAGCCGAGGTTGGATGCTTAACCAACTGAGCCACCTAGGCACCCCATCGTTTTCTTTCTTAATAATTGATTTCTACTTGAACTTCACTATGGTCAGATGTCATACTCTATGGGATTTCAATATTTGGACATTTGTTGAGATTTACTTTATTTTCTAGTCTCTATGTGTATTAGAGGTACAGCACAGTGGTCCTTAATATCATTAGTCTGGTTTTGAAATCCAGTTGTATAAAATCTTCAGTAATTTTGAAATTACCATTGGATTGAACTTTTTGATATTGAAAGAGATATGTGAAAATCCTCCAATTTAATTAGATACTTTTAAAAAATCTTTCTAATTTTGTCTATTTTTTTCTTTATATGGTGAAATACTCTTTATACTGTGAAATATTCTTTGTATTGTTATCAGGTGCACACAGAATTTAAAATTGTTATATCTTCCTAGTGATCTGAACATTTATTATGATGATAATGTTAATCTTTATAATAGATGTATTTTTTAAAATTTCACATCTTTTTGTTCGATATTACTATAGTGTATTAGTGTGTATATATATATATATATATATATATATATATATTCCAGCATTTTGGAAGGAAAGATGGCTTTTGTTTTTCTGACATATATATTTCCATTCTTTTACTTCTGTCATCCTTTACATCATTAAATTTTAACATATTTTTAAAGAAGATGTAGATTTGTTTTAATCCATCATGACAATCTTAGTTTTTACATTACATTTATATTTCATTTAAAAATAGATATCTATGACTTTAATATCCTTTCACTTTTTAAATTCTCATATGTATGTATATATATATATGGATATATATGGGAATATATATATAGGAATATATATATAGGAATAGTAATATATAGGAATATATTACTATATATAGGAATATATAGGAATAGGGTATATGTATATAAATTCCCAGAAAATTCCTGAACCTCTGACCACTTTGTCTACATTTAACACTGGTTTTGCATATTTTCTGTTACTGCTGTCTTACACTCAGGTCCTTTGTATTTCCTGCAGGACTCTGACCTTTGTCCTGGAATCCTCATTCACTGTGCTTCTGTTACAAAGGAAGGTGACAGTCAATGTCTGGCCTTTCAGAGGTCATCTGTCCTGTATGAGGTTTTTGTTTTGTTTTGTTTTGTTTGTTTTTGTGCTTTTTGTCCCCCTCCCCATTTACTTCTGGGTCAGTAGTTGGAGTTTCTGTTTTGTTTCCTTTGTCCAGCGAGAGGTTTGTAGTAACCATCACACCTGTGAATTCTGCCCACCACCCTCTCCTTAGACTTTCTCACTGGTTACGAAGTGTCTCTTATGCTCTTTTCTATATTCTCCATTTTTTTGTCTTTCTTTTTTTTTTTAATTTTTAATGTTTATTTATTTTTGTGAGAGAGAGAGAGACAGACTGCAAGTGGAGGAGGGGCAGAGAGAGAGGGAGACACAGAATCTGAAGCAGGCTTCAGGCTCTGAACTGTCAGCACAGAGCCTGACATGGGGCTCAAACTCACGGACCACGAGATCATGACCTGAGCTGAAGCCAAACGTTCAAGTGACTCAGCCACCCAGGTGCCCCGTATCTTTCTTTATTCCATTCTGATTATTTCTTCTCTACACTGCCTCTCAAGTTTCCACTTCCTTCCTGTGTTTGCAGTCAGCTGTTAAACTCGTCCATAGAGTTCTTAATTCATTTATTCTACCTCACAGTTTTTCAATTTTCATGTATTTTCCATCTGCCTAAATTCTCAACTGTATTTTCCAATTCCACAACATAGTAAGCAGTTATTCAAAGGCCATGCTTGACAGTGTTTTTATCTGGATCCCCTATAAAGTTGCTCCTATTTTCAATTATTATTCTTGTTTGCATATTATATTGTCTCATCTACTTCAATTTCTGGTTACATATTATTTTTGCTCGATAATAGTTGTGAAAATATTAATACAATTTGCATCATAAGGTGGTATTTTCCCTGAGAGAGCGTTTATCTTTCCTTCTGGAGGGTGATCAAGAACTCTGGCAAACAAAAATCACGTTAATAAAATTAAGAATTGAGGTATTGTTACTTGTCCCTATACAGGTGCATCTGGTTCATTTGTGACCTATCAGATCCCCCTTCAGCCGACTGGGAACCTCAGTGTGTGATCCTCTTCCTGTGAGATTTCCCAGAGTTCTGGTATGCTTCTTAGCAACTGCACCTGAAATCAACATTTGCACGGAGGTAGAGATATCCACATAACAGCCCTGTCTATTGTGCGATAGAGGATCGTCTGTAATATTTTGCACAGTCTTTCTAAACTCATTTGGAATCTTATTTGAAAGACTGGACCACTTAGTTTATTGCTGGTGGAAGTAAATCTATGAAACCAAGCCACATTGGTTTCCATCATGAGGTCAAGAAATTTGTTGGCCTTTCCCTTTAAGTAGAAATCTTAAAGACATTGTATCAATTATTCCCAGTGATATGAACATTATAATAGCTTCATATTGAATGTATGGGTTGATCTGAGTCAGTGGTCTCCCTCCTGCCACCCCAGCACTTGACAATGAAGTATGTTTAATGCCCCAGGAGAATGGCAGATGCTTGAAATAAACTGTTCATGTATTGAAAGGAATGCTACTGATTGCTGTATACTTTCATCTTATTTATTTTCAAGAACTAAGATGTGGTGGAAACTTCTCTACTTGCTCCCCCTGCTTTTGTTTACAAATATGTCAGAACAGATCACTGACTGACCATCAGTCAGTCCTCTTTAAGAAAGTTAAATGTTGGGGTGCCTGGGTGGCTCAGTCGGTTAAGCATCTGGCTTCAGCTCAGATCATGATCTCACAGTTCGTGGGTTCAAGCCCCGCGTCAGGCTCTGTGCTGACAGCTAGCTCAGAGCCTGGAACCTGCTTCGGGTTCTGTATCTCTCTCTCTCTCTCTGACCCTCCCCTGCTCGCGCTGTCTTTCTGTGTCTCTCAAAAATAAATAAAAAACATTAAAAAAAATTTAAAAAAAAAGTTAAATGTTATTCCCTGTTTGCTGGTTAGAAGCTGTAGCAACAGTGTTATAGGCCAGAGGCTATCTATCACGCTGTTTTTTCCAATATTTAGGCTCATTATAAAATGACGAAGAGTTAGAATTCTAGTTACCTTGGCACACTTCCCCTGTTGTTTCTAACACATAGAAGTTAAAACCAATTATTTATTGTCCAAGTATGATCTGCACAGTGTCTTTCAGTGTTATTCCATTTCTTTTCATTTTTTATTGAAATATTTTTTAATGTTTACTTATTTTTGAGAGAGAGAGAGAGAGAGAGCAGAGGAGGGGCAGAGAGAGAGGGAGACACAGAATCTGAAGCAGGCTCCAGGCTCTGAGCTGTCAGCACAGAGCCCAACATGGGGCTCGAACCCACGGAACATGAGATCATGGCCTGAGCCACCCAGGTGCCCTAATTTATTTTTTATTTTAGAGAAAGAGATCCCTCCACTCTCACCATGGAGCCCAACACAGGGCTTAATCCCTCGACCCTGGGTCCATGACCTGAGCTGAAATCAAGAGGGGGATGTTCAACCGACGGAGCCACCCAGGCGCCCCTCAATGTTATTCTTTAAATATTTCTATTGCCTACTTTGCTCGCAGATTTTACATGTCAAGCAATTCTAGGCCTCCAAAAGGAAGTCTTATTTGCTACCCTGAAACAAACATTTCTTCTCACACGATTTCAAGGTCTAAGTATCGTGGTTATTAACTGTCTCTGGGACACGCTTTTCCTCTTAAATTTATCAATATGGAAATACACTGAAATGAGTTTGTATAGGTGTTTTTATATCTAAACTATATGCTGCACTGTGATCTAAATGAAAGATTCAGAAATTCATCTATAATTCATGCTAGTCTTCCAGAACACTTAATAATAAATTGGTCGTACATCCTTATACTTCTTTTACTTCAGCCAAATAAAGTCATAATCCACCAAGCTGGTATTTAAACCATCAAGTAGCTAAAATTTTAATAGCATGGTCACATAGTTTGCAAATACTTGTTAAAATGTAAAAATAAGAAGTAACAGGGGCGCCTGGGTGGCTTAGTCAGTTAAGCATATGACTCTTGATTTTGCCTCAGGTCATGATCTCCTGGTTTGTGAGTGGAGCCCCCACATCAGATTCTGTGCTGACAGCAAGGAGCCAGCTTGGGATTCTCTCTCTCCCTCTTTCTCTGTCCCCTACCCCCCGCCATGCTCTCTGTCTCCCTCTCAAAATAAATACATAAACATTAAAAAAAAGAGGTAACATATATTCTGTGTCATTATTTCTAAAATCAAATTATTCACTTGTTTCTGTTTTGCTAAGATGGTAAATAAAACCAGGATTTCAGTGCGGAAACTGGAAGCTTCTGTATGAATGTGCAATTAAACTATATAAAATTGAGGTACGAATGAGACAATTTCCTTTCTTTTCTGAAGCCGTTATTATTTATTATGCGTCATTCCTTTCTCAGAAATATATCATGCATCTTGCTCTTCCATCAAGCTGTAACTGACATCACCTTAGTCTGGGCCACAGCCATTTCTCACCTAGATTACTTCAATAGCTTCCTAAATCTTCACCCTGATTCTTCCCTTGGCTTCCTCATCCAATCAGTTTGCAAACAGATGTCCAAGTGATTTTTATAAAAATAAATCAAATTAAGCCATTATCTGATTAGAACTCTGTAATCTATAAGGGACTAGTACTGCTTTGGTCAGTACAACATCCCCTTGCCAGTCCTGATATCTGCTTCCATCATCAGCTTATTGTGCCCACTTGCAGACTTCCTTCCACACAGTTCCGTCTTTGCAGCAAATATAAATACCAGTCACATTTATGGTCTTTAGAATACTATTCCAGAGTCATAAGCACACTTGCAGGAAGAAAGCATGTCACCCACAGAGAAGTGGAAAAAGTCAATGGAAAAGATGGCTTGATATAAACAAAACAAAACACCCTTTAAATGAGAGCATACCCTTTTCAGAGAAAAGGTAATCAAAATGAAAATAAAATCACTGTCTGAGCTCTGTTACCATGTCATCTAGGCTTTTATTTTTATTTTTATTTGTTTATTTTTAATGATTTCAAGAATAGAATTTAGTTATTAATCACCTACATATAATACCCAGTGCTCATCCCAAAAAGTGCCCTCCTTAATGCCCTTGCCCATTTAACCCATTCCCTAACCCAGCACCCTGTCAGCAACCTCAGTTTGTTCTCTGTATTTATGGTTTGTCTCCCTCTCTGTTTTTATCTTATTTTTCCTTCCCTTCCCTGATGTCCATCTGTTTTGTATCTTAAATTCTACATATGAGTGAAATCATATATCTGTCTTTCTCTGACTGACTTATGTCACTTAACGTAATACACTGTAGTTCCATCCACATTGTTGCAAATGGCAAGATATCATTCTTTTTGATTGCCAAGTAATATTCAATTATATATATATATATATATATATATATTCAATTGAATGCGGTATATATTGAATGTGATGTGTGTATATATACCACATCTTCTTCATCCATTCATCTGTCGATGGACATTTGGGCTCTTTCCATACTTTGCCTATTGTTGATAGTGCTGCTATAAACATTGGGGTGCATGTGCCCCTTTGAATCAGCAGTCCTATATCCTTTGGATAGATGCCTAGTAGTGCAATTACTAGGTCATAAAGTAGTTTTATTTTTAATTTTTTGAGGAACCTCCACACTGTTTTCCACAGTGGCTGTATCAGTTTGCATTCCCACGAACTGTGCAAAAGTATTCCTCTTTCTCTACATCCTAACCAGCATCTGTTGTTTCCTGAGATGTTTGAGTTAGTCATTCTGACAGGTGTGAGGTGGTATCTCATTGTGGTTTTGACTTGTATTTCCCTGATGATGAGTGATGTTGAGCATTTTTTCATGTGTCTGTTAGCCATCTGGATATCTTCTTTGGAAAAATGTCTATTTATGTCTTTTGACCATTTCTTCACTGGGTTATTGGCTTTTTCGGTGTTGAGTTTGGTAAGTTCTTTATAGATTTTGGATACTAACCTTTTATCTGATATGTCATTTGCAAGTATCTATTCCCATTCCGTTAGTTGCCTTTTAGTTTTGCTGATTGTTTCCTTAACCATGCAGAAGCTTTTTACCTTGATGAGATCCCAATAGTTTTGGTTTTGTTTCCTTTGCCTCCAGAGACACATCAAGTAAGAAGTTTCTGTGGCCAAGATCAAAGTGACTGTTGTTTGTTTTCTCCTCTAGGATTTTGATGGCTTCCTTTCTTACATTTAGGTCTTTCATCCATTTTGAGTTTATTTTTGTGTATGGTGTAAGAAAGTGGGCCAGGTTCATTCTTCTGCATGTCGCTGTCCAGTTTTCCCAACACCATTTGCTGAAGAGATTATCTTTTTTCCACTGGATATTCTTTCTTCCTTTGTCAAAGACTAGTTGGCCATATGTTTGTGGGTCCATTTCTGGGTTCTCTAATTTGTTCCATTAATCTATGTGTCTGTTTCTATGCCAGTACCATATTCTCTTGATGATTATAGCTTTGTAATACAGCTTAAAGTCTGGAATTGTGATGCTTCCAGCTTTGGTTTTCTTTTTTCAGGACTGCTTTGGCTATTAAGGATCTTTTGTGATTCTGTACACATTTTAAGATTGTTAGTTATAGATCTGGGAAGAATGTTGGTGTTATTTTGATAGGGATTACTCATCTAGGCTTTTAAAGTGTAATTCTTCTTTGGAACTGAGATGGAAAAAAAATCTATAATTTTCTCTCCCCAACCCTAGGAGATCGACTTGTGCTTCTTATTTATCTCAAGTCTTTCTATTTTGAGGCCATCTTTCCATATTCTGTGCTTTGATGCTGGTGCCAGAATTTTGCAAACTATGTTTCCCACTCCTGTACCTATTAGCTATTTGCTGGATTCTGCCAATGCAGGTCCTGGGGGCAGAGATGGTTCCTGAGGTTACTAAGTTCCAGGTTACTTTAGCATGAACTTACTGATGTTTAAGCCTTCCAATAATCATGTAAGAAATTTTTAATGTTAGGTTTCCAAAGTTTGGTACACCTCGACTGGTTTCTGTTGACTGAAAGCTGCCTGTTGTAGAATTACCGTCATTTCCATTTCACTAATGAGGAAACTCTAGCACCAGACAGGTGGGTCTTGTTTGTGATTTGCCCATGGTCATAGTGGTAGTCGACAGAGCTAGGACTAAGACCCAGGGGGTGTAGCTTCAGAGTTAGTTTTCCTAAGTCCAAAGTATCACAAAATTGTGTATACCACAATTTTATATCACGTTTATAATCTAGAGAGCCTCTTAATACATGGATAATGTAAGAAACAGTATGAATAGTGCACATAAAATTATACATGTGCATATAAATTTCTTCTCATCTGTAGCAATAAAAATGAAGTTTTTAGAGACTAGAGAAATCAGAAAATAATCATGACACATATTTTAAGTAAAAGCTTAAGACTACAAAAGTGTATGGTGTGATCATAATATTGTTAAGAGAAAAATATAATATGCCCATGCATAGAAGGGGGTTGTGGTGGATGGTGAAATTGGATAGTAATTGTAATTTAGTGATTTTAAGTTTCCTTGAATTAGAAGCTAAAGAAAGAAGGTTTTGTGGTTGGAACAAATTGATTATTCAGGTTCGTATGATTTCCACTTTTTGTTTGTTTTTAATCTAGTGTTTGATTTTCTGTGTTTTCTAAAATGTTCAATGTCTTAAATGTCTAACAACGGACAATAATGTTTTTTAACATGATTTTGCAAGAATTTTATAGCAGAAATACTCAATTTTATAATTTCTAAGAAAGAGGACTTGAAACTGTATGTAAGGTTCTCAATTAGGTAAAACGCAGAGAATATTTAAAAATATATAAAAATACTAATAATGGAATGTTATTGGAGTATCTGAGTGGCTCAGTTGATTAAGCATCCAACTCTTGATATTGGTTCAGATCATGATCATGGGATTCGTGGGATGGAGCCCTGCATTGGGTTCTGTGCTCACACCCTGGAGACTGCTTGAGAGTCTCTCTCTCTCTGACTCTCTGTCTATTTCTCTCTCTCTCTCTGCCCCTCCCCTACTCATGCTCTTTTTCTCTCCCTCCCTCACAAAATAAATAAATAAACTTAAAAAAAATAATGGAATGTCATGAAGGGAACATGGGATATTTTTATATCTTTATATTTGTCTCCGAATTATTCTGGTGAGGAATGAAAACTTCTTTGATTTAATGCTCTTACAGTAATTTCTAATTATATTCATAATTTCAATTTTTTAAAGCAATCCTTATTTTATTTAATAGTTACTCTTTTAAGAAAAAGATCTAGGGGCACCTGGGTGGCTCAGTTGGTTAAGTGTTCAACTCGATTTGGCTCAGATCATGATCCCAGGGTCATGGGATTTAGCATTGCTTAAGACTCTCTCTCTCTCCTTCTGCCCCTCTCCTGTTTGCACTCTCTTTCTCTTTCTAAAACACATGAATGAATAAAAAATAAAATAAAAATTTTTTAAAAAGTAAAAACCATAAAACAAAAAAAAATTAAAGAAAAACTTTAACCACAGTTTTGAAAATTTTCTTCCAAACATATTAGTGCAGGACACCATGAATCGTATTTTAGTGATATGGTTTACCTATGCAGACTTGGCCTTTTTAAATACATCGTCTTCTAATTTCTTGCTTTTTGCCAACACCACTTTTAGTCATAAGGATAGGTTGCAAACTGTGTCACTGCAGCCAGTTTCAGAAGAATGATGCACAGAGCCACCAGCCTCCTACAGACCCATCAGACAAGAGAACACTTCACATTGCCATCCAAATCCCACTGTGCTGACAACAGAAACTGCCATGGGGTTGAGTTGACTTCCTGTCTTATTTCCTCTCTGCATCGGGAGCTCAGTCAGAAATAAAATGAGATCTTCATTATCTGCATATTACCAGCCTCTCAGCTAGGGCTTAGAACTCTAAGTGAGGATATATTCGTGAATGAGTGAATGAATGAATGATAAGTAAACAAAAGAACTTCCAGGTAAAAGACATAAGCTCCTAGGTGAATAAACACACGAAATAACACATCTAGAAAGAATAAATTAATTATTTCTTTTCAGCCCCTGTGATTTCCTATAGTTATGTATTTACCTTGTAGAAACGGCATTTGTTTTCGACATAGGTCCTGACTGTAAGGGTTACTCAGCCCCCTGCAGGTCCCATAGCCTCAATGTTTTTATCTCTGAATTGTTTTATTTTCCTTGGATTTATCCAGTCACTCCAACCAAAACAACAAATGCAGGAGCCCTTGGAACAAACTATATAAAAACTTAGGTAATCAGGAAATTTATTTACATGTTAAGGCATTTATTTTTAATAGCCCTGAGAGAACCAACAAGGAATTGATCATACAGAGATCACAACTTCTAAAATAACAAGTTATGCTTCTAGACCCTAATGTGCTTTTTATCGTTTTAATTATAAAACTCTGTCGAATAACTTCAATCTGTGTCTTAGAACTACAACATATTTCTGGAAAGAAATGACTTCATAGAGCATTTTGCCATGTTGTATGTCCTTTGCAGAAATTTTAAAAAAAGGGGGAATTAAAAACCGCAGGTGGAACAGTGTATTCTAGAGAAGGCCTATGTACATGAAATGTAATCATGTTTCTTTCAATTAGTTATAGCTTAAAATCAAAACATGCTTCATTAGGTTACCTGCAAAATTAAAAAAAAATCCTGCACTATGACAGAATTAAACTAAAACATCTTAAAGTGGAGGGTGAATTTATGCAATTCATGAAGGTAATATTAAGTAAATGCCACCTCAGAAAGGCAGTAAATCATCAAAATGTTAGCAAATCAGCTAACTTCATATAATGATCGTTTTAATTCAAATTTTGGTGCTGATTACCATTATAACTGCTGTCTCTATGAAGTTCCCTAATAATTGTAAATAAGCTCCACTTGCTCTTAAGTAGATAAAGTTTACAGAATCAGATAATTATAAAGGTAATACATTAATATAACTGAAGTTTATTTGGCCTGTAAGATTTTACACTGGTACCAACAAATTTTAAGCATGGAGCTGCCTTAGAAATGAACCATTCTGATATGTTCATTTTTCAAGGAATAAAGGGAGAAGTGGGACGTTCGTACTCAAGGTCACACAGCAAGAATGTGGCAGCTCTGGGTCTCTTTGCCCTTCATTCAAAAACAAATCTGCTGAAAACAAATGGA
Organism: Cryptoprocta ferox; assembly: GCA_028646485.1. Lineage (NCBI taxonomy): Eukaryota > Metazoa > Chordata > Mammalia > Carnivora > Eupleridae > Cryptoprocta > Cryptoprocta ferox. The sequence continues at coordinate 49,089,871 of CM053559.1, forward strand.
GGGTGTGCTTGGCTTTGTACTCCTGCGTGCAAATCTGTGTGTCCCTCCACCGCCAGGGATATTTGGAAGCTGGATCTTACCTTTGGCGGGAGTCACATAGATGTAGGAATCAAAGCAGAGGACAAAGTAAGTATAAGTCATTTTTTTGGGAATAATAAAAGTGAATTTTGGTTGAGCCTTCAGAATCTGTCCAAACTATCCTCACCCCTCCTTTTCAAAGCTCAACCTATCCATCAGGAAAGGGGCATGCGCAATAGTGCTCCCAACTGCCAGCTCGATCATTTAAAATGCATAGTTGGGGTGCCTGGGTGGCTCAGTCAGTTAAGGGTCTGACTTCTGCTCAGGTCATGATCTCTAGGTTCCTGAGTTCAAGCCCCGCATTAGGGCTCTGTGCTGACAGCTCAGGGCCTGGAACCTGCTTTGGATTCTGTGTCTCCTTCTCTCTTCAACCTCTCCCCTGCTCGCTCGCTCTCTCTCTCTCTCTCTCAAAAATAAATAAACATTAAAAAATTTAAAATGTGTGGTGGACATTTCAAATGTATGCTATAAATGTAATATCAAAACTTTTAATTTGGAAATATCATAAAGAAAAATATCAAACCACAAAAACATATTCATGCACCTATTTCAACTCTGTCAACAATTTCCCCTTTCCTATTTTACTAAATTCAATAATTCTGTACATTTAAATTTGGACTCACTCATTTTGCTTAACATCTTCCATGCTTTCATTTAGTCTTCCATGAGCATCTTCATATTTGAAAGGAGCTAATTTAACAACTTACTACTTAGTTAAAATTTAGTTGTTTCCAAAATTGCTTTTAATTTATTTATATATTTTCTCACAGTAAATTTCTCAGAGCTGCATTTTTGTGAAGGGAAATGAATGTTATTACAAGCCTTAAAACATATTTTATTTCTTTACACAAGAACTTTACCAAATTTTATTGCCACAAGTAATTTATGAATGTAATATGTAGTTTATGTGTTTTACTGTATCTTATAGAATTAGGTATTTTATAAGTTTGAATATTTTTACTAATATATAGAAATAGCGGCATCTTGGGGTACCTGGGTGGCTCAGTCGGTAAAACTTCCAACTCTTGATTTTGGCTCAGGTCATAATCTCACAGGTGTGGGATTGAGCCCTGCATCCAACTCTGCTCTGGCTGTGTGGCACCTGCTTGAGATTCTCTCTTGCTCCCTCTCTGCCCTTTCCCCATTCTCTCTTTCAAAATGGATAAATAAACTTTAAGTAAAAATGAAATGTACACCATAGTAAAACTAATTTCTCTCCTTGAAATAGAAAAGCAGGAGATAAAAATTCCCTCTTTTTAAGTATTATTTATTATGCATTTATTGGAAGAATAAGTTATATACATAAAACTCCACAGAGTAAAATATGCATATTAATGAACTGATGAGGACACTGTGTAACTCCTACAGAAATTGGAAAATCCTTACTTCAAAGACCTTGAAAGACCCCATATGCATCTGACACTCATTAACTGTCTCAGCTTCAAAGGAACCATTACGTTGATTTTTTTTAAGTAGGCTCCACACCCAGTGTGTAGCTCAAAGGAGGGCTTGAACTCATGACCCTGAGATCAAGACTTGAGCTGAAATCAAGAGTCAGATGCTTAACTGACTGAGCCAGCTAGGTCCCCTCCCCACTCCCCCACATTATGTTGATTTTAAGGAATATGGTGCAAATTTGCCTGCTTTTTAAAACTTTATCCTATCAAACAGCTTTGGCATGAAGCATTATTTCTTCTGTGAATTATTTCCATCAGTTTAATCTGTGCCCTTGCATATAACTGTATATTTTCTTATTGGTGGTTTATTATATTTTACTGTACTTATATATATAACCATAATGTATTTTTCCTTTTAACCTTCATGTGTATTTAGTGTTTCTGGCTTTTTAATATTATGAATAAAGACAACACTGACATAAGCAATAATGGATGTCTCTTTCTTCTTATGCCCATTTCTTTCCTTTGTGGTATGTAACTTTGTGGAATTACTGGAATACAGAGAATGCATATATTCAATCTGATTTCCAAAGCAATTAGATAAATTTACACTCCAACCAGCTATGCATGATCATGCCTATTGCTCCCAACCTCTATCAGTATGGTGTAGTATCAGAAGGCTTATTGCTAATTTTAGCTCTTCTGATAGATGTGTAGTGGTATTGTATTTTCATTATTCACAATGCATAATGATGCTTAGCTGCTTTTCAAACTGTTAGTGGATACTTGAATATATATGAATTATCTCTCAGTACATAAGAAATTACCCAAAATTTAATGGCTTAAAAAACAATTATTTATCATCTCACAGTTTTTTTGGGTCAGAGATCTGGAGGCTGCCTAGCCAGTATGTCTGTTGGATCTCTCCAAGACCACAATCAATATGTTCACTGGGTTATAGTTTTCCAAAGGCCCACCTGGGTGCCTATCCAATTCTGAGCTCATTTACGTTGCTATTGGCAGGCCTCACGGCCACCAGGTGTGCCTCTCTTTAGGGCCGTTGAGTTGGGAACACATGGCTGTTGGCTTCCGTCAGAGAGAAATGGAAAGTGTGAGAATCAGTAGCCATGATGGAAGTTATAGTCCCTTTATAACCTGACCTTGGAAGTGATTTCTCATCACTTTTGCTGTGTTCTAATAGTCAGAACAAATGCTTTGTTTTAGCTATCACTCAAGAAGAAGGGATCACACCAGTTGTGAACACCAGGAGGCAAGAACCATGTATGCCATCTTGCAAGTTGCCTCCCGCACATCTTTTTGTAAAGTGCCTGCTTGTGTCATATCATGTTTCTTGTGTACTTTTTAAAAAATCTGATTTATGGGAATTATTTATTCTGGAAATAGTCTTTTACCACTATTGTGTATGTAGACATAGTCTCTCACTATGAAGTTAGCTTTTCATTCTGGTATCAGTAGTCAGATGAAAGTTGTTAATTTTAATGTAGTTTATTTTAATCAATTTTCATTAATAATTAACACTTTTATGTTAAAATATCTTTCTGTCCCTGAATGACAAAGAATTTTTTTACTACCTCTTAGAAGCACTGTTGTTTTAAATTTTATCTCTTACAGGTGAAGGTTTACAAATCATCCTGCACTGTTTTCTTACACATGCAATCAAGTAGAGGTCTTGTTTGATTTTAAAACAGGTTATGTTTCTTCTGCTAAAGAAAACCATTAAGTGCTCTCTTACCACATGATTTCTGGTCATAACATCAGTATTTTTATTCCTTTCAGCTTCCTTTTTATTTTTTAATTAAAAATTTTTTTTTCAGCTTCATTTTTAAAATACATTTGTACCTGAAATAGAATCCTAGGTTTGCAAGAATTTCCATTCACATTCGATGATAGCATACCACTGTCTTCTGCTTCTGTTTTTTGTTTTTTTGTTTTGTTTTGTTTTGATTTTTGTTTTTTTGTTTTTGTTTTTGTATTGGTCTGGTTTTTTGTTGTTTTTTTTGGGAGGGGGTGAGGATTTTTTTTTTTGGCCAGAAGTCAGCTGTCTTTTGAAGGTCATCTGTCTTCTACCCCTGAATGCTGTTAAGATTTTTTTCATGGTATTTGGGTTTTAGCTCAATGATGATGATGATGATGATGAAGATGATGATGATGAAGATGATGATGATGTCAGATGTGGGTTTTTGGTTCATTCTTTATGTGATTCATAGTGTGAATTTTATCTTGGCCTGATGTCTTTCATAAATTTGGGGGAATCCTCAGCTCTTATATTTTCAAATATTATCTCTGCAGTACTCTCTCCTTTCTTGATGAGATTCTACCACAAATATTTTCCTTATATCAACTCTGTTTTTAATTTTCTAATTTACAGTTCACATCTTGTATTTCTCTCACATTTCATATAGAGAATTACCTCTATTCTTCATTTCTACTCTCATATTTCATATATTTTTCTTCATTTCATTCATTGATAGTATGCTATTTTCATTATGTGTATGTCTATTAAGCTGTTGAACCCTGCCATTGATTCATTATCTTGTTCTTTTAACTTCCTATTTCAGATATTTTTTCCCCAGTACTCTCTCTTCTAAAATTCTAAGTTTTTTTCTGGAAACTTCAGTATCTGGATTTTTTTGTGTGGCTCTATTTCTATTATCTAGTTTTTTCCCCCTGTTATTCAGTTATAAATTCTTACTCCTCCTATGCCTGGCCTGTTTCAACTGGATGGCAGATATTGTTTATGAATGTTCACCAAAAAACCCTGAAGACCAGGAATGATTTTATTGTTCCTCAGAGGGCTTATTTTTGGTTTTTTATTGGTTGGTTGGTTGGTTGGTTGGCTTTTGCTTATTGAACAAACCTAGGGGGAATTATAATCCCATATCACCTCCCCCCCAAGTGGGACTTCAAAACAGGGTTTAAGTAGCTGGAAAGGCCAGTCAGTTTCTGGCAAATCCTTGTCTGTGGTGTACACTCCAGCATCGCAACCCACATAACACAGGATGCCCCCAAATGGGTGTGTCTTGGGCTTCAATTTATGGCTGTCTGTACCTGACAAGGCTTTCAAACCTCAGCTTTTCAGCTTCTAAGCTCTTTGTTAAATTAACAGATCTCCCTCTGGGATATGTACAGATCACCTAAGTAGTTTTCTTTCCTGGATTAAAAAAAATGTTTATTTATCTGTTTTGAGAAAGAGTGTGAGCAGGGGAGGGGCGGAGGGGAGGGGAGAGAATCCCAAGAAGGTTCTGTGCTAAAAGCAGATGTGGGCTTGATGTCATGAACAGTGAGGTCTTGACCTGAGCCAAAATCAAGATGCTTAACCGATGGAGCCACCAAAGCATGCCATCTTTCCTGGATCTCGACTGTGTGATTCTTCACTTCCATTTAGATCTCTGATGATTTCAAGAGCGATTATTTATTTGTTTTTGTCTTTTAAGTTTTTTTCCTGAAGGTGTTGTTGATTTGAATTAGTTAATCTTCTATTACCAAAAAGGGAACTCACAAGTATGACTCTGTACATATATAAGAAGTATGTGAATCAGTCCCTGTCATCATAAACCCAGTGTTACTGAAATATTCAATGTTATTGAAAATCCAAAGTCATTTTTCTAGCGCTTCTAACTTCTGTACCCTTCCCTGACTTTAGCATTTGGTAGGACCCTCTCTACCCTCCATTTGTTTGTTTGTTTGATCATATTCATCTTAATAGAAGTAAAATGGTATTTCATTGTGGTTTTGATTTATATTTCCCTAATGATTAGTAACATAGAGCATCTTTTCATATGCTTGTTGGCCATTTGTATATCTTCTTTGGAGAAATGTCTGTTTGAGTCTGTTGGTCAATTTTTAAACTGGATTGTATGGTTTTTATTGAGTTGTTATGAGAAATATTTAATTGTATCTCAAAAATTTTCATTTTAATTGGTTGCCAATCAGTTACCTATGATTACATTGTTAGGAAAATTATTAGGATGCTTTTTTCTAGAATGCTACACACTGGTTTCTTTTCACTTATGATATTGTAGCCTTTCTATTTATTTTTGAGAAAAATTGAGAAAACTTCTATTTATTTTATACTAACATCCATGAGTTTTTGTGATTCAAAAGTGTTTGTGAATCAATATGGTTAGTTATTCTGCTGCTATACAATTAATGATTTCTGACTTATACTCTACATTCCCACCTGGGAAATGTGGATATGGTGATGATTAAATGTGTCTCTCTCTTTTCCTTTTTCATGTGTTTCGTCTTGAAAAAAAAATAATTTTATGTAGACCAATAGAACATAGCTACCTGGTTACACTACTGAGATGTGAGCTGTTAAAAATGGCTGAATGAATTTTCATCTGCTTGAATTCATATCTACTACACACCATTGCTTTAGCAACTTCAGTAAAGGTCACACTTGACACAAACTGAGAGAAAAGTGTTTTGTAAGATCTCAAGCAACATAAGACTGTTGGAGGGTAGTTCTTTGTTTTCAATGTCAGTGCCAAGTAGACAAACTTCCAATGCTTATCTATTTTTCTGTGGCTATTTTTATCCAGGTATGGTTGGAGAAAGTTTATTGAGATTAAATTACTAATTCAACATACATTCTTAGGCACTACTGAGTGAAGTCACAGGGCCTAGTACATGGGTGACCTATGCATACATTGTCTTTATAGGAGCTTCCACTCTTGTGGGGAAGAGAGATATAAAATAAACATTAATATGCATGAATAACTCCAAATATTGGTAGATTATCTGAAGGACAAGAATGGAGTTCTGTTAGAGTGCATTGTCATGTGTAATTCATATTTATTGGGGATACCAGCCTTGTCGAGAGATGGAGAAAGACTTGGGGACAAAATCTCATTATTAAACCTGTAAGATGGAGGGTTGCTCCCTAACGCATGATCAAATGATAAGGTAAATTCCAACTCATTAGGCTGATTACTAGATATTGATTGGTAACATCATGACATGAATGACTGAAAATTTATCATAACCATGATAAATACACATCAACAGAACTCTTTTGTCTCCCCATATAAATTCCGCATCACTCCACCAATAGGAACATCAAAACATTTAAAAGATTTAAAGCATAAATTAAGGCATCATAGGGATAATTGCCCAGGTAGATTTGTTGTTCTTTTTCATAACCCACTTTTCCCCCCAAAAACGTTGCAACCCAAGAAAACCCTTAAAGCTGGATTCACAACTTATGGATGTGATGGTCGTTACGGTTTTCTAGAAAGTGTTCAGATGTCACTCTGGCCACAAATAATTATATCCTCTTCTAAAATAAATCATTTATTTTCCACAAAAGATATCTACTTCAATGTAACTATTACACTATCCCAAATTATGGTTTTATTTTTTTAACCCCGTAAAATACCACCTATATAGATGAAGGGCACAAAAAGGGCACAAAATCAATGTACAGCTGAATGATTTCACACAAAGCTAACACCAGTGTAGCCGCCCCTTGCAAGATTAAAACACTTTCACTTGTCTGAAGCCCCCTCATACTTTTGACAATCAATGGCCTTTCTCCCCCTCAGCTATTCTGAGCTTTATTCATTAATTATATTGGCTTTTAAAGATGATTATTTCTAAGAACTGTTTTAGTTACATACCATATTTGCATATTTATTTTCATTTATTTCAAATATTATTTAAGTTCCTTTTAAATTCCTTTACCCACTGGTGATTTAAAAGTGTGTTGTTTGATTGCCTAAGATTAGTGTATTCCCCAGACATCTTTCCTTTGGTGATTTCTATTTTATTTTATTTTATTTTGAGTGAGAGAGAATACACGAGCCGGGGGTGAAGGGCAGAGGGAGAGAGAGAACTTCAAGCAGATCCCATGCTTAGTGTGGAGCCTGAGGTGGGGCCTAATCCCACCACCCTGGGATCATGACCTGAGCTAAAATCAAGAGTCTGATGTGCAACCCACAGAGCCACCCGAGTGCCCCTCCTTTGGTGATTTCTATTTCAATTGATTATGCTAGTGAAATAACTGTCACTTTTTTCATCATTTTAAATGATTGAAACTTATTTTAAGACTATATATCACATATGATCTTTAAAGATGTGTGTTCTGTAACTATTAGGTGGATTGCTGTATGCATGAGAATTAAGAATGGTTAGTAATTTGTTCAAGTCCTGTATATCTGTATTCACTTTCTGTCTGGTTGTTCCATTCATTAGGATAAGTTTTATATTAAAGTTTTCAACTGTTATTGGGTTGTAAATCTGGTGTCCATATACAGACATAGAACTGAGATATTTCAGGATTGCTTCCAGACCACCTTAATAAAGCAAACACCACAATAAAGTGAGTTAAATAAACTTTTTGGTTGCCCCATGCATATAAAAGTTATATTTACACTATACTGTAGTCTATTAACTGTGCAATAGCCCTGTGTCTAAAAAATGTTAATACATTAATTAAAAATTACTTAATTGCTAAGAATTGCCAGCAATCATTGGCACTTTCAGCAAGTTGTACTCTTTTTGCTGATGGAGGGTCTTGCCTCAATGTTGATGGTTGCTGACTGATTAGGGCGGTTGATGAAGGTTGGGGTGGTGGTGTTGTCATGACTCTTAAATAAGACAACAATAAAGTTTGCCACATGGTTTGACTCTTCCTTTCACAAATGATTACTGTGTAGCACGTGATGTTGTTTGATAACAGTCTACCCACAGTAAAACTACTTTCAAAATTGGAGTCAATCCTTTCAAACCCTGCAGTTACTTTTTTAACTAAGTTAATGCCATATTCTAAATCCTTTGTTTTCAACAGTTTTCACAGCATCTTCACCAGGCATAGATTCCATTTAAAAAAAATAAAAACAATTTTGGGACGTCCTAGTGGCTCAGTAGGTTAAGGATCTGACTCTTGACTTTGGCTCATATTTGTGAGATCAAGCCCTGCATCAGACTCCACACTGGGCATGGAACCTACTTTAGATTCTCTCTCTCTCTCTCTCTCTCTCTCTCTCTCTTTCTCTCTTCTCTCTCCTCCTTCCTCCCCTCTCCCACTTTTGCATGCTTTCTCTCAGAGAGAGAGAGAGAGAGAGAGAGAGAGAGAAACCACTTTCATTGCTCATCAGTAAGAAGCAACTTCTTATTTGTTAAAGTTTGATAATGAAATTCCAGCAATCCAGTCACATCTTTAGGCTTTATTTCTCTTCTAGCTTCTCTTGCTGCTTCCACCGCATCTGCAGTGACTTCCTCCACTAAGTCTGGAATCCCTCCATCATCCATGAGACTTGGAATCCATTTCTTCCAGATTCCTGTTCATATTCCTGTTGATATTTTGACCTCATCCCACAAATCACAGATGTTCCTGATAGCATCTAGAAGGTGAATCCTTTCCAGAAGGTTTTCAATTGCTTTGCCCTGATGCGTTAGAGAAATCACTATCTAGGGCAGCTATAGCCCAATGAAATATATATATTTAACATTTATTTATTTTTGAGAGACAGAGAGAGGCAGAGCATGAACAGGGGAGGGGCGGAGAGAGAGGGAGACAGAGAATCCAAAGCAGGCTCCAGGCTCTGAGCTGTTTGTCATCTCAGAGCCTGACATGGGGCTTGAACTCACAAAGCATGAGATGATGACCTGAGCTAAAGTCGGATGCTCAACCAACTGAGCCACCCAGGTGCACCGAAATATATTTCTTAAATAAGAAGAAAGTTGAAAGTACTCTTTGATCCATGGATGCACAGTGGATGTTGGGTTAGCAGGCATAACTGTAACATCAATCGTGCCAGAGCCTCTGGGTGACCAGGCGCATTGTCCATGAGCAGTCCTATTTTGAAAGGAATTTTTTTCTGAGCAGTCGGTCTCAAAAATGGGGTTAAAATATCCAGTAAACCATGCTGTAAACAGATGTGCTGTCATCCCAGCTTTGCTTTTCCATTTACGGAGCACAGGCAAAGTAGTTTTTGCAAAATTCTTAAGGGTGCTAGGATTTTCAGAATGGTCAAGGAGCTTTGGCTTCAACTTCAAGTCAGCAGCTGCTTGAGTCCCTGACGGAAGAGTCAACCTGATTTTTGTTTTTTTGTTTTTTAATTTTTTTTAACATTTATTTATTTTTGAGAGACAGAGTGCAAGTGGGGGAGGGGCAGAAAAAGAGAGAGACATAGAATCCGAAGCACGTTCCAGGCTCTGAGCTGTCCGCACAGAGCCCGATGCGGGGCTTGAACCCGTGAACCATGAGATCATGACCTGAGCTGAAGGCGGACACTTAACCAACTGAGCCACCCAGAGACCCCAGAGTCAACTTGATTTTTGAAGCTTTGAAGCCAGGCATTGACTTATCACTTTAGCTATGAAAGTCCTAGCTGGCATCTTCTTTCAACAGAAAGTGATTCTTTATGCATTGGTAATATGCTGTTCAGTGTAGTCACCCTTATTAATGATCTCAGCTCCATCTCCTGGAGAACTTGCTGGAGCTTTCACATTAGCACTTGCTGCCTCACCCTGAAATTGTATGTTCTTGTCTTAGCTTACCTCCTTAAACCTCATGAGCCAACCTCTGCTAGCTTCAGACTTTTCTTGTCCAGCTTCCTTTCCTCTCAGCCTTCAGAGAACTGAAGAGAGTTAGAGCCTTGTGCTGAACTGGGCTTTGGCTTAAGAGAATGGTGAGGCTGGTTTGATATTCTTTTCAGACCACTAAAATTTCCTCCATATCCACAGGAAGGCTGTTTTGCTTTCTTATCATTTGTGTGTTCACTAAAGTAGTATTTTTATTTCCTTCAAGAACTGTTCATTTACGTTCACAACTGTTTCAGGCAAGAGGGCTAGCTTTCCACCTGTGTTGGCTTTCAGCATGCCCTCCTCAGCTTAGTCATTTCTAGCTTTTGATTAAAAGTGAGAGACCTATGACTCCTCTTTCACTAGCATACATAAGAGGCCATTGTAGGGTTATTAACTGGCCTAATTTCAATGCTGCTGTGTCTCAGGGAATAGGGAAATGTGAGAAGAAGGGGAAAAATGGGGAAAAGCCAGCCTGTGGAACAGTTGGAACACATATTTATAGATTAGATCTGAAATATTGCAAGAATTACCAAAAGGTGACACAGAGAAACAAAGTGAGCCAACATGGTTGGAAAAATGGTACCGATAAATTTGCTCAGTGCAGAGTTGTCACAAACCTCCAATATGCAGAAAATGCAATATCTGCAAAGCACAATAAAACAAAACGTAATAAAATGAGGTATGCCAGTATTTGCAAGTTCTATTTAGGAATTCCTATTTTATTGTAATTGTTTATATTTTTATCCGTGAGCCAAAACATAATGCGAATCAATGCAATGCTTTCTTAAGTACTGTAGATTTACACACCAAGTTATGTTATTTGGCAGGGCAAGTTTTTCAAAAATTATTGGCTATTTTGGGCCCCGTGCAGTGCAACATAAATTTTAATATGAGCTTGAAAGCTTCAAAATCTTTGATTCTGACTTCATTTGTATTCATCTGATTCAGAGTTTCTTTGAGAGAAAATAGACATCTTTATTAGAATGAATAATTGAATCCATATTATCTTAAATATTCCTCAACTTGAGTTTTATTTTGTTTTTCTCAATATTACTTCACAATTTTCTTTAGATATTCATTTAAGTTTTGGGGCGCCTAGGTGGCTCAGTTGGTTAAGCATCCAACTTTGGCTCAGGTCATGCTCTCACATTTATGAGTTCGAGCCCCACATCGGGCTCTGTGCTGACAGCTCGGAGCCTGGAGCCTGCTTCGGATTCTGTGTCTCCCTTTCTCTGCCCTACCCCACTCATGCGCTCTCTCTCTCTCTCTCTCTCAAAAATAAGTAAATATTGTAAAAAAAAAAAAAGAGTCTGTTATAGACATTCATTTAAGTTTTCATCCTTGAATATGATAGTTATTATTGTTTCTATTCAATTTTTCTTGTTTTTATTTATTTTTGATATATAGAGAGACAGAGCATGAGCAGGGAAGGGACAGAGAGAGAGGGAGACACAAATCCGAAGCAGACTCTAGACTCCAAGCTGTCAACACAGATCCTGACGCTGGGCTCGAACCCACAAACTGTGAGATCATGACCTGAGCCGAAGTTGGTCGCTTAGCTGACTAAGCCACCCAGGCGCCCCATCTATTTAAATGAATCTTCTAAAAATTTGTTTTCTGACTGGTGCTTGTTGTCTCAGTCTTCTCTGACAAAATACCATAAACTAGGTGGTTTAAATAACAGTCATTTCTTTCTCAATTTTGGAATCTATCAAATAGAGGTCAAGGTGATGGCCAATTTGGTTCTTTCTGAGAACCCTCCTCTTGACTTGCAGAAAGCAGTCTTCTCTCTGTGTCCTCATGAGAGAGAGAGAGAGAGAGAGAGAGAGAGAGAGAGAGAGAAAACTTTGTTTACTTTACTTCTTGTAAGAACATGCATGTCAACTTGAGATGCCATCCTCTGGATCTATTTACCTCTCAAAGTCCCCACACCAAATAACATCATATGTGGACTTGGGGCTTTAACAGCGAATTATGGGAGGACACACACATTCAAGTCCATAACCTTTGTATGTATAGAAATACAACTGATTTTTATGTATTGACCTTATATTCAATAACTTTGGGATTAATTCCTTTTTATTTATTTATTTTTTAAAATTCTTTTTTAACTTTTATTTATTTTTGAGAGACAGAGAGAGACAGATCACGAGTAGGGGAAGGGCAGAGAGAGAGAGGGACACACAGAATAGGAAGCAGGCTCCAGGCTCTGAGCTGCCAGCACAGAGCCCAACACAGGGCTCGAACCCACGAACTGTGAGATCATGACCTGAGCCAAAGTCGGACGCTCAACCGATGGAGCCACCTAGGCACCCCTATTCCTTTTTATTTTTAAAAATTTAGCTATAGGTAATTTTTGTATATGTATATCCAAGCAATTCACCTAAAATACAATTCAAATAAAAATATAAAAATTGAAAGAAAATGAACAATATCTCTTCTGGGGAAAATTGGCGATCTCGCATTACATTCCAAGGGAAGGTATCCTTTGAGAATGAAGTTGACACAAAGGCATTTCAGACTCACAAAAACCGAGAAGTCAGCACCACCTGAACCATTGTAAAAAAAATTGTTTTCAGGAAAAAGTAAAATGATCGAGGACAGATGTCTAGAGATTTGGTAATGAATTAAATGACAAGAGTGAATAGATAGGTAAGTGGACATGAAAGCTGAACAAAAGAAAATGAATTTCTACAGGGGTATATACATATGCACCCACACATGTGAAGAGATAGCACTCTTTCTTACCCTTTGTTTGCCCCATCACAGATTGAGTGGATATATTTACAAAGGACATATTTATAGAATATATAAAGAGCTTTCAGACTTGGGGCACCTGGGTGGCTCAGTCAGTTAAGTGTTCAACTTCGGTTCAGGTCATGATCTTGCTCTTTGTGAGCTTTAGCCCCATCCGGCTCTGCGCTGACAGCTCTGAGCCTGCTTCAGATTCTGTGTCTCCCTCTCTCTCTACCCCTCCCCTGCTCATGCTCTGTCTCTCTCTCAAAAATATACATAAAAAATGTTTTTTAAAAAGCTTTTAGACTTAATAACACAATAAATAATATAATGAAAAAATGGGTAAAAGATTCAAATAGACATTTCACTGAAGATACACAAATGACTAATATGCATACAAAGACACACTCAAAAACATTAGTCATTAAGAAATGCTAATTAAAAATCACAATAAGATAGTTATACATCCACTGGAAAGGTCAATATTGAAAAGGCAAATCCTACCAAGTATGACAAGGATATTAAAAATGTGTTCACACAGAGACTCATGCACAAATGTTCATAGCTGTTATGCTTGTGAAACAGCCAAAATGATGAAGAAATACACAGATAATTATTGCATAGCAGTAAAAAGTATTATATTAATAATACACATAATAACATGGATCAATCTCAAAATAATTATGCTATGCAAATTAAGCCATATAAAATCAGTATCTATATCATGATTCCATATAGCTAAATCCTAGACATTAATCTATACATATGGCAGCGCTTTTTAAAGTTTATTTATTTATTTTGAGAGGGAGAGAGAGAGAGAGAGAGAGAGAGAGAGAGAGAGATGGTGCAAGTGGGGAAGGGGAAGAGAGAGGAGAGGGAGAGAGAATCCCAAGCAGCCCCTGTGCTGTCAGCTCAGAGCCCAATAGGGGTTGTAGGGGGTGGAGGGGGAAAGAGGGCTTGATCCCACAACCCTGGGATCATGACCTGGGCTGAAATCAAGAGTCAGACGTTCAACCAACTGAGCCACCCAGATGCCCCAAGATTTTAAGTTTTTTGATTGGGAGAATTTGTTTCTTCTCTATCCTTCCTTTATGAAAAGCAAAAGTCCAAAATTGCTTAGAAGATGCTCAATAAACACTTCTGGAATGGGAGAATAGAATAATTGTATGAATTCTGAGAGAAATTAAGCATGTAGCATACCGATTCAAGGATAACAATTAGAAAGAATTATACATCTAACAGGACCTGGACTGGCTACGGTGTTTGCAGTTACTAACACTTAAATTTTTTTTGTTGTTGACTGTTCAATACTGCAAGTTTTGTGTTATGTTCAAAGTAATATGAAAACACTCAGCATTCAAAGACTTTATCATTGAGAATGGGAAAGCAGTATAAAAATAAATTTTAGACATTCATGGCAACATATAAATGATAAATGCTGACTCTTCTGTTTCTTATTAAAATTCACACCATAGCCTCTTGTGCCTCTTTTCCTTCTCAACTGTTTAAGTACTTACAACCTATGGCACTATTTCTTACCCATCCATAACACCTTACAGTGGCATCTCCGCCAAAAAAATCTATTGAAAAATTCTTAAAGTTTCATCCTTAACTCTCTGGAAGCATAATCCAGAAGACAGTCTTCAGTTTCCTTAGCATGTGCTACTATCACCTACGCCTTATGTCATTAAACAATACCTCACTACCCTTTTTCTCCTTTTACCATTCAGATCAAAGTAATCCTACTATTTTGATTTTGGTGATTTTTCATATTCTCTGTACTTCTTTTGTTATGTTTTTTCATGTATAATGGTTTGATAACAAAGCTGTCTAATCTTGGGGCACCCGGGTGGCTCAGTCAGGTGACCAACTCTTGGTTGTGGCTCAGGTCATGAACTCATGGCTCATGGGATCAAGCTCTGTGTTGGGCTCTGCGCTGGCACCATGGAGCCTATTTGAGATTATCTGTCTCTCTCTCTGCCCTTTCCTTCCTTGCCTTCTCTCTAAATAAATAAATAAATAAATAAATAAATAAATAAATAAATATTTTAAGCTATCTAATCTTAATTTTTTGCCTGAACTATAGACACAAATTCCAAACTATGGGATTTATGTGAATAACGAATGCCATGTAGATTTTCAATGAGCTTCTCAGCTGCAACACACTCAAAATGGTACTCTTTATCTATTAACTGCCACTGTCTACTTCCACGCATATTTTCCTCATGCACTACCTGATTTATCAATGTCACAAAATACTCTATTGTAAACAGTCCTGGGAAATCACAGACATTATTAATGTGAACGTGAGGAAAGGATGAGAATTCAAATTAGGGGAGATTGCTAAGAGACACTGGCAAAATAACAGAATTTAATCAGAGAAAAATGGTATAGAAAACCTCAACAACAGGCTTCCAGTTCCTCATGTAAGAAGCTTGGAAATTACCACTGTGTCCTAAGAACAACAAAAAAAAAAAAATGGAAAAGACTGAAAAATAACTCTTCTTGGATCTGTAAGAGAGGTGAGGACACAGTGCAAACCACTGGCCCCAAGATTGGAGACAGAGAGGGGTTGTTTGTTTTTTTACTATTGAGTTGTGAGATATATATGTGTGTGTGTGTGTGTGTGTGTGTGTGTAATAGATATTGCATCTTAACAGATATGTTTTGCAAATATTTTCTACAACTCTATAGGTTGACTTTTCATTTTGTTATGTGTTCCCTTAACTGTGCAGAAACTTTCTCGTTTGGTGTAGTCTCACTTCTTTCTTTTTGCTTTTCTTTCCTTTTCTCTTGATGTCACATACAAACAAAACAAAACATTGCCAAGACCATTGTCAGTAAGCAAAGAGCTTAAGCCTAATGTTCTCTTCTAGGAGTTTCATGGATTCAGATCGTGCGTTTGACTTCTTAACCTATTTTGAGTTCATTTGCATATACAGTGTAAGATAGGGGCCCAATTTCATTCTTTTGCATGTGGATATCCACTTTTCCCAGTGTCATTTATTGAAAAGGCTATCCTTTTCCAGTAATATAATTTTGGCCCGTTGTTAAAAGTTGACAGTATATACATGGGTTTATTTTGGGCTCTCTATTCTGTTTCATTGATTTTTGTGTCCATTTTGCTAAGATTATACTGTTTTAATTACTATAGCTTTGTTCCAAATAAGAATTTGATGCCTCCAACTTTATTCTTTCTCAAGTTTGATTCACCTACCTAAGATCCTTTGTGTTTGCACAAAGATGTGTTTGTGTGTGTGTGTGCGTGTGCGTGTGTGTGGGTGAAACAGGACACTGAGATTTTGATGAGGCTTACGTTAAATCTACAGACAGCCGTGGACAGTTGGCCATTGTAACAATGTTAATTCTTCAATCCATAAACACTGAATATCTTTCTCTTTCTTGTGTCTTCTTCAATTTATTTTATTAATGTTTTATCATGGCTCTTTCTGTAGGTACAGATCACTCATCTCTTTGACTACATTTATTCATAAGTATTTTATTTTATTTGATGCTTTTGAAAATGGGATTTTAAGAAACACATATAGATTAAAAATAAATGGATGAAGAAAAATATAACATGCTAATACTAATTAAAAGAAAAGAGTTGTAACTATACTAATTTCAGATACAGCAGATTTCAAAGCAAGGGAAATTATTAGGTATAAAGGAATGCATTACATAATGACAGAGGGGGTCAATTCTCCAAAAAAAAAAAAAAATAAAACAAAAACAAAAAACAACAAAAAAACAAAACAACGGCAACAAGAAAAATATCTAACAACAGAGCATTAAACCACCTGAAGTATAACTTATGGAACAGGAAGAAGAAATAGATGAACCTACTATTAGTTGGAGATGTCAACACCCTTATCAGTAATCGAAAGATCTGGAAGGCAGAAAACCAGTAAGGACATAGTTCAAAACCTCAGTATCCAAATGAGCTGGTTTAGAATATTTCATCTCTGAACACCTTCTTGTTTTCTTGAGACTCTTATGCTACTACACTTCTAATTCTAGTGTTACTATTGCTAGAGACACACTAATAAGCTAATAATTATGATGCTGCCAATGGGAATCGTACATTGTGTGTCAGGCAATGGTCTGAGTCCTTTACATGTGTTCATTCAATTAATTCTTACATGAGGAAATGGAGACTCAAATATAATGTGTGATCTGCTAAGATTTATACTATTTCATGACTGATTCAGGATTCAAATTAGTAGTAGTCTCTTTCCAGAGTCCAATCTTAACATTAAATATCTTCATATAGGAAGTATTTTTAAGAAATGGAAGAGGGGCTCCTGGATGGCTCAGTTGGTTAAGCATCTGACTCTTGATTTGGGCTCAGGTCATGATCTTACATGTAATTAGTGAGTTCAAGCCCCACGTTGAGCTCTGCACTGACAGCACGGAGCCTACTTGGGATTCTGTCTCTCTCTGTCCCTCCCCTGCTCACGTGTGCTCTCTCTTGCTCTCTCTCTGTCTCTGTCTCTGTCTCTCAAAATTAATAAACATTTAAAAAAAAGAAATTGAAGAAGTTGATGATGACACTCTAGACCTATTTTTATTTCATGGTGAAAGGATTGCTGAAAATAGCCTTAAATTCCAATAAATTGTTGTCTTCCTATCATGTCTCTTGGTCATCTTAGAACTGGTATTGGAAATCTAATCCTAGGGTTCTAAGATCAGCTTATCATATTCTCCTGAGAACAGAACTACTTTTCAGAAACTCTACCTGTCACCAGATATCAGATGGCCCCTGTTGACCTCCTATGTTAAAAAAAAAATACAGTAGAATCAAATCTAAACAATCTAACCATAACGTCTATGCAGAAAACTCCTTTTCTAAGCATCCACATAATATGTAAATCAATTTCCTTTAAATTTGCAACTCTAAAATTAAAAGAAGTGTACTTTACTATTAAATGACCTCTTTGAAAACATCTCCAGTCTTCTCTAGCAATGATTTTTACTTTCACATATCCCCCTGTATTATCTACTTTATGGATTATAAGCTATTCTTGCATATATTCTCTCTGTGGTAAAAATTAATGCTGGTTCATATATGTAGATTTATCATATTTATGGAAAATGGTAATTAACTAGTTCTGTAACCTTGGGCAAGTAATATAATTTCCATGGGCTCTCATTTCCTCATCTTTAAAATAAAGGTGTTGGAATGGATTATCGTCAGTGTTCCTCCCAGTTCTACTATTCTGTGATACGCTATAAAATAAACTCACTGTCTACTTAGGGATGTCTCCAATAACATGATATATATGGCTTCCATTCATGGATGACTATGCCTTTTAATGACCTTGAGGTAGGTTTTTTTCCAAATTCATGCATTGCGCTAATAGAGGCCTGTGCACTTAGCTCCATTTGACACAATGGCACCGGGGAAAAGGGGAATTGGGGCTGAGATCCAATTCTGGGTATTTTGTCTTCTCTGTCTCTACATATCTATACCTAGCAACAGAAAGGTAACAAACACTTTTCTGTGCCATTCACAATTACAAATCAGTTCTAAGGATATTGCAATGATGCTCTCCGTAAAACTGCATTTAAAATAAAACTAGAAAGATCATAAAGAAAATGTCTGTTTGCTTTTCCCAGGGGTGAATCTGTCTGGAAGCTGCGCTTTCTCTCTCAAATCTGACAAGACAGATAAACCACCCTTGTGTCATGCTAAGAAGAGAAAGCTTGGAGATCCTTGGGATGTGCGAGACAGAGCCTCCCTTAGATCACAGGTTTTCATCCGGAGTGTCAGAAGTCAACTATGAGCATGGACCAGCTGGAACAAGGGGGCTGGGTACTCTATGTAACATAAGCAATGGTTGTTTTTTTTTGTTTGTTTTTTTGTTTTTTTGTTTTTGTCTATGATCTATCCTGACAAAACACACACACACACACACACACACACACACACACACACACACATAATACCTGTGGACAGGTAAGCCTGGGTATCTCTTCAGAAAAGAAAAAAAAGTAGACCCTTTTTTATGAGGGCCATAAGTTAGGCAAAGGAGAGTGTTTATAGATCAGCAGATCAAGCAGCAGTTGTGAGAGTGACCATGAGAAAAATAGTACCCGTGAGTGACCACATGACCACTTGACCAAGCCAAGGGTCCTCTCTGGGCCTGGGGCACATGGGAACTGGCCTTTGTGCCTCGATGGTAAAAGGAAGAAATGTGGCCTTAGAGGAGAATGGATCACACAATGCAGGATGGTGGTGTGGACAGAGGAATAGAGGTCCTTATAACAGGATGCAATTAAAACAATCTATCAAGGTCACAGAGAGTGCTCCTCAGTGGTGGGAGTATATTATCAATAATAACAGGTTTCTAAAGTGCTGAGTCTTAAATCTTTACAACGTGATTGCTGTGTGCAGAGTGAATCTGAGAACCACTGCAAAGGGTCAGAAGGGATTGAATTGGAGCCACAGAATGTGACATTTTTAAGAACAGAAAATGACACAAAACTACCCTTTTTAGACTCCTATTAAGAACATAATATAAAGGAAGACAGGGCCTGTATAAGACAGTGGTTCATAAACTTTGGTGAGCGCCAGCATCACCTGAGAAACTGTTAGGTACATGATTGCTTGAATCCTCACCACAGAGATTAGGACCCTGAGGATGGCCAAGGGTCCACATGCATTCCAGAGTGAGGTCTCTGTGGCCTGTGTTGGTATGGACACACATTCACATACTGTTTATGTATGTGTGGGTTTGTGCTCACAGTGGCTCCTTTCTTTGGAGGATAAAAGGTGTAAACATAGGCAAAGTGATTTTAAAAAGTGCTGGATACATTGTAATCATAAGTACAAGCTGTTTATGTTTATAGACCTTCCTTCAGAAACAAATAAGTACTATCACGCACGTGTATGAATACACGTGGTTAAGAAAAATAGGAATGCATATATAAAGCCCAGCAGAACTTCCTGGATCTCTCTCAAGTAGTATTGTGGTGTTCACTAAATCTGAATTCTTAATATCTCATTCTGAGCCCAGGTGACAATTATACAGTGCTCAGAATTCACTGAAATATAGTTCAGGAAGGGACCCCGACCAAACGGAGCCCTTACGCGAATTACATTTTTCCCGTAGTCTCAGTTTGTATAAATACACAGAACTATGAGCGAAGACAAGATCAATTTTCAGTAGGAAAAACTGTTTAGTGTTGGGCTCTTTGGGAAATTACCTAACTACTATTAGCATATTACATCTGTACTTTTAAATTTTTTCATCAGTTCCAACACTGCAATAAAATTCTCATGTGCGATTTAACTGCAGCATTAATGAAGTTGATTGGTCTATAACATGCAGGGTCAGTTTTATCACCCTTTAAAACACCTGAATTAAGATATTTTTATCCCAACCACTAAATGAAAGAAGTACTTTCCTGGATGTTCCCTAAGAAAAAAAAAAGGGGAGAAAGTTAGCCTAATTTAATTCTTGATAAGATCTTTAAGGCTTGAATGTCACAAAATGTAATAGAAAACCTACTTTTTAATTTAATTTCCTAAAAGTAACTGTAAAACCCTTGCAAATTATATTCACTATGAGTGTGATTTGTCCAAATGCAGTAGCTTACACCAGGGGAATAACATCTTTTGGAGCTACATTAATTCAGGTTGTTCAGGTATTGAAAAGTGTAGCCTTGTGCATTTTCCCAGGACAAGTGGTATAGAGGCCACTTGCTGGTCTGAGGGAAGTTGAGTTCAGTTGGTAACTGAAAAAACTTGTGTTTGAAGTCACCATGTGTTTAGTTATAGGTAGGGAAACTGAGAACACAAAATCATTTATAACTCAAGGAAAATCCACACACAAGGAATAACAATAGCTCTAAGAATAGAAGGGCTCTCTTTTCATGTCCTTCCCTTTCTGAGACTGGACAAGTGAATACAGACACAGTGAGACCTAGTGAACATGTGATATGTACCAAACTCTGAAAACGAAGGAAAAGAGCATACACATGTCTGAGTCCTGCAGTCTCTCTCTCTCTCTCTCTTTTATATGTTTTATTTGATATTTGAGAGAGACAAAGAGACAGGGCGTGAGCAGGGAAGGAGCAGAGCGATGGAGACAGAATCTTAAGTAGGCTCCAGGCTATGAGCTGTCAGCAACCAGCCCACATGGGACTCGAATTCACAAGCAGTCAGATTGTGACCTGACATGAAGTCGATGCTTAACCCACTGAGCCACCCAGGCACCCTGGAGTCCTGCAGTCTCTTATATTTAGAGTAATATTGTCTTCACAAACTCTATTTACAGTTAACTATATATGTCACGTCATTTTTCATAATCTGACATTCCAATTATTCTCTGGTTTAGGCACATTATACAATTTATTTTCCCTCACTGCTAAGGTCTTCCTCCCTTTTTCTGTCTTCTGTGATTGTGTTATTCTTCTTAAATATCTTCCCCCAACTTTTCTTTCTGGCAAATGCTCATTTATGTAGAAATTCCTTTGCAGAATCAACTACTCTCTCTTGTGTAAATCAACAGTAATTTGTATAGCCTATATTTAAATTTTTTTAATCTAAAATTATCATTTTCAAGATTTTTTCTATTACATGGGATTTCTAGAGTGCAAGAGTTGGTACCTTAAATATGTTCATAAGTATCATTTCTAAATATATATTAGGTGCTCAAAAAGAATGAATGAAACTTTATCTTGATTAAAAGATACACATTAAGGGGGCACCTGGGTGACTCAGTCAGTTGGGCGACCAACTTCCACTCAGGTCATGATCTCACGGTTTGTGGGTTCAAGCCCCATATTAGGCTCTGTGGTGACACTCAGAGCCTGGAGCCAGCTTCGGATTCTGTCTCTCTCTCTCTCTCTCTCTCTCTCTCTCTCTCTCTCTCTTTCTCTGTCCCTCCCCTGCTTACACTCTGTCGCTCTCTCTCTCTCTCAAAACTAAATAAACATTAAAAAATAAAATAAAAGATACACATTAAATATATACAGAAGCATTATTAAATTTGGAATATATAATTAGCTAATATAATACATGAATTTAACTATTAAGTTTTTAATATGGCATCTTTTGAAATTAAAAGAAAAGGAAAAAATGATGGAGGATATTGACTACCAATCAGAAATGTAACTCAACAGAAAGCTGAGTCACCGTGTGTTTTAACGCAAGCACTTCATGCAGCGGAACAATTTGACAAGGGATTGGAAGCCAGCAGAAGTGTTGGAACATTCCTGTGCCCACTGGTTACTATGGAAATAAAAGCAAAAGTGAAACAGAGTGTTAAGGGCTGGGGGAGGAACGGGAACCAGCAGAGATTGCTTATTGCTTCAGTTTTGGGCAAAGACATTAGCTAAAAATCACCGCGAGAAGTCAGTCTGCCTTACAGTGGTGTCGACAAAAAATCCTGTAAGGATTCCTTTTCAGTAGCTTGATGCTCTTTAAATACACACTTCTATGTAACACACCAGTCAGAACTGATATTAAGTATTAATGCATTTATAATTTTTAAAAAATAGTTTGGTTGAATATCAGCCTAAGAGTTATATTTATATGAAAATATATATATATATACACAGAGTATACAGTAAAGCTATTAAGTATAGTCATTAAATTCATACTAAATTATTTTCACTCATTTGTTTTACTTGCATAAGAATAGTTTGTATTCCACTTAACTTATGCAAATTAAAACTCAAGAAAAGCTTTTAGACAATTCAACCACAAAATACCTGTGCTGCATCTTGAAAGCATTTTTTTCTATCACAATATTAGACTATAATATTTGAAAGAGAAGCTCTATAGAGACAGTCTTAAAAGAGATAAAATGTGAATAACAAAGACCGAGTTCTCCATGACTAGCTGTATCAGTTGATATAGAGCATAGATATGCTAGTTGTCCTGAGAGGGTATTATTTTGTTTGAATGTTTGATGAATTTCATTAATTTTAAAACAAAAATTTTTAATGTTTATTTATATTTGAGAGAGAGAGAGAGAGAGACAGAGTGCCAGTGGGGGAAGGGCAGAGAGAGAGAAGAACAGAATCTGAAGCAGGCTCCAGGTTCTGAGCTATCACCACAGAACCTAATGCAGGGCTGCCACTCACAAACCACGAGATCATGACCTGAGCCGATATCTGTATGCTTAGCCGAATGAGCCACGCAGGCGCCCCTGGATTTCATTAATTTCTTATTTCAGTTTGAGGAAGAAGATACAATCCATGCAAGCTGGTGTTGCAATTCACTAAACAATTCTAAAAGTTGCTAAAATGTATTTTATTTCAGTTTTAATTTGCTATGGAGTAATATTTTAATGCAATAAAAATTACGGCCCCATGGCCATGGTTCTGATATTGTTAAACTTAAATTATGCATATAGCTGAGTTTGAATTATTGTGCAGCATAGCTGTGATAGTCCTTTCTACTCATACTGGGTAATCTTGGCTTTGGATTTGGAATGGTGTAAAGCTGAATTGTCCCAACCAACCCTCCTCCTCCTTTAAACCCAACCCTCACCTTCACCCAAAAAGTAAAAATGATTTGAAAAGATTCATGAGTATAACAGCAAAAACCAATATAACCCTAGAAATTAAAATGATAACTTAACAATCTAAGAGTCTGAGAGGAACCTAACACACTAATACTATGACCATAAGAGTAAAGGTAAGAAGTATAATGAAGAAGTATATAATTATTTATATACAAATGCATATATACATAATATATACTAATATATAATATTATATATATAACATTATATTGTATTATAATAATTATATTATAAATATATTTATAAAATATTTATATATTATATTATATTATTATAATAATATATTATATATAATAATATATGTAAATATGCATTTACATGTAAATACAGCATTTTGAGGGTCACCTGGGTGGCTCAGTCAGTTGAGCACCTGACTGACTCAGGTCATATTCTCATGATTCGTGAGTTCAAGCCCCCCATCAGAGTCACTGCTGTCAGCACAGAGCTCACTTTGGATCCTCTGTCCCCTCCCCCACTCGCTGCCCTACCCCACTCAGGCTCTCTCTCTCAAAAATAAATAAAACATTTTTAAAAATGTGGCATTTTGAGCCCAGCCAGCAACCTCACACAGAAACCAATCATCAGAAATTTGGCAGACTGAGTATCTGTGAAAAGTGGATCTTGACAAATATCTATGAAGGAGACTGGAGAAAGCAAGCCAGTGATTGAAGTGCATTTTCATATTTTCTACATATGTATCAATGTTTGAGCATGTGAAACAACCAAGTAGAAGTTAAGTCTTACCATGTGGGAGTATGTCACAAGTAAGATCCCAGTGTGTTTAAACACAAGTACTTCATAGGTCTGGATTGAAGAAGAGGGTTCTGGGTCATTTGGGTGTCTCAGTTGGTTAAGTGCCCAACTTAACCAGGTTGATTTCAGCCCAGGTCATGATCTTGGAGTTCGTGAGATCGAGCCCCAAGTTGGGCTCTGCACTGACTGACAACGTGAGACCTGCTTGGGATTCTCTTTCTCTCCCCCTCTCTCTGCCTCTCCTCCACTTGCATCTTTCCCTGTCTCTCAAAATAAATAAACATAAAAAATTTAAAAATAAATAAGAAGAAGAAGAGCATTCTAACAACAACCAAAAAACAAAGGACAGGGGTTGGCACAAAGCAATTGTTGCTGATGATGATAAACCCCCAATATATAGGCATACTTGCTATAGATTGAATACAGGAAAAATAAAATAACAAAAATTTTTAAAATAAACAAGATGATAAGTTTCTCAAATTCCACATATGAATGAAAACATATGATACCTGTCTTTCTTTGACTGACTTATTTCACTCAGCATAATACCCTCCAGTTCCATCTAGTTCCAGTTGTTGCAGATGGCAAGATTTCATTCTTTTTAATTGCCAAATAGTATTCCATTGTATATATAAACTACATCTTCTTTACCCATTCATCAGTTGATGGACATACGGGCTCTTTACATATTTTGACTATTGTTGAGAGTACTGCTATTAACATTGGAGTACATGTGCCCCTATGAATCAGTACTCCTGTGTCCTTTGGATAAATTCCTAGTGGTGCTATTGCTGGGTCATAGGGTAGTTCTATTTTTAATTTTTTGAGGAACCTCCACACTGTTTTCCAGAGTGGCTGCACCAGTTTGCATTCACACCAACAGTGCAAGAACGTTTCTCTTTCTCCACATCTTCACCAGATCTTTTGTTTCCTGAGTTGTTCATTTTGGCCACTCTGACTGGTGTGAGGTGGTATCAATGTGGTTTTGATTTGTATTTCCCTGACAATGAGCAATGTTAAGTTCATTGTGTCAGTTAGCCATCTGGATGTCTTCTATGAAAAAGTGTCTCTTCATGTCTTCCTCCCATTTTTTCCCTGGATTATTTTTTTGGGTGGGGGGAGGTGTTGTTTGGTAAGTTATTTATAGATTTTGGATACTAACCTTTTATCCAATATGTCATTTGCAAATATCTTCTCCCATTCAGTAGGTTGTCTTTTAGTTTTGTTCATTGTTTCCTTTGCTATGCAGAAGCTAACAGAAGACCATGGGGGAAGGGAAGGAAGAAAAAATAGTTACAAACAGGGAGGGAGGCAAACCATAAGAGACTCTTAAATACAGAGAACAAACTGAGGTTTGATGGGGGTGGGGAGGTGGAGGGGCAAGGAAAATGGGTGATGGGCATTGAGAAGGTCACTTGTTGGGATGAGCACTGGATGTTGTATATAAGCAATGAATCATGGGAATCTACTCATGAAGCCAAGAGCATACTGTATACACTGTATGTTAGCCAACTTGACAATAAATTATAAACAAGCAAACAAACAAGATGGTTTCTAAAACACAAGAGAAATCCAAATTGCATACAAGAGAGTCAGAGTGGAAAGGCCTAGCTCTGAATGATTCCTAGAAAAAATGAGATTTGTTTTTGTTCTTGTTGTGGTTGTTTCTTGACAAAGTTAAGGGAAATAAAGGAAAATTCAACCTAAGAATTTAGGTACTGCTAAGCAGAGTGTTAAATTGTTGCAGGATTTTTTTTTTTTACCACAATACCCGGGATTCGTTGTCTTGCCACTTCGAAGAATGAAGGGGTGGACACAAAATGAGCGGCAGGCAAAAGTTTATCAGAATATAAGATTAGAAAGGAAGAATAGTAGGAAAGCTCTCATTACAGAGAGGGGACACTCTAAAGTGAATGTCCAAGGACTATAGGCAAGGGCCTTTATTTTATAAGGTTCTGATCAGTCCTCCTCTTCCTTTCCCCCTTGTTCCTTCTCAGGTTCTACTCTTATTGGCTGGGTAGCTTGAGTGCTGAGTTGTCCCTTACTGATTGGCTCATTTTCATTGTTTGAGGGGTGGTCTATGGCCATACCTAGGACTTTTGTCAAACTCCTGAGGGAAACCTGAGGGGGAGTAGGTGGGGTCTGTTACATTCTTAAGAGGAACCATATACCTAAGGGGGTTTGCTGTGGTTGGACACTCCTAGCACTATTCCAAACTCTGTGTTTTTCCCTACCCAGGGAACTCAGGCCCTAGTCTTTTTCCCTCTGCCTACTGAATTCTATCTTTTCCTATCCTACTGGCTGCCCAAGGACAAAGGAAAGGACAGAAAACAAATGGTTAAACTGATAGAGTCTCCATCAGTTTATAAATATCTTAGTAAATTACAAGGAAAAGGCAACCTTATCAATAGCCTAATCCCCAGGAACTCCCCACTGTCTTAATATTAATGTTTTGCTTGAGGGAAAAACAGCCTTAGCTTGACAATAGCTAGGCCTCCAGTATCTGTGAGTCTTTAGGATATGGAAATCCCTTTAAGAAACCTCCTTTTGACTTTACTTTCACCAACTCCCTAGTAAATAACCAGTCACTCTTCACAACCCCAGTGCAGCTCTTTCTGCCCATGAGTTCTGTTCCTATGCTTTAATAAAATCACCATTTTTGCACCAAAGACATCTCAAGAAATCTTTGGTGGCCATTGGCTCTGGACCCCCATCACTCCAAAACCCCATCAACATCACTCCTTTGTTCAAGACTCTCCAATCATTGCTTTTACTCGCTGAGTAAAATTCAAAGCATTTACCAAGATTTCCATGAACCTCTCTATCACCCCTACACTTTCCCTGAAGACAGAGTTCCTTCTGCCCCTCAAACCCACTAGGTTTATCCTTGCCTCAGGGTCCTTGTACTTGGAGTGTCAACATTCCACAAATTCCACATACAATAACATTTCAGTTTTTAAATTCCTGATGTGTCATGTGGGGATTTTTTATTTTTCATGGTTAATGATACAATTAAAAGCAACAAAGATAAGTGGAAAGCTCTTATTTTCAACAATTTAAATGCATTGGTACTTAATGGAATATTAGGCTTTTTTTTTTCTTCTACCAAAGTATACTGTATTGAAAAATGTTGAGTTTTTGTTGTTGTTTGTTGTTGTTGTTTTGTTTTGTTTTTGAGAGGGGAGGGGGAGAGAGAGAGAGAGAGAGAGAGAGAGAGAGAGAGAATGAGCAAGGCAGGGACAGAGAGAGGGAGAATCTCAAGCAGCCTCCACACTAAGCAAGGACCTCAACAGGGGTCTCCATCTCAGGACACTGAGATCATGACCTAAGCTGAAATCAGGAGTGGGATGCTTAACCAACTGAGCCACCCAGGCACCCCTATGAAGCACTGAGTTTTTTAAGAGAAGCCTTGTGATTGTCTATCTGTAAAGAAGTAACAAAGTAAACACCACAAACAGAAGAACGGCAAAGAACAAGCAAATCAGGTTCTTCTTCTAAATGAATTCAAAGTCTTTTTAGCATCCTTAAGACAATATGAAACTTGTATTTGGATGGGAAAAACATGATGTGTCTTCTAGTAACAGGTAACCTTGTCATAGAAGAGAACAAGTCACATAATAATATAATTTTAAAAATAGTAGAAATAGTAATTACTGAGAAGTCAAAAATAATTCCCTTCCATGAACTGTCCGGTAAGTTGAAACTCACTCACACTGTTGCAGTGTCTAGTGTCTGCAGGTGAGCAAAATCTACACCAGAACAGATGCCTGGGTAATAATGTTAGAATGTCAGCTCCCAGAAGTGGAAGTCATCACATAAAATCCCTGAAGAAGAGAATAGAAAACGGAGAAATTGCCAAGTTTCAAACGTATATTGAGGTCGACTGGAGTATCTTTTACCTATAATTAAGTTGTAACCTTAAAACTAACTTTTAAGATAAGACATAAGGAACTTCCAGCACTTAATTATGCCCTAAGTTTAATTTAAGCAATAATGGAGGTGCATTAAGTCTAAGACACAATATTATCACTGTGTTTAATACAAAATCAGGTCTTCTGTGATCATCATTATTTCTTACATTCCAAAAAAGTTTTATACATCTTAAACATTTTTAAGTTCACCCAAAGAATGTTTAAGAAAACAACACCAATAGCTTGTCCTGGAAACAAAAAGGTGTTTTCTTCCTCTAAGTCTTTTGCTGGCACAGAGTCTATTTACAACAAAAAAATTAGAAAACAGGATTTTTACATATTGCTTGACTCTCTTTCTATAAATATGGATGGAATTCTCTACTGTGCCTAAAGTAACAATTTACTTGTGTGTTCAAAAATATTTTCCCAAAACATGTTATGAAAATGTATTTTGTATTACAACAGCAAATTACACAAAGGTGAATGTTGAACAGAAATTACTACCATAATTTCAGCCATGTTAGACAACTTTGGAGACTGTAATTGTAGAGTAAATTGTCTTCTTCAAAGTAAGCTGGTTAGGAATGAAAGAAAGAAAAAATAAACCCATCCCAAAAAGTTGCCCCAGGCTCAAAGGGGCTGGATCTTCAGAAACCATAAACACCAGTTGATCACGTTAAAAAATTCCTGGCTTTGCAGCAACTATGCCGCAGGCCTTTGTGACCCAAAAGGTCTATTATCCATCTGATAAATAGAAACTATGTAAATATGTTATACAAAGTATGCTTGCAGAATAGCCTCTGCACTAGCTTAAATAATTTCCAGCAGATTTTTCATTCCTTTTCATTCTTCCCACCAACAAACCTCTGGACCAAACAGAATACTTTTTATACTGCAATCTAGAAGAAAAGCGAACAGTAATTTAATTGATGACTTTAAACCAGGAGGATTTGATCTGACCTCCTGCTACTTACTATCATTTTACCTGGACAGTTCCCTTGTCCTAAATATGACTGATGGAGCCTGAGGATGTGATGATTCTTTATGGGCTTTGGGTCAATACTAAACGTCTTCTCTCAGGAAAACAAGTAAACAAACAACAACAACAACAGCAACAACGAAAAGAACAACAACACACAAAACACAGACAAATAGGATTGGGTCTCATGACACCATAAAAACAGGGCAATTATAATGCCACTTATGATTGGTTACAACCACCAGTTATGGCCCGGTGTCTACCCTCTATTACTTGTCTCGACATATGCCAATTTCTGCTCCTTTGTCACGTCTATTTTTGCCTGAAACACTGCCTCCAAAGCAGTAAGTCATCTTTCACTGGCTTCCTTTTTCCTAAGGCCCAGTCAGAGGCAATGGAGAAAGGACAGCTACTCACTATTGCATCTCCAGATCACCTGACTTGGGAAGATAGATTGTTTATGCTAATATTAAGAAAATCAAGGCTTTCCTTTAGTTTGGTTTGGTGATTCAAAAATAATCAATATCTAATCTAAACTTGTTATGACATTTGTATTTCTTCTTCCAAGAGGTGGAAAATCATTACAATATTATGCAGGGAAATTCTGACACTTTAGCTGACAACTATTTTATCTTTATCATTCTCCGTCTGACTTTTTTTCTGATAATCTTAGAGAAAAATTTAAAAATACATATAAAGAAGGAGCTCTCTAGAGGTATCTTAGATAAGAAAAACATTTAAAACAGCTTTCTTAGGAAAGTAATGCACATTCAGTATAGAAGTAAGGAAAATGCAAGGGAAAATACAATCCCATTAGCTGGAGATGATACCTATAAAAACAGCTTCAGCATCCCTGGTCTTCCAAAGCTGCCCCACATATAGAATACTAGCTATTCCTCCAGTTCCTTGACCATTTTTTTACTGTTTTAAAAATACAAGAGGTGCCTGGGTGCCTCTGTCAATTAAATATCTGACTCTTGATTTCAGCTCAGGTCGTAAACTCACTGTTCATGAGTTTGAGCCCTCCATCAGGATCTGCTAACAGCACAGAGCCTGCTTGAGATTCTCCCTCTCCTTCTCTCTCTGTCCCACCCGTGCTTGTGTGAGCTCTCTCTCTCTCTCTCTCTCTCTCTCTCTCTCTCTCTCTCAAAATAAATACATAAGTATTAAAACAATACAAATTGATGGTTATCAGAGGAGAGGTAGGTGGGAGATGGGTGAAATAGGTGATGGGGATTAAGGAGTGCACTTGCTGTAATGAGCACTCAGTGATGTATTAAAGTGTTGAATCACTATATTGTACACCTGAAACTAATACCACACTGTCCATTAACTAACTGGAATTTAAAAAATAAAGAAATAAACAAAATTTAGGGCACTCTTTTTTGAAGATATCTAAAATAAGAAAGATGTTTCAACCACTTCATCCACCAAGAAATGAATACAGTAAGTATACTTAAAACTTTCTTACCATCACACATTTTTAGATTACTTCAAGGATGACATCTGAATTTTAATGTAAAATAAAGCAATCGGCTTATAGTTTATGTGCCATCTTCTCCAAACACATAGCATTGACAGATTAAACATAAAAAAAAAATGCCTAAGTAGGTTCATAGGTAAGAAAATGCTCCTATGTACCCTAGACAGAGGGGAAATGCAAGTGGTAAGGAAAGCTAAAGCAACAGCCTGTGGGGGTCTGGGACAGGAATCAGCAGCAGACCTCGGAGTCCAGATCCATAGAACAGGACTAAGAGTGGCTAACGCAACATGGGAAAATGGAAAACTGAGCTCATCTCTTGGGATAAGGATCCCTCATAAAAGAAGCAAGAGGGTTGGAAAAGGGGGTACTATTTCTTCAGGAGAAAATTTTGACCTAGAGATGCAGGATTAAGACTTACTATTAAATACACCTGCCCGATAAACCTCTCTTATCAGAGTAGAAAGCAAGTGGATATAAAAGGACCACTAGGTAGAGTGGCCTATTAAGTTAAAAATATAGTTGTGTTGACTGAAGAGCTTTACACCTAATGTCACTCAGGGTTCAAAATGGCAGGTGTGTTTGACCATTGCTAGTCTGTGGCTCATAGCTCTGGGTCCAGGGTGGTAACAACAGTGGCATTTGTTTTCCAGCTAGTGGGAGAAAATAAAAGCAACACACACACACACACACACACACACACACACACACACACACCTCATAAAACTTTAGAGTAAGATTCTATTTAAGACATCAGGGGAGAAAAACTTTTCCTTTACCATCTTATGTTGTCTAAGTTGGGCTGTGTGAATTAACTTTACAAAAAAAAAAAAGATGGAGGAAAGGCATACCGATTTATTTATATTTTTATATGTAAAGGAGTTCACAGAAGAGACGTAAAATTCAAAGGTTTTAGACGTGAGAGCATCTATACTCTTTTAACAAAGGAAAGAGGCTTGGGCTTCAAAGAAATATAAAGGGTAAGGAAGTGTCTAGGAAATACATAGGGAAACTAACAGAAGATTTACATTGTTTTAGTAGAGCTTGTTTATACAGACTCATCATCTTCAGTGATAAGGGCTGTTGTTCTCATCCTGGTATAGGAGATTGGGGAAATGCACGGTCCCCTCACAAAGGGAAATGTATGCCCTGCATTTAGACAGATAAGGGGAAGGAAGAGAATTCTCCCTGTATTTTTTGATTCTTAACTGCCTTCCGCTCAAAATAATATTTAGCATATTTTGGCAGAGCATGTATGATCCACTTCAAAGAAAGGGGCCAGAATGTTTTAACTCACATTCCATTTTCCCTAACTTATTCACATGCTCCCTGGTAGCTACCAAGAATGTTTTAAAATTTAGTATCTGGCTGGGCTGCCATGAGTTCAGCTACGAGTGGGTAGGGTGAACATGTGGGGGGTGTTCTATTTCCAAAGAGATGTGTAAGATCATGGGCAGCGGGAGATAGCTAGTTGTCTCCATTGCAATCTGATATTCCAGCCATCCCACGTCTCATTCCTTCACACAGTCATGCTTACAAGGGCCTGGCCACAGAGGAAAGGGGGCATGATGGAATCATAATCTACTTTCTTAGGGATTGGGGAGTGGGTGGCAAGGAAACAGATACTTCAGCTTGAAAAAATGCTGTCCTTTGTCATGCTAGTGAATGTTTCTGAAAACTGTCACTTTAACAACTTGGAAGACAGATCTTGTTACCAAGAGCCTCCCTCAAGCTGCAGAGAAATGGATCCGGAGGAGGAAACTGCTTGAGGATGTTGGGTACTCCTTTGCTGCTTTGAGCAACATACTACAGGTGAGATCTACCTGGGCAAGGAGTGGCCAGTTTGCAAACTGGTGATGGAAGGGACTTCTGAGAAGGGCAGCTCACCTCTCTGGTGGCCCCAAATCTAAGCCATCTAAGGATCCAATGAGATGAGACCTCAGCCAATTAAAAGAGTCAGTGCCCCAGACAACAGAAAATGGTACCTACGTGCAGGCTTGCCCAAAGCTCTCCCTTCCTTTACGACAAGGAGAACCAGTCCAAACGCAAAGATTAGCGCTTCCCTCCCAACCTGCCCTTTCAGAGGGTCTGAACCTTAGCCATGAACACATCAAGGGAAAGAAAGGTGGGTTTATGCACAGAAGCCAGTTAAAAAAAAGAGGAGTTTAGGAAGTTAAGGGTCAAAACAGAGAGTGAAATTTGAGTGTTGTTATTTTTGTTATCATCACATTACTCAGAAATAGAATTTCAGTAATATTTTGAGAGAACTGCATGGCACAAGAAAAGAATGCTTGGCCTAAATAAGCAACTCACAAGCTCCCAAACTGGATGAGCAAAAAGAGGGCATCTTCCAAAATTCATTCTGCAGACAGAGGGATCTGGATAGAGTTGGATCGCGGGGACCTTTAGAAATATAGGGGTCCTTTAGACATTGGTTGGGCCCCACTTTTCTCTCAGATCACAAGTAGGGGAGTTTCTGATGTCTCCTGTCATGCCCCTCCAACCTTACTCTTTAGCAACAGAGAGAAGGTGGCCTCTGCATCAATGTTGTGTCTAATCTCATATGAGTCCACCTGACTGATGGGACTTTATTTATTTATTTACTTGATTTTAATTTTTATATGTAGAGCGAACACGTGGGTTGGGGAGAGGGGCAGAGAGAGAAAGAGAGTGAGAGAGAGAGAGAGACAGAGAATCTCGAACAGGCTCCACACTCAGCACAGAGCCTGATGCAGGGCTTGATCCCATAACCTGGAGACCATGACCTGAGCTCAAATCAAAAATCATTCAACCAACTAAGCCACCTTGGTGTCCCTGTTGAGACCTAATTTATATCTAAAAGGCTATGCTAGAAGGTTAAACATTAAAGTGATATTTACAAAATGAGAAAAGAACATTACTTTAAATTGTTGGAAGAAAATATAAGAGAATATTTCATGAGTACAGCTTAGAGAATACCTTCTTAAACATGATGCAAAAAGTAAATGAAATAAAATAAAAATTTGATATGTTTGACTGCATTAATATTTAATGCCCATGCTATACAAAGAACCCACAACAGATAAAAGTTAAGCAGAATATGTGCATAAAAACTAAATAGACAATGCATTTATATTCAGAAAATTGAATAAATATGACTCCTTAAAAATAAATAGAGTCAACCAGAGAGAAAAATGGGCATAGATCAATAGTCCATTCAAGAAAGGGGAAATTCAAAGGGCTACTTACTGAAGAACTGAAAAGTTTGTCAATCTTAAAGTCAAGCATGAAAATAAAAATAAATATAATAAAAATAAACAATGGATAATTAATGGATAAATAATTGGCAGTATTTTAGAAGTCTGATTCATAGTAAAATAGTGAAAAGAGAAGGAAATACAGTGTAGATAACATTTCATATATCCATATCCAACAATTCCACTTTTAGTCATATACCCAAAGAAACCATGGCCATGAGCTTGAGAGGGGCATGTAGAAGTCTATTCATGCCAACATTATTTGTAAAACAGAAAAATGAGAAAAAATTATCATCCATTCATGAGTGATGGGGTAAATAATTTGAGCCATGCTCCTAAATGGAATTGCACATAGCAGTTAAAATAAACCACTACCTGTGTCACCATGTGTCATTCTCAAAAACATAATGATCAGTTAATAATAGGAACTGTATGGTACCATCTTTATAAAATAACAAAAGAATGATACGTATTACACACATGGGGTAATATTGTGAGGATATATAAATACAGAATACTATTTTTCTCTGAAGGGAAGGAATGGTACACACAGGTCTCTGTATTTGTGATAGTTTTATTTTTCAAAAAAATAAATAAGACAATGTTAATATTAATAAACTAGGTGATGGGAGTAAAATTATTTACCAGTCTCCATAAGATCTAAATACTGCCTACTGGGAACAGTAATAATAATAATAATAATAATAATAATAATGATTATTCAAGGAAGTGAGTTCCTAGAACCCCCAATCCATAAAACATGGAATGCCTCCTTGACTTTGTACCTTGGGAACTTCATAGATGCCTCAGCCACACTTGGATGTTTCTCTACTCCTTACAGTACATGCCAAGGATAATTGGTTTGACACTACAAAAGAAAAGCTAAAAATAATAATTCATATGGCTAAAATACCACATATGTTCAATTGCTACACATTTTAATCTTTTATTATTTTTTTATGTTTACTTATTTTGAGAGAGAGAGACAGCATGTGCACACACATGAGTGGGGAGGGGCTGAGAGAGGGAGAGAGAGAATCCCAAGCAGGCTCCATCAGCACAGGAGCCTGACAGAGGGCTTGATTTCAGTCTCATGAACCGATTAGATCATGACCTGAGCTGAAATCAAGAGTGGAATGCTCAACTGACTGAGCCACCCAGGTGCCTCACCTGCTACAGAATTTTAAAATTGGGTATATTCAAAAAAATAAATTAATTATTCTAAAATTAAATAAAATTGAGTATGTTCTAGATATAATTTCTCTTTTTCTATTCATAAATTCATAACTAAAACCAATTCTTATGTATCTAATTTATTACCTTTTAACCATGAGGCATAATAATCAATTCTCAAATTTAAAATATGAATTTTTGTGAAGGCATTCCTTGTGGATTATGAAAATTCTATTCTGGATTTCAGTCTCCACTCCTTAATGGTGGAGAAGAGTCAAACACAGGTTGTAAAACTGATAGAGAAGATGGAAGAGAAGCAAAGCCAGTCCCAACCTCTGGCCCTTGTGACTCTACAGGTGAATTTTGCTGGTGTGGTGACCTGTGTGGGCGCCCACCCATTATTTTCACTGTCCCAAGGCCATTGTCCTTGTCATGCAGGTGCAGAGAGAAGAAGCAGCACTTCATTCAAGGGCATATCATCACACAGTCTCCTTCCTTGTATATGAAACATCTTTTGGAAGCATTGAGTTACCCAGTAAGAAGTTATTTTGAAAAAAATGAAAAAAGCAAAAACCTAATTAGAAAATCTAAACAATTGGCCAGCATATCATATATTATGTAACGGAACAGTTTGTGTCTGTATTAGGTAATAATGTATAGAGAGCTAATGAATATATCTAAATCTGTAGATCTTGCTGTCTTAATGTGAAATAATTTATAGGTATGACTTTTCAGTCTGATTGAAATGATCATATTTTTCCTCTACAATTACAGTGGGGACTGAAATAATACTTTCCACTGTGGTCATCACTGCTGAACAACTAACCATGACCTTCATTAAGGCTTCTGCTCTGCTGGCAATGTTTACAACTATTGAAGTGAGTAATTTTCTTGCTGATATAACAATTTCATGGGTAGTAGTACTACCCTGAATGGCAGAACATTAAGACTAACTTCTGTAGGCTTTATTTTTCTTCAAGCGAATCCATTATGGCGAGAATTTAAGCCCTTACTGACTCTAGAATTGCAAGGCATAGTACTTATGTAATGGAATTATACTAAACTACTAATTATCTGTTGTACATTTGAAACTTAAACAATTTCATTTTCCATAATCACTTTTTTTTGCCCATTTCAGTTTCAATAACTAAATTCACTTGTTAAAATGACATTACAAAGAAATCTTTGGGGGAAAGATTTAGAGTTCAATTTATATAAAAATAATTATAAAAATTTAATAGTAATCTTTTCTAATATGTTGTGCTTATTAACAATAGAAAGTTCCCTATTTATATTATAAAGGAATACATTAATTTTCAGAGTGGATATGAAGTTACTGAATTTAGGACAGTCATATTTTTGCAGGGTTATTATTTACTAGTGTCGAGTTGAAAAATATGTTTTACAAACTTATACTAAAGCATTTTCTGTCATCATTTATTGCATTACTGTTCAAATATGTTATAAACTTACTCAAAATTAAGGGAGAATTATGACTTTAGCCTTTACTTTATGGATTATACTGTTCATGTTTTAGCTCAAAAATTGTTTCTAATCTTGCCTTACGTGCATACATCTAATTGTTCCTACCATGTGGAATTTGATATCCAAATTCCAGAGTTCTGAGGACTAAGTCCATATTATTAGGCAGATGAGAATGGAAAGATTTAAAACTATTGGGTACATTTGGAGTGATCTCTTAAATGTCTAGGAATTTCTTTTACCAACTACTGAGATCCAGGAAACTTTTGATGCCATATCACTCCATTGTTTAACAGAAAACACATTTTAATTTCGTGTTAAGTAAAATTGTTTTCTTTACACTAAATAATTAAGATGAAGAATCCTATCACTTGATAATTGCCATCTCTAAAGTACTGACTGTATCTCCATGACTTCATATACATAGATATACTGTCTCTATTAATTAAACCATATTATTAAGTGAATTTTTCAGATGAAGGCTTGAACATGAGAAAATGAAAATGACTGCAGGCCACAGGTGGCAAATGTCTAGAGCCTTGAGCACTGCCCTTGTTTATCTGCCCATTCTGTCTGTGTTCCTTCCTTTCCATCACACTCAGCACAGGACTGTGGTCAGTCCTAACCAGGGCAGCCACAAATGTTGCATGTGCCCTCTCTTCCACAACATAGTTAAACAGATAGAGTATCGCTCTCATGGGGACTTCAAAGGCAATTTAGGATCTGAAGGAAATCTTGTGTGTACTTGAACAGTCATTAAAGAAGTAGAAATATATGCCTACAATACTTTATCTGAAACATTTGGGACTGGGTCTATTTAAAAAATCATAATGTTTCAACTATTGGAAACATAACAAACATATCTTGCAGGGATCAGTGGAATGAGACTCTAATCAGACATCAATATTTTTACAGACAGGTTCATGAATCTTCATGCTAAGTAAGATAAATCTTATAGATAGCTTCTTTGTTTCATTGAAAATAAAGTTTATCTACCAAAAAAGCTGTTTACAAACCTCTACATTGTCTTTTTTTTTTTTTTTTTTACTTTTTCTTTTAACTAGGCTGCACACCCAATGTGAGGCTTGACCTCACACAATCCTGAGATTAAGAGTAGCACGCTCTCCTAATGGAGCCACCCTGGAGCCCCACACTGTCTTCTTTGTAAATTTCAGAATTGTGGGTGAGAGAGAGAGTTGTTGCTGAAAGTCAGGATTGTGGGGCAGCAGGAACATCAACTGATTCACCCTGTGCTACTCTCAGTGCTTAGGGCACAGCTTGATTTTCTCCTTTTGGCCAGACCCAAAATGTCTTTGCCTAGCTAGTTATAAGTAAACAAAGCAAAGCAAAATATAATATTTCTTGAATCTTCAACTGGTGTTTCATAAACAAACACTTCTTGAAAATGGTTTACAATGATAATTTATTATATACATATAAATATTTTATAATGGATATTGTAATAATAACATTCGGTTGAAACTGAGTATAATAAGAACAACTACTTGATGACAGATTCTTATTAACCATCATCTACGTAGACCTACATTGAGATTAATCGCAGATACCCTTGTTGGTCTTATAATTTATGGAGGGTAATTAGATCACTGTGGTAGATTCTGTATTTTCTTTTTTCTTTTTTTGGTCTTATTGGTTCATTCTTTGAAAGAGTCATTTCTGCAACTTGAATTATGTCCTCATCATTTTTTTCTATGTTGTTCTAAATCACTGGTACATAAGGCAATAGGAAAATTTGGTTAAAAAAAAAATACACACACACACACACACACACACATTCTATGCATACTTTAGTCACATATATTAACATTGCTATAATAATGTTCATGGTACCACAGGATAAGATTCTGAATTTTTTGACATTGACTCATATTAAAAGCTTTTATTTTATTTATTTATTATTATTATTGCTTTTCCCCCTGGCTCCCCATACCCTCAGGGAACAAGGGACAGCATTTTATTTATTATTTTTAAGTAGGTTCCACACCAAACATTGGGCTTGAACTCATGACCTGAGATCAAGATCAACTCAAGACTGAGCCAGCCAGGTACCTCATACTGGAAGCTTTTAAACAGCAAATATTATTTCTGTATACAAGAATGATGTGGCATTATGTAATTATCCCAGAGTAAAATAAAATAGAAAAAATATTCTCAGATTTAGGATTCAGGTTGGTCTTTATGGGATTTGCAATTAACTCTTTCTCATTTAAAAAAATGTTTATTTATCTTGAGAAAGAGAGAATGCATGTGTGCTTGCGGGAGCAGGGGAGGAGCACAGGGTGAGGGAGAGAGAGAATCCTAAGCAGGCTCAGTGCTATCAGCGCAGAGCCTGACTTGGGGCTCGATCCCATGATCCTGTGATCATGACCTGAGCTGAAATCAAGAGTTGGATGCTCAAGCAACTGAGCCACCCAGATGCCCCAAATCCTTCTCATTTTAGTCACCCAAGCTGACTTATTTTCTCATTACAGTGACTTTATAAAAAAATGAATATGCACTTTGCTCAATTTTGTATGTTTCCAAAATATTTTACACATACACAAAGTACAAGATAAATTAATTTTATTCTGTCCTAGAACTTTTAAACAATGCTACTATAGTCTTCACATGAGGTGATTATCATTATGTTTTAATTAAGCTTGATCATTGATAATATTGATAATTGAAAATATTGATAATTCTCATGAATACTGAATGCAATATTTTTTCAAAATTTTATAAAACATCAATGGAAAACACACATCATAGGAAGCAAAAGACTGGGGGACAGACACACAAAGACAGATGAGCAGTTATGAACCTATAAAGCAAACATTTATGTGTTAAATGTGCTAAATTCATTCAACTTAGTAATTGTCAATTTTTAAAACCCAAAGTCCATTAATTGTCATTTTACTTTCGCTCTGACCTAAGACGTCTGTATATTTAGTGGATTATAAAAATAATAATAATAAATAAATAAATAAAAGAGGAGGGGCTGAGGAGCTACAAAAAGTCAAGTTTATGTATCCCATAGCTTCTTCTCTTGAGTTTTGCATTGGGTTCTGAAAGTGAATTCCTGTATCAAATACATCCATATTCCACATCAATATATTCTAAAGGTTGCCACTACCTCTTATACTGAGGTTAAAATCACAATGTTCTTTCCTTACAAAGACTGCACTATTGATACCTAGTCACACACCTCAAGATGTATTGTTTTGATGGGACAAGAATAAACACACGAGGCTGTCAGTGTGTTCAACACAGACCACAACAAATTTAATAACCCAAGCTCTTTGGGTCCGTCAGGGACTGAACCTAGTACCTGCTCTCATTGGCATTAAGGTCCAACAAATTTAGTGAATCTCAATCCCACTTAGTGATGAGGATGGAGTATTCATTAATTCAGCATTCTTATTCTACAACTCTGTGTCATTTCATAGACTCCATCTACGAAGAATGCATCGAACCTCATCTTCATTGACTCTTCAGTTTGAGAGGCCCATTTCCTTTCATATTTCTCCTTCATGATCATTTACTAACAAACATACCCATGGCTCGGTATCTTAACAGAAGAGATGACTAATGAAATCTAAATAGTCATAAAAGGAAAATCCCCATGAACTAGATAAACACAAGAATTATAAATGTGATGAATAGGAATAAGATGCTACAGAAATTGATATTGCCAAGCGTATCATTTGAGCCACATTTCGATACTCATAACAATTACTTAGAATCAGCAACAACACACAGCTAATCAACTACATCTGTTCATCTTCACAGCTGTTATCCCGGAAAAAAATGCCACTGTGCTCCCCACTCGGCTCCAAACACGCTGTGATGGTAATGAACACCTATCCTGATGAGGAATACAGTCTAACATCTTGGAGAAAATTCAAACAGAGGTCCATTTGAAAGTCGGAGATATGTAGTTACCAAGGAAACTAGCTGGTGAGGTAGCAAAATGGTTTAACTTCCAGCTATATCAGTTTATTTTTTTATCGGAATCAACTTCCTATTCATTTTTACTTACTCCTCTAGAACTGTTAGAAAACAAAATAAAACCGCAAGTAATATAGGCCAGCATGTATGTAAAATACTAAATCACTTATTTGTTCACTCATTCGTAGTGAAGAAAATATATTTATTTTCCAGCCTTTACTAATACTTCCAGCCATATATACACATATACATATGCCCTTGTATTTACTAAGAGGAAAATGCAGAGTAGTAATTAACTAGTTAAAACTATGATAAGGTGTTAAGAGACCAGGGATAACTTACCTACTCAGGAAGTTCAAAGGTTGATTGCTTTCTTCGAAAACATATCATTTAAGCAAAATCTAAATGGAAATCTTATTAAGAGAAGGCGATGGAAATAACATGAGAAGAGTCCCAAATGGAGAGAAGCTTAGGATTGCCATGTTTAAATAAAACAGTTTACGGCCTGGATATGAATGGTCAAAAGGGTTGTTGAAGGAGGCTGGGTGAGGAGAGAGACTATGCCTCCCCTGTTCACTTTGTTAGAGGTTTGGGGCTTTGTCCTGAGAATAATCCGAAGCCCAACGGCGTATCTGAGCAGGGGAATAGCCCTTGTTTCAGGGAAACTCTATTTCGAAGAATATAGGACCTCTCGGAGGTGAAATATTCCTTCGATATCTCCACATAGTCTATCAAAATTCCTCAAATGCTCATTCTGTATTTCACCTTGTTGACCATGTGATCGCTCCTGTTGTCTTCTTAACCAGCTACCTGGAAATCGACCCTCTCACAGTCCTCAGGGCAGTTGGTCTGGAGAATTTATCTGTCTTCCTCCTTCTCGTCTGCTGTCTGGGCACCATGACATACAGATGCTGCAGCTCCTGGTTCTCGGAAATAGGGTTCCTCTGAAGCCTCTTCGTTCAGCTCTAAGGTCTCAACTCACATAGAGCCTTCAGCGACAGCAACTGCTCCAGTCTCACTTGCCAGAACTACTTTTCATTTACTGTGGGACTCAGCTAGCATTCATTTGAAAATTCAGATTTGAATTTACTCAGTTTTACTTTCTAAACTTAAAAATACCAAAGAACTCCAATAACCCTCATTAGCATGTGTCTCCAGGTTCTGTAACGGTTTGACCTTAATGTATTTCTCCTGTCTTGTTTCCGCAAAACTCTGCTTCCCTATGATTTCATTACATCTTTTGACTTTCTCATCCCTTTCCAGCCTTTGCTAATGCGTCAGCCTGTGGAGAACCTAATTATGCAACATGCGTTTTTAATTAACTCTCTGGTTTCACATGGAATAAGAAAAGCTACCATTTACCCGGTGCTTAGTCTGTGCCAGGCCCTGTTCCAACTAGGTTCATACACAGTGGTGCGGTGTGGGGCTGCTATTAACTGATCTTATTTGCCAACTAAGGACATTGAGGCTCAGAACATCAAACACCTGGTAGGGGGCAAAGCACGGATCTCAGCGCTCAAGCATTCTGCCTCCAGATCTCTCAGGCTAAACCTCGATGCCATTCATTCTCACATACCTCGCTGTGGGCACCTATCACATTTTTGGTATGATTTATGCAATTTTCTCTCCCACTAACTTTCTCTTGTCGTCAGCGTCCATGTTTTTGTTTGGATCTCTGTCTTTTCTTTTTTGGCCTTCTCTGCAAGAATGCAGTAGATTGTTAATAGAAACATGTTGAACTCTATGCAGTAGTGTTAGAGCATGTTAGAAGACTGCGAATCAAATCCTAGCTGCCCAGTTACCAGCAGTGAGACTTTGGGAAACACAAACTCTCTCATTCTTGGCTCCCTCATGTGCAAGAGATAATTCCAGGTAGTGCAACCTCTCCATAATGTATTGATGGGGACTGAATGGCGTGTGTGTGTGTGCACATGTGTGCGTACGCATGTGTATCTCAGAACAGTCCTTGGGTTGGCTCAATTAAATGTCTATGTAATTTAGATATTGCCTGT
Organism: Cryptoprocta ferox; assembly: GCA_028646485.1. Classification (NCBI taxonomy): domain Eukaryota; kingdom Metazoa; phylum Chordata; class Mammalia; order Carnivora; family Eupleridae; genus Cryptoprocta; species Cryptoprocta ferox. The sequence goes on from CM053559.1 coordinate 49,132,147, forward strand.
ACTATTTGTTATTGTTTTTACTTCCCATGTTTGCTGCCAATTGGGTATTCTCCCAACATATAAACTCTTATTTCTCTACTTCTTTTCAATAATGAACAAAACATTACATAAGGAGGAAATGAGAAATTGGATGTGACAGGTGTCTCGTCTGCAAATTTGCAGAACCAGAACGTTTTGATCCCATGCCTTTACTGTTGTCCTTTAGTTTGGCTTGTTGAACTCCTGGGGCAGCCGTGTCAGGAACCTGAGCCTGGATACACTAAAATGGAGAGAAGGTTTCTCACACTCTACTCTTCGTCCTTGTTTTCCTTGCCCTGGTAGTTCCATCCACCCCATTTCTGGCCCCTCTGGCAGGCACAGCATGTCCTCTCCATGCCTTTGAGGATTTGGCCTTTCTCTGGCATTTAATTCCCTGCTCCCCTTGGCCTGGGTCCCAAATATTGCAAAATATATGCCTGAAGCTTCCTTATCAGAACAATACTGCCTTTTCTAAGGAAACTATGAATACTGCTTGCTCTCAGAAATATAATCCTTACCATTTTCCTTTTCCAAAGGCAGTAGGTGAATTTTTCCAGCAACTAAATCCTCTCTTGTTATCTTCTTTTATTTCTACTTGGCCAGGATGACTGAAAAAGATGGCAGGGAGGCAGTGAAAATACAAAACCAGAATATCTGAATAAAAACTTATATAAAGAACACTTCTTATTCCCAGTCGAGGAGCTGAATAGATAACTTTATAAAATATCTAAAAACCACAAGTTCCCCAGCATCTTCTTTTTTAGTTCAGCATTATTCTATATGATAGTCTGTTTGCCCTGAAGACCAATTTTCCCATTTATTCATGAGTATTCATTCTCCCTGAACTATTGACTTTGACCCTTCCCTAATTAAAATAAATGGTTATCTTTCTGTTAGAAGTTCATATCCCAATTCTTTCTCATTAGTGGCCATAAATAACTGTTATGGGGATAACTCCTCATATCTCTGCCTTCACTCATAAATTTAATTGGAAACCCTTCTCTGGTGCTTAAAACAACATCTCAAACTAAGCTTTGTCCAGAAATACATGGAACTTTTTAGAAAATACCATTTATTGCTACATAGTTTATAATAACAACACACTGGATAGAAAATACCATGTCATTAGATAATTTTGCAATGACAGAAATTGCTAACAGTCAGTAACGAATGCTACCTCTAGAAGAGAAGGAACGATAGCAGCTAGGTTTCCCTGTCTCTTTACAGATGTTCCCTCCATAGCAACACATGAGAAGGAAATGAGTGTCAGACTGCTTGGGCGAGCTTGGCCTTGACCTTCACATTCTGATTCACAAAGTTCCCAAATCTGACTGCTGCATTATTACCAGTTGAACATAAACTGTGTGTAGTGGCAATTAACCACCTTACTTTACGTTGTGGGGAATGCCTTCTGCCTAAGTTGAGTTCATCGCTTTATACCTTGACATAAATCGACATTGTTTAGGCAAAATTCCCTAGAAAATGTTGTCACGACTTTGTATTGTTTTCCTTCCTTTGATCGGTAAACCACTTCAATACTGTGCTCAATTATAAATTCCATTTTACTTTAATCTGCTTGGACATCTCCCCCTGTCTTTCTCCCTTGGCTGAAACCTTGCAGTGGTGTTCATGGCAAGTCTTCAGATAGCCTTCAGGCAGGATGGGCTTAATTCTTCACTGCTCTTTGCAAACCATAATTTTCTCGTCCTTGGGCCAAAACCCTTCCTTCTTCAAACTTTAGGCCAACCAGTCATGCTAGCCATCCCTCCCTCCTTATTCTTAAGCCATTCACGTAGACATTTCTTGGACATTTCTGAACTGCCCATGTTCACTTCATCTAGATCAAAAGTATGCTATACACAGGCACCTGCCTTTATATTCGTACTGTGTTATAGGACATTTGTGATCACAGAAAGATCTAACAGAGGGTTTTGCTCTCACCTGTATCCATAGCTGAATGTTGTTGGACTATAGTAGACTCCCGACCTGGAGGAGACAATGGAAAACTTATTTCCTTTTCTGAGACTTTACATTGAGTCACACAGACTTGAAGAGTGATATAATAGATTGCAAGAGTACTGGTCTACTATAACCTATGCTGAGCTCCTCAGACCTATCCTGGTATCCTGTTCCCTAAAATCCCAGTTTTAACTTTCCCCCGTATTCAGTGCCCTACCTCCTTCTCCTTCTAACAACATTGGTGTCTTCATTAAATTTATCATCTCTATCTATTCTTACCTCACTTCCCTTTTTTTCCCAAAAAAAAATATTTCTTTGGAAAACACCCCAAGGACCCTATCAGTTAGTGACTGCTGTGTAACAAAGTAATCAAAAATTTGTGTTATTGTTACAACCATTTACTTATTCACAATTACTCAAGTTAGGGACTTAGTCTAGTCTCAAATGGGGCCTATCATCCATCTGCACTCAGTCCCAAGTTGTGTAGGTGGCTTTCCTGACCTTGGTTGTGCTCTTTACACATTCCTGGGTGCTTCAGCTGAAACACCTGGTCTGATTTGGGACAGGTTTCTGTGGTTCTTCATTTTCCATAAGGCTAGGCTGTGGCTGCTGTGTCATGGTATAATCAGGGATCCCAAGACAGAAAGAGGGAAAGCATTCCAGTCTCCTTGAAGCCTGGGCATGGAACCTGCACATCCACACTTCTGGTGCATCTGTTGAGCAAAGTAAGTCAAAGGGAAAATAACAGACACCATCTTTTGATGAGAGAGGTGAAGTGCAACATTGCAAAGGGAGTCACGGAAGAGTGAATGATTATAGTCAGGTTTGCAATTGACCACAAATTCCCCCTTAGGAAATCTCAGTTCCTCTTACCATGAAGCGACATCTTTCCTGCTTTCCGAGGCTGTTGAACTGCCAGGCAAAAATCTTTTCACTGTAGAAACTAATCCTGTGACAAAATCATGTTTGCCATTTTGAAATGGATTTCTAATATTCCTCAGAAAGTCTTTCAGGACATTTTTCCAAGCTCCTCATGGTCTATTTTAAACTCTCTCCAATCTCCTTGAACCACTATGATAAGCTATCTCAAACCTATGAGAGAGTGAGATCGAAACTCTGTGATGTGTCATTGTATGAGTACAGGTGTCATTACTCTGTGAAGCCACAGTAATATTGAAAGACCTGTGAAGAGAAAGATATGACAAATTTTATAAAGAATGAACAGAAAAAATGGCATTATTTGTAGTGCTAATCACCTGCAACTCATAAAATTAATGCATCATTTAAATAAAGAATAGAGTCTATCTAATATGGAAAAATGGGGAAAAACCAAAATGTTTCCGCTTTATACTTATCACTCACAATTATTAGTTGTGCACTGTGGGCAATGCATTATCTTCTCTTTGCCTCTGCTTATTAATCTGTAAAATAAACAGATTGAATAAAGTTATCAGTAAGGTTACTTATAGCAAAAAATATATTCATCCAAGGAATTTAATCGGGAGATATGAAAAACCCATCAGTTTAATGTTCTTCAGAAATAAAACAAAACAGGCCATTTGATGTTTAATGGATAAATATTTAAAAACATTCTTCTTAGGGATATTTCACTCATGTATTTTTAAAACTTCATTTCTTTCTTTTACTATAAGCACATTTAAAGAAAGGCAAAATTGTTCTATAACAGATATCCATCTGTTACTTCTTTTATACTTTGTTACAGTAACATATTTTCATAGCTATAGTATAATCACTTGCCTGTAAACAATGATAAAAACACCATTTAGGTTTGTGGTAATTTGAAGAAATGAAGAATATACAGATACACTAATGTTTCTAAATATGTAGAACATAACGATTCAGCTGTCACTACTGCTTAACTTTCAGGATAGCCAGCCGAGTTTATTTTCAAATTTTCTTTATAATAAATGATTCAGATATGAATGGGGAATTGAGTGCTTGTCCCAAGCCAAGTGGTAAAAAAGCTATGACTGAGAGTTCCCATTTCCCTGGGGATTGCCACTGTGAAGAGCTCCCTGGTGTCTGTAAAATGAAATGTTAAGTCCGTGACCCTCCTTCAGAGACGGTCAGAAACCTGGACCATGTTAATTTAGGCCATTCTTTAAAGCATATCCTAATGTGGGTCCTTGATGGGGGGGGGGTCTTGTAGATGGTTCATTCCATCAATCCTGTTGAGTGAAGTTACCTACAAGTGGGATTTTTCAGAAATATACCTAGAATTCAGGACTTTTTACTTTTATTGTTAGCATAAGGACTGCATGTTACATCCTTTTTGAAAAAAAAACTTTTTAATGTTTATTTATTTTTAAGAGAGAGACAGAACATGAATGGGGGAAGAGTAGAGAGAGGGAGACACAGAATCTGAAGCAGGTTCCAGGCTCTGAGCTGTAAGCACAGAGCCCAACGCAGAGCTTGAACTCATGAGCTGTGAGATCATGACCTGAGCCAAAGATGGACACTTAACCAACTGAGCCACCCAGGTACCCCATAACCCTTTTATTTAACAAGTAAAGTCCTTAAAATAAAATGAGATCTATATATTTAAATGATTAAATTAAATAAGAATTAATTTTAACCTCTCTTTCTATATTCATATTAATTTTCTCTATAAAAGTAACTTTTAATAATGCTGAAGGCATGCCACTCACTTTGGGACAGGCAGCCTTCCATTAGCCAGTGTCTTCTCCCTGGCTCTATCTGGGATAGCAAGCTCTTCTGCCAACAATTCCTATAGGTTGATGTGACTATTTTTCTCTCAAAACAAACAAACAAATAAAAACCAAACAAACAATGGCAACAACAAAGCCATATCATTGTTCTGGTTATCAGGAAACAGATAACCAGCTCAAAAGTTTTGTAGATTCCATAGCATGGGAGCTGTAATCTTCATTAACACTTTATTAAAGGTATAGGTTACCCATCAAAATGCATGCTTTCATCATCCCAAATGAAATATGACTCTATGACATAGATAGAGTCATAGAGTTATATTTGCAATAAGAAAATGGACATTTGCTATATCGAGTAACTTTCCACAAGTGTTACAGGTAGTAAATGCTGGAAGTAAAGGGGATCTACAACTATTAGGTAATCCTTAGCATACTTGGTAGTTAAGAATATGTGAATCACCATGCTGATTTATCACTTAGTTGGCTTTGATGTGAAATCAAAGGTTTTAGACTTAGAGACCTCTCTCATCCTTTCCAATACTGATTAATCTATTCTCAGATGCCAACGATACTTAGGTGGGAAGAGTGTAAAACCATCTCTACTGAGCAAAAGATGAACTAAGACCAGCTTTGGTCATCTATTTCTATACTCAATATCATTGACTCAAATGAATCATAGCTTACTTATGGACAGTCCTTGAAATGAGCCTCAGAGTTTAACTAAACCAGAATGGCTTCTAGTTTGAGATAATAGTGAAGCAACATTTCTTGATTTACCCATTTTTAACTTTCCTTTAAATTTCTTGCCCAAGACAGAAAAAAAAGACTGATATATTGCTGTTTTGTCCTATTCTAATATAAATTTTGTGGGCTTCATGGTCAATATATTGCAATGGTCCTAGTTTTTAGAATGTTTATTTATTTTATTTTTGAGAGAGAGAGAAAGAGAGAGAGAGAGGGAGAGAGAAAAAGAGAGAGCACACACAGGAGGGCCAGAGAGAGAGAGGACACAGAGGATCTGAAGTGGGCTCCCTGCTAATAGCTGAGAGACCCATATAGGGCTCAAACTCCTGGCGTGTGAGATCATGACCTTTACCCCTGAGCCCCTGAGCCAACATTGGATGTTTAATCCACTGAGCCACCCAAGTGCCCCGGCAAAGGTACTATTCTTGAACGTCCTTCTACTCCAAATGTTTAGAAAAATATAAAAAGAAAGAAAGAGATAGACACATAAGATCAACTTCACACTAAATATTCCATTGAACAACTAGGACTCCTGCATTGAAAGTAGTCAATTTCCCCCTCCACCTCCTCTTGATTTTGTACAAAACCACTTTACAGAGCTAATTCTTTCTCTTTCTTTCTTTCTTTCTTTCTTTCTTTCTTTCTTTCTTTCTTTCTTTCTTAAGTTTATCTATTTATTTTGAGAGAGATACAGCATGAGTGGGCGAGGGGCAGAGAGAGAGGAAGATAGAGAATCCCAACAAGGCTGCAGGCTGTCAGCACCCAGCCTGGAAGGGGGCTCGAACTCAGGAACCATGAGATCATGACCTGAGTCAAAACCAAGAGTCGGATACTTAATTACCTGAGCCACCCCTCAGGGCTATTTCTTTTCACCTCTTTGAACTAGATCTGGGGCAGGTTCTATTTTTCCTCTGGTTACACTCATAGCAAAATATGCTCTGGTGTCATCTAGTCACAAAACAAGTCTTACTTCGATAATTAATATGTCCAGTCCTATGTCATCATCAGAACCTTAGTTTTGATAAAAGAACTCTGAACGCTTAGGACTTCTTTCTTAGTTACAATGCCTGCCATGGGGACCCCCCAACATTGACTACAGAGGTTCTTAGGCCCTCTCTTGAGGCTTCTAGAAAGACACTGAGGAAAACCATTTGTCGGCTCTCCCAAATATAGGACCCAACTCTGGACCATGGGAGATACAGCCTAACAAATTCTATCAGGACAAACTCATTCCTATATTTGCTTTGCTCCATCATCAGGGCCACAAGTCCGCCATACCCTTTTATTTTCCTCAAGAATCTGTTAAGGTGGAGGTTGCTAGCAGTGCCATGTAACAGCATTTACATTCTCTGGGTGGCTCCTCTAAGTAGGTGATCCAAGTGAAATTCTCACCCTCCACTCACATACTCACAAACGCATCCTGACTTGGGGGAAGGGCCATACGCAATGCATGCAATCGTTCATTCCTAATTCATATTTCTAACCTGTAGTTATTTGCTCAGTGTCTCCAAACTATTTTAGAAGTTGGAGATCAGTTACAAGTTAAAGCACTAGTTGTCAGGCACTTTATTTCCCTGAAAGGAAGATGACTGTCTGACACCTCACTTGGGAATATGTCAGCTAAACCTCAGGTAAAACTGAAACTAAAATGCTTATAAGTCTATTTTAAACACACTGTTATAGATTTTCCAGATGCAGAACAATACTTAGGGATTGCAGTGTCAGGCTCAGTGAATTTCAGGTGAGTTTCAGGTCCAGAAGCAGGGATGTGACTTCAGATCCGGGAGTAAGCAAACGTCTAAGGTGGTCCACTACAGAGTGAGGTTGGAACTGCCCCCACTGGGAAGGCAGAGATGGCCCTAATTCATGAGCTCTTGGTCCTACGGAGAAGGGGACACAGCTTCATCCTCACTGCCAACTGTGAAAAAAAGGGGTACATGTAGTGCTGTGATCCTGATAGCACTGGCAGCAGACAGCAAAGGCTGGTCTTCCATGGCCAACATTGTCACACCATGGAAACTGACAAATGTTTCATATAGCTGTGTTTTCCTCTGCTAAATGATAAACACTTACCAGTCCTCTGATGAATATAAATATATATGCAGTTCAATACAATAATTGACAAAAAACCTGGAGGCGGTATTTTAATATTAGATAAAATAGATTTAAGGCAAAAATCTTAATAGAAAAAATATGGGTAACATATAATGATTCATGGAACAATACAACAGGGAATAAAAGTCATGAATATATATATTAACATGAAATATATAGAGGGAAAATCTATAGTAATACAAGGAAATATGAATAATTGCACATGAAAAGAGGAAATTTTAGTAAATTTCTCTTAGAAATTGATTAATCAAGTAGGCAAAATATTAGTAAGAAGATAAATACTTTGAATGGAGAAAATAAAGGGCTAAATTTATTTTAATGAGAATTATATACATATACACCAAATTTAAACAATAGGGCATTTTAGGAGCACTTGGGTGGCTCAGTTGGTTAAGTGTCCAACTTTGGCTCAGGTCATGATTCATGGTCTGTGAGTTCGAGCCCCACGTTGGGCTCTGTGCTGACAGTTCAGAGCCTGGAGCCTGCTTAGGATTCTGTGTCTCCTACTCTTTTCCCCTCCCCCATTCACACTCTATCTCTCTCTCTCAAAAATAAATATTAAAATAATAAAAAAATAAAAAAACAATAGGGCATTTTAATACCCAATTTTGAAGATTATGATAAAGATATGTATGTTCATATTGAATCTGAGTAAGTCAGTTTTTATCGATGTATCCTCATACATTTTCAGCTTTAAGAAAAGGTTTTTTTAAATGTGATGATTATTATTTAGTGTTTCCGTTTGCTAAGGCTGTGCTCAAACTATTCTGCGGTGTGTCTTATGTTTGTGGACACTTATATTCTGTAGTAAAAGCAGTAAACTGTAAGTCTCATTTTAAAACACACAAAGGATTTCATGAAAAACTGATTAAGAACTTTTAAAGCACTTAAAACAAAACAAAAACAAAAGGAAACAACTAAACAAAAAACCAAAAAAGCAACTTTTAAAGCAAAGTAGAAATCCTCAGAAGACCTAGAAACTGAGGCTCAGTGTGACAGGAAATGAAATGACAATTCTTGAAACCTTATTTATACCATCATATCTCATGTCAAGGGCCACAGACGCTGAGATAACCAGAAAAAGGCATTGGAAAAATTTGATCAAAGAAATAGTAAGATTGAAACCATGGACAAAACAAGAAATCAAAGACACACCAGCTCAACAAACAAACACTGTGCCCAATAGAATTAGAGACACGGCCAAAAATTTAAATTCAGAATTTCAGTTGTAAGTATATTTTCAAGTTAGTTTTACCCATTTATATATTGAAAAAGTCACTGTTGTTGTGAACCCAGAGAATCTTTTGACATTTACTAGCGTGGAGGCGCAAAAGAAGCCTTGAACGCATAGTATTGTGCAACTATTTGCCCATTGATAGAAGAGGAGGTGGGATTTTTAAAGAATTAACACACTGGAAGTAGTTCATGTGCCTATGCAGAGACTGGACAAATATAAGGATTTGTCCAATCAGAGGCTTTCATCCACCTTTGATGGTGTGATATAGAAAGAGGAACATTCTGGCTGAGGCACAACACTTAGGGGATATATTTGTTAAGGCCAGTCAATCACCAACCATATTAAAAGCAACTTATTGAGTATGCTTCCTTTCACTCAGCTCTATGGATATGTGAGTGGAGATTAAGTTATTGTTTTATTTTGCACTTTCCTGAGTTTTACTGAGGGAAAGATTCTTCTTTTATTAATATTATGAAAACTTCAAAAACTTTTTAAGTAAACTTTTTCAATATGAAATATTTATTCTAGACAGAGTGTAGACGATTATTAGAAGAAAACAGCATCTTGAAAGAAAAAGTTATTTATCAGTGGTCATTTACATTATTTCTGGGTAAGAGTATGTTGTCTCAGTGTTCAGACCTATCACAAAATTCGTTAAATCTTTTTGTTCGTTTTGCTAATCTACACATCTGAGTTTGGATTCTCTCCGTGTGAGACAACATCAAAAAATCTTTAAAAAATTTTATTTTGTTTATTTAAAATGGATTTTTTAATGTTTATTTTATTTTTGAGAGCAGCAGGGAAAGGGCAGAGAGAGAGGGAGACACAGAATCTGAAGAAGGCTCCAGGCTCCAGGCTGTCAGCACAGAGCCCCACACAGGGCTCGAACTCACATACCGGGAGATCATGATCTGAGTTGAAGTCGATCGCTTAACTGACTGAGCCAGGTGCACCCAAAACAATTTTCTTTTAGACATAGAACCAATGTGGCATGTTAGGCAAGCAATATTGAGCCAAATATCCTTTAATTAATGACTAATCATAAATATTTCAAGATACCTCATTAAATAACTTATTTTTAATGAACGTTTTTGCAATGTTTGAATGTGCTTTTACAATCTATTATTTATTTTTATTTCACAAGTTAACTTTTAATTTAATAGGTTGTTCTGTTACCTTTTATTTATGCCAATTGTTACTGGTTTTGCATTAATGCTAATGATCTATAAAATCCATTTTAAGTATATTTTATAATTTGAAGCTGGATCTATGTAAGTAAAATAATATTTGGTTTTAATATATGTTGTCAACAGTTATCTCCAGATTATGCAATTGGTAAATAAATAAATGAAGCTTGGAAAATATTTTCCCATATGATAATGACTCAAATCTTCTAGAGCCCCCATTATGTAAGACACTATGTATGAAAGAGGAGAGAGATCTCTTTTCAAAAAGAAAAATTAATTGCTTGTCTAATCAAGGTTAGGTGCTGTAGAATGAATTTTGCATGTGCTATTTCATTAAATTCTTGTAAAAATCTGAGGATTACTTTTGTACCTCTTAGTCTGAAGGTGAGAAAATAAAGCCCGAAGTGACCAGTAATTTGAAGTTACATTTAATAGTAAATCATGTGAGACATACCTGAATACCAGGCTTTCTCACTGCACCATACAGCACATATATCAATAGGAAAGTGGACATGAGTCATAATGATGCCTTCCCCTTAGGCACCTACACCAGAGATGGGTGTAATAAAAAATAGCATGTTTCAGTATGATTGCTGTATAGCAGCATACAAAGCTAAATTCTGCTCTGGTCATCAAGACATGGAAGAAAATCTGATTATTGCTCACAACCTGAAGGATGGGTTGGAGTCTTCACACAGAAGAGAATGAGAAGGTATGTCTGAGCAGATATACCCAGAAGGATAGAAAGAAAGGGTATGATGTAAGGACCTAACAAGCAATTCCAAAAAATAAATTTGGATGCTTCAAAATAAAATTATAACATTTTTCTGCAGCAGATGCTGTCTCTCAGATGTTTGTGACCATGTGTTTTCGCTCTGCCACTTGCCTTTGGAGGAGTCCTGTGGCCGCTGGTTACATCCAATAGACTGAGGGGAGAACAGAGTGTGTGGTTTCCAGACTGGAGCATGGAAAAGGATGCACCATGCTGTGGTTGTCTCTGCCCTGCTGTAGCAACATACGAGATCGGTGTTGCAGTGACCATGGTCACCATCAATGCTCCCAGCATTCCTCTTCTCCTTTCTGATCGTATTCATCATGGCAGATTGTACCAGTTGCATTAGGCACCATAGTTTTGATAAATAAGCCTTTTGTGTGTAAGGTCACTGAAATGTAGGATTGCACTTGCTACTATAACAAAACCTCAGGATTCTAATTCAAGTACGACAAAGTTATAATTAAAAGGATAAACTGGAAAAAAAAGTTGCAAAATAAGCTGGAAAGGTGCGAAAATCAATAACATGAAAAGTTCACCCCAATTAGAAGATGATTAACCACCCCCCCACTAAACAAAAGTCTCAAACTATGATGAAGATGCAACATAAATAGTGCCAAATTATGTGAATTGATAGTCTTTCTTCATTAGTAATTAGAGAGATGAAGATTTAAACAGCTACACATATTAACGAGTTTGTCTTTGAAGTTGGCTATTATTCCAAATTATAATACCAAGGACTTGAAGAATATACCACAAAACATGGCAGGGACATTCTGTGATTAGAGGCTGCATAAATTCTTTTCACTCTCTCCATTGGACTTTTGGACACTTCCCATAGTTTTCAGCAAGCATGCAATGATTTTGTTACTAGAAGAACTTCATTTAAAAACTGAAATCATTGGGGCACCTGGCTGTCTCAGTCAGTAGAGCATGTAACTCCTGATCTTGAGGTTGAGAGTTCAAGCCCCATGTTACATGTAGAGTTTACTTAAGATTTTAAAAAATGAAATAAAATAAAGGAAGTATTTAGGGTAATATTTGATTAGTATCCATATAGTGAAAGCTTTTGTAGGTATGGAGACATTTCAAGAATTCCAAAAGAATATATCTATCAATGTAAATATATTTTAAAAGTATTTGTGTCTTTAAACTACTATTAATGCATTGAAAAGGGCACCTGGGTGGCTCAGTTGGTTAAACCCCAATGGCTCAGGTCATGATCTCACAGTTCGTGAGTTCGAGCCCTGTGTCGGCCTCTGTGCTGACAGCTCAGAGCCTGGAGCCTGCTTCCGATTCTGTGTCCCTCTCTCTCTGCTCTTTCCCCCACTCATGCTCTGCCTCTCTTTCTATCTCTCTCTCTCTCAAAAATAAATAAACATTAAAAAAAGTAAGTAAAAGTACAAGACATTTTGTGTAAAAATGAAATAAGATTCAAAAGTTGCATAAAATTCAAGAGTGGGATAAAATTATGTTAATAATCTATAAATATCTAAATGTCCAGAAAGGCATAAGAAGGGCACCAGGGACTTTGCTGTGGTAAAGAAACCATTCAGTCCTGCTCCAGATCTGGGTCCCTGCCAGCATTGGGGGCAGGGTGGGGTGAGTCTGCACATCTGCCCAGCTTGGGCTCCCCCTTGGCTGAGAAGCTGAGCCTCTCCTGCGCCGGTAACTATTCCTACTTTGCCCTTCAGTGTTGGAAGCACTCTGCATACAGTGACCTGGCAACACTTTTTTTTGTGACAAAAATGTGTCCTACTGAGATGAGAGAGAGTGTAATAAATTGTCATTTCTGCCATAAAAATATGACCAGAAGAGAGAAGTCATGTCTTGAGTGAACTTCACACATTGAAAATGTCACGAGGGAGTTTTCTACTAGCTGTGGAAGCTGTAAAAACAGATTAAATTCTAGCGCCAGAGATATCATTACAAATCTTATAAAAAAGATCAAGATGGATATAGCGTTGCCTCTATAATTCGAACCTCTCAGATGTCTCAAGGTTCAGCAGGGAACATTAAATAAGAGTGAAGCATCCACAACTGACAGCAGGGAAAACTCTCAAGGGAATACTCCGTCTTCTGGATATAACACATTTAAAAGTCTCTTCCATTGAAAGGAAACTTTTTCAAGGCAGCATTGACCTGAACACTCCATGTCTCCTGTTTTAGAAAGTCCATGCAACGTGTCTGGGCTGATCCTCAACCGTGAGGAAATTCTGAGCAAAATACTGAATATTTGTATTCGTCTCAATCTTAAATTGTGATTGGCTATGAGAACTGTGTTAATCTTCAGTTTGGTGAAGAAATAAACCATCTGTTGAAGAACCATATGAATTAAACTTCTAAACGATAGTCACTGGTAACAGGGTTTGGTAAATGGCAACCCAGGATCAAATCCAACATACCACCTATTTTTGTACCATGAGCTACAAATAATCATTGCTTTTTATTTTATTTTCATTTTTTAAAAAATGTATTATTATTATTATTATTTTAATGTTTATTTATTTTTGAGAGAAAGAGAGAAGCAGAGTGTGATCAGGGGAGGGGCAGAGAGAGAGGGAGATACAGAATCTGAAGCAGGCTCCAGACTCTGAACTGTCAGCATGGAGCCCTACGCAGGGCTTGAACTCACAGACTGCGAGACCATGACCTGAGCCCAAGTCAGACACACTTAACTGACTGAGCCACAAAGAAGCCCCCAAAATAATCATTGCTTTTTAAATGATTAGAAACAAAACAAAACAAGACAAGGATTAATAATATTTTGTGACATGTGAACCATATATGGAATTCAAATTTAAGGGTTTGTAAATAAAATCTTTAAAAAAATGTTTATTTATTTTGAGAAAGAAGAAAAAAGCACGAGCAGGGGAGGGGCAGAGAGAGAGAGGAAGAAAGAGAATCTCAAGCAGGCTCTGTGCTATCAACACAGAGCCTAACGTCGGGTTCGGTCTCACAAACCATGAGATCATGACCTGAGTTGAAATCAAGAGTCAGATACTTAACCTGACTGAGCCACCCATCTGCTCCTTAATAAAATCTTAATAGAATAGTAACATTCATCCATTTATAAATTGTCCATGGTTACTTTCACCATGTAATGCAAAGTTGAGTAGGTGTGAGCTCATAGGGCTTGTAAAGCTAAAATTATTTACTACCTGGCCCCTAACAGCTAAAGTTTGCTGAACTCTAATGTGTATCATTTTACCTGCAAATATCTTATTTTCATAATTGGTTCTTTCGTTTTGCTATAAAATACAAAATAGTTTAAGCTTCATACATTGCAGCCTCAGGATTTATTTAAAAATACAAATCAGAAGATATTGGGAGAAAAAAAATCAAATTAGTATCTATTGTCTGAAAATAATAAAAGACAAATAAGAAGTGGTAAAAATTCAAGCCATGAAATTTAAAATGTATCGGACAAGGAAAGGCCTGGAATATTCAAAAGAACATGACCTGGCTTCTGACCTTACTTTCCAGATGTAATATTGAGAAAAGAAAATGGGTCTAAGATTTAAGACTTCCCATTAATATCAACCAAATCATGGGGGAAAAAAATAGACTGAAGACTGGTTCAGCAGGTTGGAGAAAATAATAAAGCCAAAGCAATAGAGGGAGCTTTCAGTTAAGGTCCTGTGCACTATCAGAGACCCATCTTTGCCAAATCCACCCTGAATTGGAAGAAATAAATCCCCCAGGGGCAGAATTGGCCTCTTGCTGGGCAAGGAGGATGTTAATAACCAGACCCCCAGGCAGTTTCATGGAAGAAAGATGCAAGTCGGCCAAGAGTAGAGGATGCAGAAAAGACTCATTCTTGCCTCATAATTCCTCACAACGCTAAATAATTGCAGGAAAGCAGAGAATTGCATTCACCAAGAAATAAGGTATAAAATAATAATATTTATACCTAGTCATATTGCTATATACACATGAACACAACAGTCAGAGATCCTCAAAAGGAAAAAAAAACAAAAACAAAAACAAAAATAATCAAGTAACATTAAACAAATAAATCTGGGAAAATTGTACCCAGTTCCAGTTCAAGCCAAAGCAAACCAAACCGAACAAGTCAAAAACAAAAAATGGCGAAATGAAAAAAAAGAGAGAGAGAGAGAGAGAGAGCCAATACTAGATAAACTATAAGAAAAATTTCAGGAATGGAAGAGCCGTTGCAGAAAGATGAAAGTATTGAGTCTGCTTAATAGAATTAAGTCTGCATAACTAGAAGGATGGAGTTTCCATTATGACAGTAAATATTATAAATCTTCCCAATGCAATACAGTAAAAACTAAACAAAGTTAGGATGTGCAGGAGAAACAGTGTGGCCAAATTAAAGCCATTATATGATTTTTAATAGCAAATATCAATCAATAATACTGCAAGTCATTTGAAATATTGTATAAAACATTTTTACCAAAATCTTTGTGTGTGCACCTAAAACTAATGTAACATTGTATGTCGGTCATGCTGAAAACAGATTAGCTAGCTAGCTAACTAACTAACACCTTTGAGTACGTGTGTATATAGCCGTTATCTGAATTATGGAAGCATGCATGTTTTAAAATTTTCTTCACAGTTTTCTATGTTAAATTTCTCCTTGATGTATATATAGAATAATTATAATCATGAAAGCCTAATTTAACATTTTTTAATGTTTATTTATTTTTGAGAGAGAGAGACAGAGCACGAGCAGCAGAGGAGTAGAGAGAGAAGAAGACACAGAATCGGAAGCAGGCTTCAGGCTCTGAGCTGTCAGCACAGAGCCTGACATGGGGCTTGAACTCACAGACTGTGAGATCATGACCTGAGCCAAAGTCAGACACTTAACAGACTGAGCCCCCCAGGCACCCACATGGAAGGCTAATTTAAAAATGGGGGTAATACTGTTGAGAAACACAGACCAAAGAGTGAAAAAGAAGTAACTTAAAATATTTTTAAAACCGTAATTCGTGAAAAGACATAGAGAAGGGAAAATTCTCTAAAAACTTGGGTCATCCCAGTAATTACAAAGGTTGTGGAATACAGGTCATTTTCGCTTTTTTTAAAAATTTTTGTTTATTTATTTTAAAAATTTTGTTTTGTCTTTATATTTAAAGAGTTAAAATATATTTATGCTATTATTTTAAGTTCAGAATTTCTATTTAATAATTGTTGAGAACTTAGAAAATAGAAGTAAATAGATTAAAAAAATAAACAAGCAGAACAAGGCAAGCCGCTACAGTGAAAATAATGCGGCCTATGTTCACAACCCCATCCTAGATAGTTTTCTTTTCAATAATAAGGATGTAACTCTGCACTATTCAATTTTACAATATTTTTTCCATATCTTTCCATATGTATAAATTCTTTTTTGTAACAATCCTTTTACTATTTGAATAGACCTCCATTTTGTATATCCCCTTATTTTTCACGCTGTGAACAATAAAACTTGCTTTTACTTCTCTCCTACCCTCATTGTATCTATTTATTAATCCAGAAAATATTTACTGACTGCCCAAACTGCCCTTTCAGCTCCTTTCTGGGAACAGTGATAGAGCTAGAATGATGGAGAAAATACACCCACTGCCTAAAGGATCTTATCAAAAGTAGTTTATCAAAAACAAGTAATGGGGCTCCTTGCCCTCCACATCTTCGGCCATACTTGTTATTCTTTTTCTTTTTAATTTAAGTCATTCTGAGAGGAGTGAGGTGGTATCTCATCATGATATTGACTTGTATTTCCCCATGATGACTGATGTTGAGCAAATTTTGGTGTATCTGTTGGCCATCTGGATATCTTCTTTGGAAAAATGTCTATTCAGGCCCTCTGGACATTTTTTAACTGGATTGTTTTGTTTTGTTTGGGCTTTTTTTGTTGTTGGATTGTATAAGTTAATTATATATTTTGAATATTACCCCTTTATCAGATATATCATTTATCAGGTATACCCTGTCCCATTCAGCATGCTGCTTTTTCATTTTGTTGATGATTTCCTTCACTGTGCAAAAGCTATTTTAAAAAGTTTGATGTAGCTCCAACAGTTTAATTTTGCTTTTGTTTCCTTACCTTAGGAAACATATCTAAAAAGATATAGCTATGGATGATGTCAGGGCAATTGTTGCCTGTGTTCTCTTCTAGGACATTTATGGTTTCAGGTCTCACACTGAAGTCTTCAGTCCATTCAGAGTTTATTTTTGCGTATGGTGTTAGAAAGTGGTCCCATTTCGCATTGAGGAGGGCACTTGTTGAGATGAGCACTGGGTGTTGTATGGAAACCAATTTGATAGTAAATGATATTAAAAAAAAAGAGAAAAGAAAGTGGTCCCATTTCATTCTTTGCATGTAGCTTTCCAGGTTTCCCAGCACCGTTTGTTAAAGAGATTGTCTTTTCCCCATTGTATATTTTTGCCTCCAAAAGGAGTTTATTTCTGTGCTCTCTTTTCTGTTCTGATTAACTATGTGTCTATTTTTGTGTCTGTGCTATATTGTTCTGATTATGACAGCTTTTTGGTATATCTTGAAATCTGGATTGTGATACCTCCAGCTTTAGTCTTTCTCAAATTGTGAGGAGAAACAGGAAATATTTTTGCACCTTCGGTGGAGATGTAAATGGTACAACCCCTGTGGAAAACTTTCCTCAGAAAATTAAAAATAGAAATACTCTGAGATCCAGTAATTCCACAACTGCCTATTTACCTAAAGAACATGAAAACACTAATTAGAAAAGATATATACACTCCTGCATTTATTGCAGAATATTTACAATAACCAAGATTCATATCTTGCAACCTAAGTGTCCATCAATAGATGAAGGATACAGAAGTGCAAAGAAAAACAAAGTGCGCACACACATGCACACACACACAGAGGAATATTATGCACCCATAAAAAAGATGAGGGTTGTGTGTGTGTGTGTGTGTGTGTGTGTGTGTGTGTGTGTTGTGTGAATGATAACATGGAGGGACCCAAAGGATACTATGCTAAGTCACATAAGTCAGACTGAGAAAGATGAATCCCATGCCATTTTACTCATATGTGACTCTATAAAACAGAAGAAATGAATAAACAAACAAATGAACAGAAGAATCCAACCCATAAATACAGAGAACAAACATGGTTACCAGAGGTGTGAGGGGGTTGAGGAGGTGGGCAAAATGCATGACGGGAAATGGGAGATACAGACTCCCAGTTATAGAATGGAATAAGTCAGAGAAATAAAAGCCACAGCATGTTGAGTATAATCAATAATATTGTAAGAGCATTGTATGGTGACAGACAGTAGCTACACTCATGAACATAGCATAATGTATACAGACATCAAAGCACTATATTGTACACTTGAAACTAATGTAACTCAAAATTGTTTAATATATAAATAAATAAGGCACAGTTGACCCTCGAACAACATGGGGGTTAGGAGTATTGGCACAGTTGAAAATCCATGTATAATTTTTGGCTCCTCCAAAACTTAAATACTAATAGCCTACAACTGACCAGAAGGCTACCAAAAACATAAACAGTTGATTAATATATATTTTTATATTATATGTATTATATACTCTGTTCTTATACTGAAGTAAACTGGAGGGAATAAAATGTTATTAAGAAAATCATAAGGGAGAGAAAATACATTAACAGTATTGTATTTCTGGGTAAAAATCCACATATAAATGAACCACATACAAATGCAGTTCAAACATATTGTTCAAGGGTCTACAGGAGTACTATCTAACTTGTTTGACAATGTTTTAAATGATTCAAATATTGGGGGGCTAGAGGCCTACATTTTCAAGCATTCAAACAGTTAACTTTTTGTTTTTTGAGAGAGAGACAGAGAACATGTGAGTAGGGGAGAGATAGAGGGAGAAGGAGAGGGAGAATCTCAAGTAGGCTTCACGCCCCGCGCAGAGCTCAATATGGAGCTTCATCTCATGACCTTGAGATCATGACCTGAGCCCAAATCAAGAGTCAGACGATTAACCGACTGAGCCACCGACTGAGTTAAACAGTTCATTTTATTATTATTTGCCTTACATTAAAGATATCTGAATTATAGGCCACCTGGCTGGTTCAGTTGGTTAAGCATCACTTTGGCTCAGGTCATGATCTCACAGTTTGTGTCCTCAAGCCCCGCGTTGGCTCTCTGCTGTCAGCACAGAGCCCACTTGGGATCCTCTGTCCTACTCTCTCTCTGCCCCTCCCCCACTCATGTTCTCTCTCTCTCTCTCTCTCTCTCTCTCTCTCTCTCTCTCTTTCTATACCCCCTCAACAATAAATAAACCACTTAAAAAATAAAATAGAGTTTTCTGAATTGTAGATGCTTGAACAGTAAGGAAAGTGCTTCAAAAAATAATAGAAAGGAAAACAACAACCACAGTTAACAAAACAGTGTGATACGTGTGGTAATTTTTAAACAAGAAAATAAGGTATCTTTTTTATTTTGTTTTGTTTTTCACTTTCAGAATCTGGAAGCTAGGCCAGTAGGCACCAGGAGCTCAGAAATAATCTTGAGTTCATCGTTGAATAAATGCATGGCTAAATTTGTAAAAGAATGACAGGAGGTAATAGAAAGTGCTAGGGGGTATTCTGTTGCTTGTTTTTATATTTAGAAATCATGTTTGCTATCTTTATTTATATCTTTGCTTTCCATTTCTCCTGTTTCTCCTTCCTTCCTCCTTCCTCTTCCTTTCATTTCTCTTTCCTCTCCCTTATGATAATTAATTTTTTAGCTCTCTATTCAATTTCAAAAATTTTCCAAATCTCAAAGAGTCCATCCAATGGTTTTTATACAAGTTTTGTCATGAAGTCAAAAAAAATTCTTGCTTTATCAGGAATACATAAATGTACATCAATTCACTCCATAGTTTTATTATTTGTACACTAAATTTTATATTTTCAAATTAATTTGGAACATGCCAAAAATCTAATTTTATTCATTTCCAAAATGGTAAGCACTTAGCTGGATGCCTTGCATTAATTAAGCCATCAGATTCTGTTGCTATGGAATACTACTTTGCCTCTTGTTTATCCTTCCATTTGTCTGTCTGTCTGTCTCATTCTACTGGACAGTACTTGACCATAGGAAAGCCATTACACTTTAAAGTGTTAATTTGTTTTCACAATTAGTCAACTTTCAGTTTTTTAAAGCTTAATACATTTTGGTTCAAGATTGCATTTAAAGTCAAGATTAGAGGGGTGCCAGGGTGGCTCAGTTGGTTAAATGTCAGACTTGCTCAGGTCATGATCTCACCGTTTGTGAGCTCAAGCCCCACATCAGCTCTGTGCTGGCAGCTCAGAGCCTGGAGCGTGCTTCAGATTCTGTGTCTCCCTCTCTCTCTCTGCCTCTCCCCTGCTCATACTCTGTCTCAAAAATAAATAAACATTAAAAAGTTTTTAAAATCAAGATTAGGTGTTGAAATGTGTTTGTTTTATAATAGGTACATTTGGTAAAAAAAATCATGATTTTTATGCCTTGTCGATTGTGTTTATAAACCTTAATATATATCCTCTGTGCCTCATTTAATGTTTCAAAATGTCTAACCTTACATACTTTGCTTGTTACATCTTTTAAATATTTTTAGGTAATCTGTGTACAATCTCTCTAGTTGACTAGTACATAAAGTTAAAATATTTTAGGTTTAATGCAATCCAATAATTATGTTATTTAACAAGGATGGAACATTTTAATCTGTTTAAATGCATTCTCATAAATAAATAATGTTTTTACTGTCATCATGTTTCATGATTTTTCTATGTTTTTAGCTATTTTCGATTTTTTGTTACTTCATTACACTTCCTTTACTTGTTCATTTCCATATGTAAAGATATGTTCATAGCAGCCTTCTTTATAATAGTTGAAAATTGAAAACAATATGAATATAATTTAATAACCAAATTGATGAATAGATTACAGTTTATGTATACAAAGTTATACTATGGGAAACACATCCTGGAAGATAAACCAACCAATCTTGAAGACACAAGTTAATAAAAAATGACTATGTTTGGGGCGCCTCATACTTCATGAGTTCAAGACCATATTGGGCTTTGCACTGATAGTGTGGAGCCTATTTGGGATTCTCTCTCTCCCTGTCTCTCGGCCCCTCCCACACTTGTGCGTGTGCTTCCTCTCTCTCTCTCTCTGTCTCAAAGTAAATAAGTAAACTTAAAAAAATACCTGTTTTCGATTCAATCTATTTCAAGGTTATTTGTCAAAACATATGTTCTTAGTGTTTCATATTTGCCTTTTATCTTCTTAAACTTATCAATGTTCTTATGATTTTCTTAGATTAATAAATACTGTCTTCTTATAGGCATTTAAAGTAGGATTTATTTAGCGCTTACTGTGCTGCAATCTTTCTTGGTAGTAAAGTGGCTTCATATTTTCAATTTTTATGACCAACACAAACTAATAATAAAAGTAATAATAATTTTACAGTGTTAACTGTATACCAGACTTCTTTACATAATTAATACAGATGATCCTCTCCAAACCTATGAGGTGAACATATTTTTGTCCCCCTTTTACAACTGAGGGTACCGAGGACAGAGAGGTTCAATGACTCGGCAAAATTATATGGTTAATAGGGATGCAGCTAGTAGCTAGGGATTAACTCATGAGAAAGAAGCAAACGATGCTCATAATGCCCTCACCCTGAAACACAGTAAACAATCAACATGGCAGACTATTTTGTCTGACAGGTGATCTATAATGGTCTTTTTCATTTCAAACAATTTCTTACAATTTTCTGTCAGCCTGGAGCTAATATTTTTCTATCTTTGTGTTAATCTACAAATAACCCAGTTTGCTTCAATAACCATTATACTCATTATTATATTTCTACTCTACTGCATTATACTAAACAAATTATAAATGACTACCCTATGTAGTGAAGGAAGTGATTTGTTTTTGTTTATAAAACTTAAAGCATAGTGGAATTATATTTTTTAATCTTCATACTATCTCTAGGAAGACATTAAAAATATTATCTTAATTATTCTTAGGAAGTCATTTGGATAAATGTATCTAAAAATCTTAGTAGACAAAGAATTTAGAAATTGGAAACCATTCATTTTCCATTCATGAGAAAAAGTATAGAAACTGAGGATCAATGAAATCTTGTTAGGACAAAAATATATTTATCAACCAGATTAATTTTGTTTTATGCCCATTTTTGATTGAACAAAGATTTATTAAACAAAAGCTTAATTGTAGGCAAAATCTCTGCTCCTATGGAATTTATAATCTCATGGAGGGAGATAGTCAATGAATAAGGAAATATTTAGGGGTGCCAGAGTGGCTTCGTCGGTTAAGCATCCAACTTTGGTTCAGGTCATGATCTCACTGTTGGTGAGTTCAAACCCCGCGTCGGGCTCTGTGCTGACAGTTAAGGGCCTGGAGCCTGCTTCAGATTCTGTGTCTCCCTCTCTCTCTGCCTTTCCCCACTCTTACTCTCTCTCTCTCTCTCCCAAAAATAAACATTAAAATTTTTGTAATAAATAAGTAAATTTTAAATTACATAATATATTGGATGAGCTCTGTGAAGAAAACTAAAGCAGGAGAGAAAGGGAGGAAAATGAAAGGACTATGAAATTAGAAATACTAAATACATAGGTATGTGAAGTTATATATATGCTTATATAAAGTGATATATATGCAATCTTTGTTTTTATATAAATATGACACTACTGCATATACTTCAGTTTTTCAGGGGCAATTAAGAAAGGTTATTTTTCTAAAGTTTTGGAAATTTTCAGAAGCTCTATGTTAAATGTTATTGCCAAATGACATTTGGTAAGAACATGTTAAAAGTTCTTACCAAAATGAATATATATATGTATATATATATAACTTTGTTGGTTTGTTTATATTTACAGAAGTTTTAAGTTTGTCATAAAATTGAAGAAAGTGCAGAGATTTCCTTTGTATTTACCACTCTTTTATGTGAGTGGTCTCTCTAATTGTCAACATTTCCCACCAGAGTGGTGTATTCGATATAATTGATGAATCTATATTGACAAATCATAATCACTGCAAATTCATAATTTACATTAGGGTTTACTTTTTGTGTCGTACCTTCTATGAGTTTAGACAAATGTATAATGACATACGTCCATCTTTATAGTGTGAAGCAGTTTCACTGTTCTAAAAGCCCTCTGTGATGGGCCTATTCAGTGCTTCCCCACCACCCCATGGAAACAACTGATAATTTTAAGGTCTGCATAGTTCTGTCTTTTCCAGAATGTTTTATATTCAGAATCACACAGTATGTAGCCTTTTTAAATTAGTCTTTTACACTCAATAATATGTGTTTAAGCTTTCTCCATATTTCTTGTATGGTAGGAATATGATTAGTGTTGTAAGAAATAGCCAAACTATCTTCTAAACTATCTTCCATATCATTTATTCATCACCATCAGCAATGAATAAAAGTTCCTACTGTTTTACGTCTTTGCCAGTGTTTGGTGTGGTAACTGTTCCAGATTTTAGCCATTGGAATAGACATGTTGTGTTCTCTCACTATTGTTTTATTTTGCATTTCCCTGATGATATATGATGTGGAACATCTTTCCTAGGCTTATTTCCCATTTATATGTCTTTGGTGAAATGTCCGTTAAAGTCTTTGGCCCATTTTTTAAATTAGATTGGTTGTTTTAATGGTTGAGTTTCAAGAGTTCTTTGTATATTTTGGATAACAGTCCTTTATCAGGACTTCTCATCTTCAACATTTAGTTCTTTTTTAAGGCTGGATAATATTTAATTGTATTTATATACCACATTTTATTTATTCATTTATTATTTAATGGGCATTTAAGTTGTTTCCACATCTTGACTATTAGGAATAATGGTGCAATGAACATGGGAATGTAAATGTCTCTTCAAGATCCTGATTTCAATTATTTTGGATAAATACTCAGAGATGGGATCTCTGGATCCTATAGTAGTATTTGTGTGTGTGTGTGTGTGAGGAATCTCCATACTGTGTCCATAGTAGCTGTACAAATTTATATCTGCACCAACAATGTACAAAGGTTTCCTTTTCTCGATATCCTCACCAACACTTGTTTTCTTTCTTTCTTTCTTTCTTTCTTTCTTTCTTTCTTTCTTTCTTTCTTTCTTCCTTCCTTCCTTCCTTCCTTCCTTCCTTTCTTCTTCCTTCCTTTCTTTCTCTTTCTTTCTTCCTTTCTTTTTCTTCCTTCCTTCCTTCCTTCCTTCCTTCCTTCCTTCCTTCCTTCCTTCCTTTCTTCCTTTCTTTCTTTAAAATAGCTATTTTAGCTGCATACAGTGATAACTTATTGTGGTTTTGATTTTAATTTTTCTGATTATCTTGAGCACCTGCTGGATATCTGTATGTCCTTTTGGAGACATGTCTTCAAGTTCTTTGTCCAATTTTCAGTTGTGTTTCTTGTTTTTTTGTTGTTATTGTTTGTTTTTGTTTTTGTTTGTTGGTGGGGTGTTTTTTGGCTGTTGACAGCGGAAGTCTTTATATGTTTTAGAAATTAACTATCAGATGAATGGTTTGCAAAAAATTTTTCTTGTTCTGTAGGTTGCTTTTGTACTTGTTAATTGTTTCCTTTGTTGTGAAGGTTTCTAATTTGATGTAGTGCCATTTGTCCATTTTTGCTTTTATTGCCTGTATTTTTGGTGCCATATCCAAGAAATCATTAGTAAGACCAATGTCGTGAAGCTGTTCCCATATGTTTTGTTCTAAAAATTTTATAGTTTTAACTCTTAATGACATTCAAACCTTACCTTTAAGTATTTAATGCATTTTGAGGTTGTTGTTGTTGTTGTTGTTGTTATTGTTGTTTGGTATGGTCTAAGATTTCAATCAGGGTAAAAGAATAGTTTTAGAAAAAGCCATATTGTCTTCTCCCATCGTTTCCCCACATACTCACTTAATAACTGGAAAGAACCACATTCCCTGAAAAATTAGAAAGATTTTAAATTAGTAAAGTTACTAGTTTTCTCCAAAAACTAAATTGAAATCGTGCTCCCGGCACACACTCTAAAATTTTCAAATATGTAAAAGTGCCCATACCATCTAAACCCAACAGCAATCTCTTCTCCATAGTGTGAAAAATCACTGGTGATTTGTGCTTTTTATGAGTACTATTTTATTCCAAAATATCATCTTTTTGAAAAAGTACTTCTTGCTATATTGCAATTTTTAGAGAACATGTATTAAAAATAAAAAGTATATTTGAACTATGGAAGGCTTCATTGATTATGGCTGGCAAAATGTGATTCAAGTTTTAAGTTATTGAAATGAATTATTAAAAATAAAAATTTATAATGGAGGGAGATTTTAAGAATTATTTTCTTATTTCCTAGCAAAGCAAATTCTTATTTTAATATTGCATAATAAATTGGGAGCTACATCTCTTACATATTCAATTATTTTATAATATTCTTGGGATATAACACAAAGGAATTTGGAAAACATCACTTGGTTGTTATCACAAACCATACTCAGAACACATTAAGCTTATAATTCTTACTTAAAATTCTACAATTTGGATGTATTACCAATTATCTTTTTAGAATCTGTTGAGAGATTTTAGGTTTTTATCCAGTATTTTTTAATCATAGAAATGCTTTCTGTGTAATCCTTGTACAGGCAGTCCCTGATTTATGATGGTTCTACTTATAATTTTTTTGATCTTACAATAGTGTAAATGCAATACACATTCAGTAGAAACTGTGCTTGGAATATGGAATTTGGATCTTTTCCCAGGTTAGCAATTTGCAGAATTACACTCTCTTGTGATGCTGGACAAGGGGGCAGGTCCCAGTCAGCTACAAGATCATTAAGTGTAAACAACCCCTACACTTATGATCTTCCTGTACCCATAGAACCGTTGCTTTTCACTCTCAGTACACTATGCAATAAGTTACATGAGATATTTAAAACTATTATTAAATAGTATTTGTGTTAGAGATTTTGCCTAACTGTAGGCTAACGTAGGTGTTCTCAGCACAAGGTAGGCTAGGTTAAACTATGATGTTTGATTGGTTAAGCGCATTAAATGCATTTTGACTTCAGGATATTTTCAACTCATGATGGATTTATCAAGACATAACCTGGGGCACTTGGGTGGCTCAGTTGGTTAAGCATCCAACTTGGACTCAGGTCTTGATCTCATGGTTCATGGGTTTGAGTGCCGCATTGGGCTCTGTGCTGACAGCTCAGAGCTTGGAGCCTGCTTCTTCTTCTTTTTTTTTTTAACGTTATTTATTTTTGAGAGACAGAGAGACAGAACGTGAGTAAGGGAAGGGCAGAGAGAGAGGGAGACACAGATTCCAAAGCAGGCTCCAGACTCTTGAGCTATCAGTACAGAGCTTTCCGCGGGGCTCCAACTCAACGAACCGCAAGATCATGACCTGAGTGAAGTCGGCCGCCCAACGACTGAGCCACCCAGGAGCCCCTACTGGAGCCTGCTCTGTGTCTCCCTCTCTGCCCCTCTCACTGTCTCTCTCTGTCTCTCTCAAAAAAAAATAAACAAACAAAAAAGACATAACCTCATGGTAAGTTGAGGAAGATCTGTATAGCCAACAATGCAGATATATTTATCTCAATGAATGAATAACAGCTATTCAAAATTTTGTTCATATATGAGGTTGAAAATCCTTCCCTCTATTTATTATGAAAGCTTTTAAAAGTTTTTTATGTTATCAAAAATGTTGCTTTTTAAAAAAGTCTTCTAAGTTTTACCTGATTAATGGCGCTATTTTATTATGTTTAGATTATTGGACTCTATGGGATTTCCTCTGAGATGTAAATACAGATTATTTCCAAATTGGTAGCTAGTATTCCACCTGCATTTATCAAGAAAATAAATAAATTTTTCTTCCAATAATAAATGCCAAAATGTGTTAAATCCTCTTATCATTTGGAGCTATCTTTAGACTTACTTGTCTTTCCTTCTGTACTACAAGTTTTTGTCATTATGATTTTATAATTCATTTCAGTATTTGATAGAGCTAATTTCTCATCATTAGCTCTTGATATTAGTATTTTCTTGACCATTTATATTTATTTTTCAAATAAAAAAATCTATCGGGGTCCCTGGGTGGCTCAGTCAGTTGGGTCAGGTCATGATCTCGCAGTTCATGAGTTTGAGACTGAGTTGGGCTCTGTGCTGACACCTCAGAGCCTGGAGCCTGCTTTGGATTCTGTGTCTCCCTCTCTCTCTGCCCCTTGCCTGCTCACACTCTGTCTCTGTCTCTCTCTCAGAAATAAACATTAAAAAAAATATCAAATTTACAAAATATATAGACAAATTCCTACAGAACAGACACTTGTACTATTGAGTCTGATTTCATAAGAAATTGTATGTATTCTGATTAATTCAAAGGATCTTTTATATTTCTTTATAAAATTTTACAGTTTTATTTAAAAAGATCAGCACATTTTTGTTCTTTATATTTACATATTTTTTAACAGAAGCAGTTTGAAAATGTAAATTATATCTAATTTTCATAACATATATGGGCTTCTCCATAAAGGTAATGTTTTATTAAGCAGAAATATGATATAAATGTTCTTAATGTGTTAAACCAAAAATTAAGTTTTGAGCTTATACCCTGTGGCAGTAAAGGCGCTAGTCGATGAGGATACAGTGGGTAAATAAAATATATTTGTGCCCTCAGTGATCTTACAGCTTAATGGGTTAAATAGATTATGAAATACTAAGCAATAAAAAATAAACAAAAAACCTTAGCAACAGAATTAGATCTTTTGTTGCCAACTTCAGACCATTTCCAAATACTCCAAATGTCGTGCTATTTTATAGTCCAGCATATGGGTCTTTGAGTGCCCCAATTTGTCTATTAGAGAAGCAAAAATAGCTGGCTTGGTCATTCTGCACACAGTTTACTAGACTTGGAGAATGGCTCAAGTTTAAATGTACAATATAGAAGAGAGAAGTGCACATTTACCCCAAAAGAAAACAGCAATGATAAAATTATTAAAGCAAAAGTTTTATTATTTAAAGTGACTAGGTGGCTGATCAAAATTTTCAGTAGCATTGGATTAGTGTGTGCATGTGGCTACAGGAAATGAGCCTATAAAGATTGTAATTTGATATAATCGACTGGATCATAAAATTAGCAATCTAAAGTGTTTAGCCTTCTTATATATGGGCAAGTTACTCATATAATTTTATTTGAAGGAGTAATTCATGATTACTTTTAAGAAAAATAAAGGGAGAAGCAATTCTGTAACTAATGCTTCATCACTACCTATAGTATTGAACTTTATAGTTCATTATTTTTTCCACATATTGTTTTAATTAGTCCTCAGAACAAATTGAGATGTTAAAACCAGATGGTTGTATTTTATTTATATATTCTGAGATTAGAAAATTGTAGTTTAATGTTTTTAATGTTTATTTATTTTTGAAAGAGAGACAGAAAATGAACAGGGGAGGGACAGAGAGAAAGGGAGACACAGAACCCAAAGCAAGCTCCAGGCTCTGAGCTGTCAGCCCAGAGCTCCATGTGGGGCTCGAACTCACAAACCATGAGATCATGACCTGAGCCGAAGTTGGCCGTTTAACTGACTGAGCCACCCAGGCACCCTTGAAAATTGTAGTTTAAAAGACACATTGTTTTGAATAAGTTCCATCGTTATAAAGAGATTCAGAATATGGTTTTTAATATAATGGAAATAGTAACACAAAATTATAGTGTGAGTCACAAAGCATATTTCATTTTAAGGGTTAAAGGCCTATCTTTGCTCCTTCTTCTAAGCCATGTGAATAGTTCTTAACATGTTCTTCTGCATTTGGTCTATTTATTCAATTGATGATGGTGCTAAATACACTTTCTTAGCATTTTCAGATCAATAAAAAGTAAATTTATAAAACTTTTATGTGCACTAAATGTGTAATCTTTTCTATGCATAAAACTTTTCATTTGGAACAAGGTATTAGTTGCATTTGAGAACCAATAACAAAGAAAATCCATACTCACATAAATTTTTACATGCAATAAGTCATATATTTCTATCTAAAAAGTATATGAGATTAAGAAGACAATTTTCCCATATAGTAATAACCAAAATAGAACAATTTGCTGAACGTTTTGTTTTTACTGACTTTCATTTCCATGGAATCTATAGAGCTCTTTGAATACAATCAATTATGGAAACGAAGAGAAGACCGATCTAATAATACCTCCAATACATAGAAATTACAAATAAATTTGTTTCAAATAAAAGTTCAATCGTATCTTTTTTATATTGCACAAAACTATGTACTATAGGAAAATAATCTAAAATAATACACTGATATCACATCTATTTTCTGTATCTCTTGAATATCGGTAGTGTTGTCTCATCCAGAGTAGAAAGTGAAATTTCCAATTATCATTTCCAAGGTCGTTTGTGTTTAGGTATGCTATTCCCTTTGGAACAATTTTCAAAGCACAGTACATACCAAGACAAGCTTTCTAATTTGCAGAAGTGAAACACCTTGTTTCTCAAATTAGTAGAAACTTATATCTAACTGAAACCATTATTAGTGGAATCATGGCTTGGGAAATGAAACCACATGGCATTCTCCTATAAGAAACTACTTAGGCATTTGTTAAACATAATAATTTCAATCTATAGTTTGAGGAAGATGTTATATTTTGCAATTTCATGGCATATATTTTGAAGTATGTTTTCTGAATTTTGTTAATTAGAACACTGTCTAAATCAGTTTGTATTTTGTTTTAATTATGTCATCCAGGTTGTGCTATTATTTATATCTGTATGTGCACTTAAATGCTGCCTTCTGGACTTTTTAATTTGTTGCAGAATATTTGTAATTAAATCCTAAAGAAATCTTTACATCCAAGTTTAACTGCAAAATTAATTCCATCTCCTTTGACCCAAGTTGTTAATTAGTCATCATTCTTATACTGAATTCTATAATTCCTAGATTTTAGGTGGATAAAATAAAAATGTTTACATGGAAGACATTTACTAGCTAGAAATATTTGCATATATGTAAAATGCCAGGCATTGTTCCAGATGTTTTATAAACATTGTTTCTCTTTAAACCATCTGACCACCCTATGAAATAAATATTATTATCTATCCCACTTGGGAAATAAGTAAAGGTTCTCTAAGTAAAACAACTTGACCAAATTCATACAATTATGTAGAGTTGAAACAATGATTCTCACTCAGGTCTTCCTAACTCCTGAGCCATCATCTGTCTTGATTGTCTTAACGTTCAACAGTCAGATGTCAATGTCTCTCTTCTAGAAGATTTGGTGTTGTAGTCATCTGTCCTGGCTATAAAAAATTCTGCCTCTGGTCTCATTCAAACCTGTCACACTTTAAGTTCCCTTTTGTCCTGAATCCTCATCTCTCTTGTTTCATTAATACCTATCGATATCATCTCCAACAACAAAATATGAAAGTCCAATAAAGATATATTTGGCATTTTTAATGCTTATTTTAATTTGGCCTTCCTTAATGAATAAAGTTTGATTGCGGTAGAGGCTTGGATCTGAGTCCCTGCTCAACCACTTAACCACAGGATACCACGGCTGTTGGACAAGCCATCACCAATGGTCACACAGCTGGGTTTAGAATACATTGTGCAATGACATATGGTTAATTTTTAAAAAGTGGAAGAATAAATAAATAAAAACAAGCTGTATTGAAGAAACAGTAAAATTCTGCAGTTGAGTCAACAGAGATTAGAAAAAATGGGTTTTCCATCTTCCCTCCTCCCACAGAGACATGAGCTGTGGTTGACTCTCCAGTGAAACATCTATACCCTGATGGATCTCATTTTCTCATAGAACAAACATGAGAAAGTGATCTTGCTGCAGAGGAGTTAACTGCTCAGTGCTAACTAAGGTAGTTTTGGGACACTACCTAACCAAGCAGTTTTCTGAGAACATCATCTGCGTGGACCCCATAGGCCTTGAAAATGTTAGCATGTTAGAGTGCCCTCTGCCAAGAGAAGAAATAAACACATCCTGTGGGAAATAACTGAGCCCCCCATGCATTCCATCCTTGGGAAAAAGGGGTTCCAGGTACCAGGTTTCCAGGGCAACCCAGGTGTCAATCTGAACCATTTCCAAACAGTTCTCTGCATCCCAATGCCTCATTTACTTCACTTGCAAATGGTGCCAGTATTATGATCTACCTTACAGAATTGGTAAGATTACATGAGTTAATTTATAAAACAAACATTTCAAATACAGTAAAGAAGATCTAAGTGTCATTTAGTGTTGTTACCAATTTATTCTATGAAATATGCCCATCGTTTCAGACACATGGCCCAAACAGCCACCAATACATAGAAAATACCAATGCATTTAATTAAAATATATCTTCTATTTTTGTTGTTATTATTGTTGTTGCTTATTTTGAATTACTTATCTGTTGACTATACATTAGGATATTTGTTGCAAGCAGAGAAAGAGAATAGGTTTTGGAGACATGAATGTGGGCTTTGGAGTCAGGCAGAACTGCTTTGCACTAAGTTTGGGCCTCTTGCTGTTTAAGTAACTTTGGGCAAATTACTTAACTACCCTGAGGCTCGCATCCATCATTTGCAAATGAGTTAAAATTTATATACTGAGGTCATTAGAAGAATAAAATCAGATAACCGTCAAATGTTGTCTGACATACTATAGGTGCTTAATTAATGCTAACTCCTTCCCTCACCCTGCACAAGATTTATAGCCTTTTCAAAGCTAAAGTTTATTAAAAACCAAAATTAAGATTTATTTGATTTTAAAATTGCTTAAGAAGCCAGACACTCTGGTTATTTAGTTGATTCAGCTGTCTGATAGAGTTCTTTAGAATTACAGTAGTATTATTGCTCGTGAATTTTTTATGAGATTGAAGTTACTTACATAACAGACGCTGTGGCCTACGACTATAATGTTAACAGTGAATTATGCCCCACTTCAGTGGCGTTCAGCAGATTTAAGCACTTTTGAGTAGGATGCTTTGTATTTGTGCAGCATTCCAAAATTTCCAACCAAATCATCTGATAGTTACTGAACATTGTGAATTTTATGGTCAGAATTAACTGCTCATGTATTATGAAAGCAGGTAGGAAGGCACACTCCTTGAGAGGAAAGGTGATTCCCTTGTAAAGGAGAAAAAAAGTCAGTGCCCATTTAGACTCACTAACCTGTGAGAGCATTGCCACCCTCCACCAGGCTTTCTGGAGGAATGAAGCCTACAATGGATAATATAATAATCAAACTTGAGTATATCACTTCTTTGAGGCTGGATTCTCCCATCAACTCATTGGTCATGTATCCTGCAGTAACTAAAACCTTCTGCCGATCTCTCTAATGACAGAAATGGTCTCTTAGCCTCTTTCCTGGCCCTGAACAAAGTGTGGCAGTGTTGTATTCATGTGCTCTTACCCAAAACCCCCACCCTTCCTTCCTCTATCTCTGATAAGGAAAGAAGTATGCTTCGTCATGTGTTGGGGGACCATAACATCCAGTCTCCAAATCATGACAGTTTGGAAAATGAAACAGCACTATTGAAAATTATACCAGGACAACAGGAGTCCCTAAAAGCGCTCTGAGCAAATGTGGACACCTGGTCACCTTATTCAGGGGTTTTCAGGAACCAGTTATGCTTGGTTGTCCTTTGAGCATTTACTCTTGTAATTCCTGATCTTTTCCTCTAATTTCTGGATACCCAAAATTGATAAAGTGCCCCGGATGAGCTATCTTGTTGCATTTACTCAAAGCTTCGTTAAGGCCAACATGTTGGCCTTAGTACATTGATCTCTCCAACACTTTACTTAAATCTCATCTAACCACACTGGACTCCTCACTCTTGGAAATTCTGGGTTCACTCCTGCTCAGGACTTTTGCATTTGCTTTACCCTCTACTTAAGCTGCATTTCTCCTAAAACAATATGCCCCCTTTTTCCTTTAGGTCTTTGCTCAACATTGCCTCCTCAGTGGGATCTTCCTAGTTTACCTCAACTAAAATGGTGACCCACCCTCTCACTCTGCTCCCTGTGTCCCTTCCCTGCTTTATTTCTGCTGAGTATTTGTTTTCAAATAAATTCTACATATATAACTTACATATATATTGTTGTGTCTACTGTTGTATTTTCAGCATCTACAGTGGTGTTTGGCACCTGGTATTTAGTAGATATTATGAATTTGAGTGTGTCCATGACCTTGTACCTCCCTTGTTTGTACCATCCCACCTTTTTTTCTTTGTCTGGGTAAGCTGTGTTCATTCTTAAAAATTCAGGTCAGTTGTAACCTATTTTAGGAAGCCTTCCCTGACCTCCATGTCTGATATTTGCCAATAGGGGCTATCACACTCATCCTTTGTTCTGAACTTACATCATATCTCTTACAATTTTCCTTCAACTTGCCTACATTAGCATTAGCCTAGGAGCTCCTTCAGACTAGGAAATGGAATTGTATCTCTATTCCTCTAGTTCCATATAAGGTTTGTAACATTGATTGAATTATTTACACACCTCCAGTGTAGGGAAACTCGCTACATTTAGTGTCAATCCACTTAACCTTAAAGAATTCCATGGTTTTTTAATTTTTATTTTTTAATTTGTTTAATGCTTATTTATCATTTTGTGTGTGTGAGTGTGTGTGTGTGTGTGTGAGAGAGAGAGAGAGAGAGAGAGAGAGAGAGAGAGAGCACGAATGGTGGAGGCAAAGAGAGAGGGAGACACAGAATCCGAAGTAGGTTTCAGGTTCTGAGCTGTCAGCACAGAGCTGCACTCAGGGCTTGAACCCACGGACAGAGTACAGCGAGATCATAACCTGAGCCAAAGTTGGATGCTTAACCGACTGAGCCACCCATGTGTCCCAATCCACTTCATCTTCAGATGGTTCTGATGTTCACGAATTTCTCCAAATATTTTTCATAAGTTTATTTATTTATTTTGAGAGATACAGAGATAGTGTGAGTAGGAAAGGGGCAGAAAGAGAAGAAGAGAGAGAGAATCCCAAGTAGAGTCTGCACTGTCAGTGCAGAACCCAATAAGGGGCTCCGACTCATGAAACTGCAAGATCATGACCTGAGCGGAAACTGCGAGTTGGTACCTTAACTGACTGAGCCACCCAGGAGCCCCTCTCTAAAATTTTTTATTCACCCTTTCATATGCCTAATGTTCCCTCGGTTAATCAGTTCAACCTGATGCTTTCTAGCACTGTGTATTAGGTGTCACATATAAAGATTATCTCACACTTTCTTCAAAAAGTTCTATATTATTGGATCTTAGATTTAGGTCTGTAATATATCTTTGAATTATTATTTTGTTTTTTGTATATGGTGTGGAGATTTTTCTCCCCCTCCACTTCCTCCTACTCTTCCTCCATTTTCTTCATTTTCTTTTCTTTTTCTTTTTTCCATGTGTATATCCATTCATCCTGGTATCATTTGTTGAAAAGACAATTCTTTCCCTCATTGAATTGTATTGGCACTTTTGTTGAAAAGTGATTGACCATGATTGTTAAAATAAATTTCTGGACTCTGAATTCTGTCCCATTGACTTAACCTATTCTTTACCCAATACCACAGTGTCTTGATTACTATAACTTTAGAATAAGTTTTGAAATTTGGTAATGGGAGTTCCCCAATGTTGTTCATCCTTCCAAAAACTCTTTTGTCTTCTGGACCATTCATTTCCATATAAGTTTTTGGATTGACCTTCAATTTATAAAAAAAAATGTACAGAGAGATGTTGATAGGGATTCTTTCAAATTTGTTGATAAATTGGGTAGAAAATGGTGTCCTAACAATACTGATTCTTCCAACCGTGAATATAGAATATCTTAATTTATTTAGCTCTTTAATTTCTGTCCACAATATATTGTGCCTTTCTCTATACAAATGTTATATCTTTTTAAATTACATTTTATTCTTGCCTATAAATAACTATGATAGGTTTTTTGGTGCTTTTATTTCTTTATTTCTTTTTTTTAATGTTTATTTATTTATTTCAAGAGAGAGAGTCTGTGTACTAGCAAGCACGATCTGGGAAGGGGCAGAAAGAGGGAGAGAGAGAATCCCAAGCAGGCTCTGTGCTGCCAACCCAGAGCCCAATGTGGAACTTGAACTCATGAACTGTGAGATCATGACTTGAGCCAAAACTAAGTGTGATGGTTAATTGACTGAGCCACACAGGCAACCCTGTTTCTTTGTTTTTTTTCAGTATATATCATGAGAAATTTATATTGGCTGTATCACTAGACATCGTAATTTTCAACTTTTTTCTGCACATTTATTATAAAGTTTTTAAAGTTGATTTCCCACCTAACAGGTCCTAGTTTTAAGACAAAATTGTACATCATATGCTTGCTTCATTTACTTTAGCAAGAAGCAAGAGATCATTATAACCCAGTAATTCTTCCTGAGGCTAAGAAGAGCAATATGAAGTCAAAATAGTAATGTATTCAAACACCTTTGCTTATATATTATTTTATAGCTTTTGTATTATGTTCACATATGCTATCTGATTTTATTGTTACATGAACTCTATAGAAGGAAAGTCATATATAATTATCTCTCAATCAGGAAGAAAGCAGGGTAAGCTTAGAAAGATTATGTTCCCTAGTGCTTTGCAAAGTCTGGGTGAAAATTAGCAAAGCCTGATCTTTCTCTAGAGCTCTTTTCACCACTTTATAAAATACATTCATTTAGGGGACAGAATATGAAAATATATTCTGCCCCATTATTTGATAAGCTATCTCTTGGATGATATTTTCCTTCCTGATGATTTGAAAGTTTCAAGCCATATCTCATCATCTGGAATAATTATTCACAAATTGAAATTAGAATCAATGACTAAATCATAAATTCTCTGGTGTCATTTCACACTAAAAAATGTTACAGTTATGAAAAAAAAGTTAAATTTCCTTATTACCCATGAAAAAAATCAACTTTTTAAAAGCCCTATTGACTGTCCATAAAAATTCTCCTTGAGTTTATAAAGGTCTATACATTTATTTTTATAGGAGTCAAGTTTAGAAAATAGGCAGTGCTTCTCATTTATATTCAATGTAATCATCTGTTATCTATTTAAACCAGATAAAGTAAATGAGATAAAGGAAATAGGCGCCAATTTACACTAGCTATTAAGTTTCCCGGGGGTACGCTATTAGAATTTTTTTAGAAAGGGGTTTGTTGAGATTGTCCTTCAGTTTAATTTCATTCAGTAATATCACTAATGACCCCATTAAGGGCATTAAAAGTTTCCTTTTCTGATCAATCTTCAGAATATTGAACTTTATAAAGTACCTACTGACTAATCAACTAAATATATCAAGGTCACCTTTAAGATGGAATCCTAAAGTTAATTGGGTGTTAAGACGTGTTACACAACTCTCATGCACAGGTAGCTGTTTCCTTTAAGCACCAGGGTTGCACCAAATTACTTCACTTGCTCATTCAACAATATATTTGGAAGGCAGGAAGACTTTACTCAGGAAGACTTGTAATAAATTGGAAGGAAAAGTTGAGTCCATAACACTTTTCAAAATGCAGTAAATGCATTTTTATACATTATAACTAATATTAGTTTGGATGTTTACAGTCTAAAAATATACAGTCAAGGGGCGCCTGGGTGGCTCAGTCGGTTGAGCATCAGACTTCGGCTAAGGGCATTATCTACTGGTTCATGAGTTCAAGCCCCGCGCCGGGCTCTGTGCTGACAGCTCAGAGCCTGGAGCCTGCTTCAGATTCTATGTCTCCCTCTCTCTCTCCCCTCCCCCCTAATGCTTTTTCTCTCTGTGTGTCTCAAAAATAGATAAATATTTTAAAAAGCCTCTAATATAGGTTTGTTCTGAAAAAAATTACAGTCTAAAAGTGAATATGTGAACAAGAAGTTCCTTGGGTTTCTCTCCTCCATTTTTTTCATTATCTTTAAATTCACATCAGGGGGTAAGGGAAGAAAAAGTAAGTTTTATTTTGTGTTAATTACATGCTAGTCATGTGCTCACACTGCTGTTGAGGCATATTACTTAAGTTTGATCATAGCTTTGAATTGAATTGAAAGTTAATAATTTTTTCTCCCAAAAATTATATACATACACACATATATACCATTATATAGAGCTTATGTTATCTGGGGACAAACACATGGGTTATTAACAGAATTTCTCAGTAGTTTAGAATTAGAGGGGATACAGTCATATAACAATGAGAACAATCTCATTTTGTAAGGGACACAAAGACAGTAGGAAATTTTATTGAATTTTTCTAAATGGGATAGAATTGGTGGCCTAGATAGGTTTTGAAAGTGTTTCTCCTCATCCCCAGATGTTACTGTTGGGTTTCCTGGAAGTTAAATACTGAGACTGATTGTGTACAAGAAATGTATTGAGGAGTGAGGTGGGGGAGGTAAGGAAGCAGGACTGAGTCAAGAAGTTGAACTCCCACAGTGACCTTAGCCAATCCTTCCCCATGAGGAGCTCTAAAGATAAAAAGATAATCCAGTTCTGTCACAAAGGGGGCAAGGGAGTTGGCCTTTATCCCTTTCCTTTGGCCAGTCATTCTATGTGGGGTGCCTTCATAAATGAAGGGTGACCCTGAAGAAAAGTGGCTCTCTCCAGCCAAGGGGATGTCTCAGAAAGGGACACCACTGAGAGATGCCTGTGGTCAACCATCTCAGCAGCTATAGAAGGAGTGTTTCATCCTGGAGGGGGTGCTTGAGAGGTGCAACCCCCCCTACACTGCACTGAAATTTACACAGTGCATTTCACTGGAAGATAGAGTATCTTATCTTTTCAAGAGTGAGACACTGAAAGAAACTGATGGCTTAAAATGATCTTCTAGGGGCTCCTGGGTGGCTCAGTTGGTTGAGCATCCAACTTTGGCTAAGGTCATGATCTCATGGACTGTGGATTTGAGCCCTGCATCGGGGCTTGGGCTGACAGCTCAGAGCCTGGAGCTGCTTTGGATTCTGTGTCTCCCTCTCTCTCCACCCCTCCCCTGCTCGTGTTCTGTATCAATAGGGGTGACTGGGTGGCTCAGTTGGTTAAGTGACCAAATTTGGCCCAGATCATGATCTCACAGGTTCGTGAGTTTGAGCCCTGCATAGGGCTGTGTGCTGACAGCTCAGAACCTGGAACTTGCTTCAGATTCTGTGTCTCCCTCCCTCTGTCCCTTCCCTGCCTGCACTCTGTCTCTCTCTCAAAAATAAATAAACGTTAAGAAAAATTCCCATGAATATAAAGTTATATTTGAGGTTAGGTTTTGACCATATATTCATCATTGTGATATATACTATCTTATGTATCCTTATAGTAAATCCTGAAAATGATTATGTTGAAAACAAACATAATACTGTCAGTACCATCCAAAAGACATCAGTGCAATGAGTTCACTCATTGTACTTAAGACCCCATGTACTGAGAGCACATAAAGGATACACAGAGAGCACATAAAATATCCTAAACACCGTCATACATTTATTAGGAAAGAAACATGAGAGAGAAAAAACAAAAAACAAAAAACAAAAAAGCCTCCATTTAAAATTTGCTAATTTTTGCCTTGGAAAGACCCAGGGGAAATAATTTAAATAAACTATATCTCTTTAAAATACTACATGCAGAAAATTAATGTCGTCTTCTTTTTCTGGCTAAACATTTTTTTCCTCTATCTAGAAGGAGAGACATTCTAATGCATTCTATTGACCTTAGGGTTACCTCATAGTAGTTTTCTAGACATTTCATAAATACTTGTGGTTGCTTTCATCTTCATGATGATGATGTTTTTCTCAGTGAACGATATTTTTAAATGTAAGGCCTGACCCAGCATTTCTCTCCTCACTTGCTCTCATTGCCTCAAGTTATTCAAAGCTGACCTCAATATCTTACCCTTGAAAAGTTACTAGGAAACTGGTGGGTACCACTGAGCTGATAAGTAGCCCAGCTTTGTTAGGCATGACAAAACTTACTATTAACTCTCATGTGGCAGGGAATAATCAAGGCTATAAAACACTTTAACAGATTGGAGAATGTTTAACATAATCCAGTAGGACTACCTAAGTTAAACAAAACATATTTACTTAAAAACCTAAACCCTTATAAAAATTCCAAGAACAGGTTTTAAGCAGATTTTGGCTATAACACTGCTCCATGAAAGGGAAAGGAAACATAAGACCAAAGGAAAAGGCTGACAAGTCCAGCTTAATAAGAAATGGTTCACTAAGAGGACTTACACACAGAAGTGTGTCTTGGTCAACAGCAAGGTAGGTAGATCTCTGCAAGGCCACCTCCCATAAGACCTGTTTTTAGAGCTCTGGAGACCACTTGGGAGGAAACGTTTGAGAATCATAATCATATCTCCAGAGAAGACCAAGGTCATTATGTCCTGAGGGTGTATCTAAGGGTGTGATAAAACAAAAGAATGAGTGTACAGGGTGCTTTGCTCAAGAAGGCTTCAGATCACAGAGTGGTCATCATAGTGGATTTGTCCAAAATGGCATCAGGCTGGTTCACACAAACATGTTTTTCTCTGACCTACTAGGTAGAAGGGTCTCTTTTTTTCTCTTTTTGTCCAAGTGTTCTTGAACTTCTCCCTAAAACTCCCCACCTCAATAGATATGGATTATTATTTTTCAAGGTTTTTTAAAAGTTATTTTTGTTTATTTTGAGAGCTAGAGAGCAAGTGGAGGAAGGGAAGTCAGAGAGAGAAAGAGAGAGAATCCCAAGAGAACCCCAACAAAGGGTTTAATCCCAAGAAAGAATCGCAATCCTGCCTGTTGCTTGACCCCACCAACAGTGAGATCATGA
The DNA here is from genome assembly GCA_028646485.1 of Cryptoprocta ferox. Classification (NCBI taxonomy): domain Eukaryota; kingdom Metazoa; phylum Chordata; class Mammalia; order Carnivora; family Eupleridae; genus Cryptoprocta; species Cryptoprocta ferox. The sequence goes on from CM053559.1 coordinate 49,171,614, forward strand.
CCTGAGCTGAGATCAAGAGTTGGATACTTAACCTACTGAGCCACCCAGGGACCCCAACATGGATTATTTTTTTAAGTGAAAGCTAAAATTCTTCATTTAGTTATTTAAATATAGACACATGGATAAATACAGATATAGGATTGCTAGATAAATAGATGATGATAGATAGATAATAGATAGATAGATAGATAGATAGATAGATAGATGATAGATAACTTCTTTATAATGGTCTCTAAAGGTAAAGAAGAAATTAGGACATGAAGACACAGATGACTAAAATGAGCTACCTGAGGTCATTTGTGAGTTAATGCCAGAAACAACAAGTCACTCCATTTCATCTTCTTTCTCCCCTGACATGTACTCTAAGGTAAATACCACTTCCTGCTGAGAGATTTGTGGGGAAGTGAAAAGGTATATATCTGTAATCCAAGTCTGTAAGTTCTAGGAACCAGATAAGAAAGCCATTTGGGGATGTGGGTTGGTAGTTTTTAAAAGCAGATTCTTCTTAAGAGAAAATGTGGGAACAAGGGAGACACTGGAATTAAGAATTATGGGATCAATTAGTGGAGGATGACGTTAAGAGGAAATTGAAAACAGCAAATATTTGGGAGCTAGCTGAAGCTCAGGGGAATTGGGACCCTTTGATGGAGCGGAAGTCAATTAGCCCTCAGCAGGAAGTCAACAGAGGCCTCCCAAATGGTTTAAAAGAGAAAAAAGTCAGTCAAATGTAAATGTCTACTTGGCCCCAAATGAATGAAGCTATCTTAAAAAACAGTGATAATCAAGGACTTTACTAGAAACTTCCACTTCCAGGCAAGAAGGAATAGGAATAAGTTTACCCTCTCACCTAAAACAGAATGTGACAATAGTTATGAAACAATCGTTTAAAGACACTAGACATCAGGGCAAAGAGGAGAGGAATCTTGACAAAAGAAATGGATGAGGTGAGTCCTATGATCGTCTGTTAACTATCTTGAAAGAGTTTCCAGAGTGAGATTTAGATACGGTGTATCAGTCAGGTTTCTTCAGAGAAACAGAACCAATGGGATGGGAAAGAAAAAGATAAATATGTATTGACTTGTGTGGTTATGGAAGGACTGGCAAATCTGAGACCCATAGGACAGGCTAGCATCTGGAAACGGCAATATCTCTATGTTCCATTCTTGAGGAAGAATTCTTTTTTCTTTGGGAAACTTCTCTTTTTGCTCTTAAGGCTTTCACCTGAAGATGAAGCCCATCCACATTGTCAAGATTAATCTCTATGACTTAAAGTCAATTGTGAGTAAATGCTAATTACATCTATAAAATACCTTCACAGGAACAGTTATGCTAGTTTTGGACCAAAAAACTAGCCAAGGTGATGCATACAATTCACCATTACAGGTGGGAAACTATATTCCCCCTCCCATTTTTTTTTTAAATTGAAGTATAGTTGGCATAGAATATTACATTAGTTTCAGGCATACAACAATTGGACAATTTTATACATTACTCAATGCTCACCACGGTAAGTATCTGTCACCACACAATGCTATTACAATGTTATTGACTACATTCTCTATATCCTTTTCATCTGATTTATTTTATAATTGAAAGTTTGTATCTCTTAATATTTTTTATTTATTTTGCCCATTCCCCTACCCACCACCCCTCTGGGAACCACCAGTTTGTTCTCTGTATTTAAGAGTCTGTTTGTTTCGTTTATGTGTTTGCTTAGTTATTTTTTTAGATTTGACAATTAAGTAAGATCATCATGCATTTGTCTTTCTCTGTCTGACTTATTTCATTTAGCATAATATTTTCTAAGTCCATCCATATTACACAAATGGCAAGATCTCATTATTTTTATGGTAATATTAGTTACCATAAATTTACCATAAAATTCCATTTTAATGGAATATTAGTAATATTCCAGTGTGTGTGTGTGTGTGTGTGTGTGTGTGTATACATGGGGCGTCTGGGTGGCTAAGTCAGTTCAGCATCTGACTCTCGATTTCAGGTCAGGTCATGATCTTATGGTTCATGAGTTCCAGCCCTGCATGGGGTTGTGCGCTAACAGTACAGAAGCCTGCTTGGGATTCTCTCTCTCTTCATCACTCTGTGTTCCTTCCCTGCTTGTGCTCTCTCTCTCTCTATCCATCAAAATAAATAAATAAACTTTAAAAATGTAATTATATATGAAAATCACACTAAATTTAAATGATCTAAACCTTTTATTTCCTTTTTCTGAAAAAAATTTTATGTTTAGTTTTTGAGAGACAGAGAGTGCAAGTGGGGAAGGGGCAGAGGAGGGAGACAGAATCAGAAACAGGTTCCAGGCTCTGAGCTGTCAGCACAGAGCCCAATGCAGGGCTCAAACTCATGGATCACGAGATTATGATCCGAGTTGAAGTTGAACGCTGGACCGACTGAGCCACCCAGGTGCCCCAAACCCCCTTTATTTCTAAAGAATAGTTTTGTGGAACAGTGAATTTTTTATTCATATTATTTTTTGAATATATCCTCCACAGTTTTGATGAGAAATCAGCTGATAATTGTATTACAGATCCCTTTTATTTTTCATTGATGAGTTTTATGTGATGAGTCATTATCTCTTGTTTTCAAGGTTCTCTATCGATTTGTCTTTCAATAGCTTGTTTGTACTGTACATGGGCACAAATCTCTATATTCATCTCATGTGCAATTTGCTGAGCTTCTCCGATGTGGAGGTTCATATCATTTACCAAATCTGAAAAGTTTTTTGCCAATATTTCTTCAAATATTCTGTCTTTCCCTTTGTCTCTGCTCTCATTCTATAGCTTCCATTATGCAGAAGTTGGTATTGTATGCTCGATGCCTCCAGGCTGTGTAATGTTTTTTCCATTATTTTTCTTTCAGCTCTTCAGATAGGGTAATACCGTATCACTTGACCTATTTTTGGATAAATTGGTTGTTTCTTCCTTCAGCTCCCATTTACCAGTAAGCCTCTCTCATAAAATTTGCTTCTGCTATTGCTATTTCAATTCCAGAATTTTTATTTGGTTCTTTGTGATAATTTTTATGACTTCATTGATATTCCTTATTTGGTGAGACATCAGTTCCATACCTTCTTTTAGGTTTTTGACATACTTATTGTATTTATTTATTTATTTATTTATAAATGTTTGTTTATTTTGAGAGAGAGAGAGAGAGCACACACAGGGAGGGGCAGAGAGAGAGAGGGTCAGCGTGGTCTCAAATCCACAAGCTGTGAGATCATGACCTGAGCCAAATCCAGGTAGACACTTACTTAACCAACTGAGCCACTCAGGTGCCCTTATTGGACATATTTAAAATAACTGATTTGTCTAATACATCTGACATCTTCATTTCTTCAAGTACAGTTGATATTAACTCCTGTTCACAGCACCCCAGCCTCCAGGTAGAGGGCGTACATTTTTATTTCTTTGCATACATTGTGATTCTTTGTATGATAACTTTGCATTTAATGTGACAACTCTGGAAATCAGAGCCCTTCTCCCACAAAACAGTGTTTGTTGTTGGTAGGTGTTGTGTTTGTTGTTCATTTAGTAACATTCCCCAATTCAATCTGCAAAGTCCTTTATCATTTATTGTCACTCAAATCTCTGCTTGTGCAGATACTGGAATTTAGCTACAAGTGAGAGTTTAGGTCCTTCTCTGGTTTTTCCAAGGCAAATGCACAGCCCTACTCAGATGCGTGAAGTCTGGTTCCCTAAAAGTATGTTGTAGTGTTTCAAAGTCCCCTATGGATAGCTCATTTTCCAGGTTATTCTTGTAAGTTTGTTGGGCAGCTTCTTTTATGACAAACTGTCATTACTGCTTCAGATAGTTATGATAGTAAAAAATCACCAGGGGGCCTGGGTGGTTCTGTCAGTTGAGCATCCAAATTCGGCTCAGGTCATGATCTCACGGTTTGTGATTTCGAGCCCTGCATCAGGCTCTGTGCTGAGAGCTCAGAGCCTGGAGCCTGCTTCAGATTCTTTGACTCCCCTCTCTCTGCCCCTCCCATGACCATGCTCTGTCTCTCTCTTTTTCTCTCTCAATGATAAATAAACATTTAAAAAATTACCAGTAATTGTTTTTTTGTAAACACCTCCGAGTTAAGGTTATCTGCATTTGAATGAGCTCTGATTCTGGTCACACAAATAAGTCTTGTAATTGGGATTTGGGAGGAATGGCCAGACAGATCTAATAACTATAACAATCAATGGGAATGGCTCCAATATATTTTGTCCTCTCAACTGACTCTTAAGGCTGCTGGTTTTCACAATGATTGTGGGGCTGTTGAATTTCAAGGCTACTGGGGAGCTAGAGATAATGGTATGGAAGTAAGGCTAGTTGAAGCATCACTAAGCTTGTTGTTATTATTGATATTCACACATTTTTTGTAGAATAAATACTCAAGGCCTGATTGTTTCAGGCCTTTGGTTAATTTTCAGAATTCTGAAAAAATAATTGGCTTTATAGTTTTTGCCAGGGTGATTGTGGCTCTTGAGAAGGCATTTCCAAAATCTTTAGGATTTTTAAGTCCTAAATAGTAAATAGTAAAACAGCAACCTATTTTACCATTCCCACTGATACCATAATCTACCCTTACTACAATTACTTACCCAATATTTATCTTTAAATTAATCAATGCATGTAGGTTTTTGTTCTGACAGCCTGAGTAGACTAATGATAGTACCTAAAATCACTTTCTATACTGCCAGTGTTATAAAAAAAAAGTCCAATATTGTTTTTAAATAAAAAAATATTTAAAAAATTATATTGTGTTGTGGATGAATGGAATTGAAAAGAGATTTGATGTTATTCTTATATTTTTGACATATTTGGAAACTTATGCATTAACTTGGTGAAAATTTCCATTTTGGAATGCAATTTTTTTTAGTTTTTATTTATTTTTGAGAGAGAGAGAGAGAGAGAGAGAGAGCATGAGTGGGGGGAGGGGCAGAGTGAGAGGGAGAGACAGAATCTGAAGCAGGCTTCAGGCTCTGAGTGGTCAGAACAGAGCTTGATGTGTGGTTTGAACTCACAAGCTGTGAGATCATGACCTGAGCTGAAGTCAGCCGCTTAACCAACTGAGCCACCCAGGGGACCCTGGAATGCAATTTTTGACAGCCTAATCCCTTTATATGATGCTGAGTAAAATCTAGCCAGCAAAATCCTTAAAATGATATTAAATATATTGTACACCTGAATCTAATATGACACTGTATGTTAATGAACTGAAATGTAGACAAAAACTTAAAAAAGAGTGGATTTATTCAGCATATTAATTATATGATTCAAGCAATATTCATTGAATACTTGTAATTTTAATGCTTGGCTAAGAGTTAAAACCATTAACTACTATCAGAGTATAAAATACAATGTGATCTTGATTAATGAATTATTTCTTGCTAGTTATTTCCTTTGCTCTGGTTAGTATTGTTTAGTCATAGACATATTGGTAAAATTCTTTCTGAATCTTGGACTCCCTTTCACACCCTCCACATGGCCGAGGACATGATTAAGGTTCTTTTATTTTCATAACAGTCAAATCTGCTTCGAATTTATCCGTAAATAAAAGCATTCATATTTTCATTTAGTCTCACAGTTATTCACCTATGGATTGGCAGGAAACCCAACTGAAATATTTCCCATATAATGTTAACCATCTATGTCTGCAGTTTGTTCTTCTCTACTGCTGTATTGCATAAGTCAGTCGCAAACAGAATATGGGGACTGTAAAATGAAATCACGGCAGAGATATTTCCTTATGATCAGATAACATGAAATCTGGTAGAAAAGTAGTACGTAGAAAGGTAGAAAGACCCAAGGTTACCTTGGCTCTTGTCTTGCTTCTTACTGCCATGTTAATTAGCCTAAAGAAATAAATACCAGGATCTACTATCTCTGTTCTTTCATCAAAACAAAATTGAAGGAAATGGTTCATGTACGAATGCATGCCTTCTAAAGTCCTTAGATAGTCTCTGGTGCGATTACTTCCTAACTCATTTTATAAGTGAAATCGATGGGGCATCAATTCTGACTTTTCTGAACTTCTTTTTGACTCCACTTTCCCATTAATGCAAAAAGAGAATTCTAATGGAACAGAACTTTAGCTTTTTTGTCTACAAAATAAAAAGATAAATATTTCATTCAAAATATTAAAACAGGAAATAAATAAGAGTACTAAATACATATCAAATTTTCCTACTTTCAAAAGACAGGAGATGCACAATATATCCAATCCTTTCCCCTGGAAATTGACTTGCCTAGCAGTGTCACATTCTGTGGACTACCATATTTATCTAGACCCTATAGGTCCTTTAATTTTTACCTCTTGTAGCTGAGGATTTTCTTTTGAGAGATCACCCATCAGGTATTTAGTGGATAATGTTCTCCCTAACCCCTAGAGACTTTGCCTCATCAAGTATTCCCTTTTGTACAATACCACTTTTGCTTCATCATTGGCCTTCTATCCTTCACCTAGATATCATTTCCAGCCTGCTTAGCATATTTTACCTCCACTATTATAGAGTTATGACACTCTACCTTCTAATTATCCATCTCCTTTCCCAATTTCACATCTTGTGGGGTGTGCAGTTAGTTTTCCAGAGGGAAGCACCATAGGACAGCCTATGATGTCTTTGTCCAACAATGTAGAAGAGATGTGTGTGTGTCATTGTAGTGTTTGCTGTGATGCTTCATTATTCCTCTTGTGTGAAATCATGCTTAAATCTGCTGCTATTTGCTCCAGCTTGTGACAACACTATCTCTGCTTAATTTCGGTTGGAAGCAGGAGCTGGCCCCACAGATAAGTGGGGAATAGATTGCTTCTCTGTGGCTGAGACCTAGAGTGTAGCAAGACTCCAGCCAGAGCAGTGTGTCCCCTGGGGACCTGTACTATGCATTATTCATGTAGTTCTCTGTATTCCTAACTACAAGTAGAAAGTGGAAGTCCACAGCTAGGGTCATGAATCCCAGAGGATATTAGTACCTGGAAAATGTGCTTCTGCAAACATAATTGTAAGGTATCTGTATATCCTATCCCTACTTGAAAGATATTATAAAATAAAAATCCTTACCTGTGAGGAAGCAAAAGACAAGAGATACTACAAAATATGTGTTTCTTTCTTTCTTTCTTTCCTTTCTTTCTTTCTTCCTTCCTTTCATTCTTTTGTTCTTTCTTTCTTTGTTTTGTTTCTTTGAAAAAGACTATTTCAGAGGCTATGCTAAAAAAATCTCTGCCAGGATAACGATAAGTGTCCTTTATTTTAAAAAATCAGTGAACAAGATAATTTTTGATGTGCATTTCATATTTTTTATTTGAATGCAGGCAATGTAAATAATTTTAGGTAGCTGGGTAAACTCAGCCCTTGAAAAATCTGACACACCAGAAAAAAGCATGGTGCTGTTTTTTATGAATTCTGAAAGATATTTTCAACTAAGTAATTCATTCATTGACATTCCAGATCTTGTCAAATCCACGAAATAAGTAGCAAAACATCTTTGTAAAAATGTATATTTAGGGTGCTTGGGTAGCTCAGTTGCCTGTGTCCGATTCTTGATCTCAGAATTTGTGAGTTCAAGCCCCACATCGGGCTCTGTGCTGACAGTGCAGAGCCTGCTTGGGATTCTCTCTTTCTCCCTCTTCTTCTGCCCCTCCCATGTACTTTCTCTCTCAAAATAAATAAATAACTTTTTTAAAAAAAAGTATATTTTAAACAATATCTTGTCAGTTATTAATCCATTTATTTTTAATAATATTTATTTAATATTTATTATTGTAGTTAATAAATATTATTAACTTTAATAATATTTTAATCCATTCATTTCTATATGAAGCAATGTGTGCAGAAAAATTGAAAATTATTTGTCACTTTTATTCATCATTTATTGATGAAATACAGTTTTAATGTCTGAAACTCTTTTTTATTTCATGTAACACATACTTCATGACCATTTGGGAATTATATCTATTGTCAGTTACATTATGAGAGTGGTTAAAGAACACATAGAATTATAAATTGTTGATTTTTATAAAAGTTATAGAGAATTCCTGGTATTCAAGATCATAAACTATATACACATATTATTTGGGATGTTCTGAAAGTTTTCATCATGAAACTGTACACATTCTGGCTGGTTTCTAACTATTTTTCAGATGTACAAATTATTTCTGGAGTAGCATTACTACTACTTCTTAGGACTTCGGCCAACGTGTGTAAGAAAAACCATTTTACCAGAGGTAGTTCTCCAAAGACCTTTTACTGCAGAGTCACAATCAATGTTTTCCAGTTTCTGCAGTATAATTGCACAGGGCACATCAAAGGAAATATACTTCGAATTTCCATTATTATTTAACCTCCCTTTCCTTGGTTACAAGTTACTGTTAAGATACAGCTATTAGAAATTTTATCTCTAGAAATTAGTCTCTATTAGTCTTTTGATTAACTCTATGGTATAATTCTAAATGAATGAATGACTGAATGAATAACCAAATGAATAACTGACCAAATGAATGAATGAATAAAACTGGTCCATCAAAGTAGTTTGCTGAGCAAAAGAATACCTGAAACAATGCCACAACTTTAAGGACATGATTAGTGTTGTCAGCTATAGTTTGCTTAGGGTTTTTCCCCCTCTTTTGGAATCTTATGTTCTCAGATTGCTTATCTGTCATCAGCCTCCATTTGCGTTGATGGTGCCAAGGTCTAATCTTGTCTATGATCTAGAATGGAGCTCTTGTCTTTGATTCTTTCTATATTGCTGTTCTAACTAAGGTTATGTGTTATCCCAACATAGATACATATAAAAGAATATAAATATTGAAAATAAACTCAGCCATCTTGCATTTTAAAAATTGGTGGAAAAGGGCTCCTGGGTGGTTCAGTCTGTTAAGTGTCCGACTTCAGCTCAGATCATGATCTCATGGTTCCCGAGTTCAAGCCCCACATCAGACTCTGGGATGACAGCTCAGGGCCTGGAGCCTGCTTGGGATTCTGTGTTTCCCTCCCTCTCTCTGCCCCTCCCCTGCTTGTGCTCTTGCTCGTGCACGCACGTGTGTGCTCTCTCTCTCTCTCTCTCTCAAAAATAAATAAATAAACAAACATTTCTTAAAACTCAGTAGAAAAGAGGTAAGCTATTAAAAAATATAGTCACAGAAAAATGAGAATCAAGACAATGAGTCCCCATTTTAGCCATTTTGAGCTTAAACTGAATACAAGAACCATAGCTCAGAGAAGAGATAGATCATTTATGGAGGGAGGGCACATTTGGAGTCAGGAAGACTCAGGGACTGGCCTGATCTCTTTCTGAGTGTGTGCCCCAGTGCAAATCCTTCACATTCTCTAGACCACAGTTTTTTTAATTTTTAGAATTGGGATAATGACACCAAATTTAAAGTTGGATGTTTTTGAAATTACGTATTAAAACTACTATTATGAAAATTAGCAACACATATTTTTTTAATGTTTTATTTTTATTTTTGAGAGAGAGAGAGACAGTGTGAGCAGAGGAGGGTCAGAGAGAGAGGAAAACACAGAATCTGAAGACAGGCTCCAGGCTCTGAGCTAGCTGTCAGCACAGAGCCTGATGTGGGGCTCAAACCCCTGAACCTTGCGATCATGACCTGAGCTGAAGTTGGACGCTTAACCGACTGAGCCACCCAGGTACCCCGCAACACATATTTTTAAATTGCTCCCTTCCAGCATAGTGTTATGAGTTCTGGTGATGAAGAACTCAAACTTTTGCATTAGCTCTTACTGGTAACATGATTTGACTTACATGTCTTACATCTCCAAGCTTTGGTTTCTTCATGTATAAAAGCACATGTAAAGATCAAAATGTTCACTTCTTCATTTTTGTGCTTATTTCACATATGCTATAAACCAACAGTTGGAGAGAGGACAAGACAACTCAGATTAAGTGTGCAGCATGATGAGAAGTACCAAGGACATTATGAAGAAAGCCACCAAGGGCAACATGGGTGAAGATAGAGAAAAGAAGCCTATGTAGACAGGTGGAAGGAAGGAATCCAGAACGTGTCACATAATTCAAAGGATGAGATAAGTTCTAGGAAAAGGGAATAAAGAATTAACATATGATATGTAAATAAGAACTAAAGGTGCTCAAAGGATTTAACTACAATAAAGTCATGATTTTTGAGCAATTATTGTTAGCATAACTCATAAGCAAAATTAATTACAGTAGATTTACCAATGAAAACCACAAGTGTAAAGTATTCATTCACAAAACCTGCTTGTGAAGGGAATAGTGGGGATAACTGTAAAACAATAAGCAATAACTATACCGGGGGTCCTTATGGCCAAAGGAGGGCATTTTATTTTGGTTTTGTTTATTGTCACATATGTTTCTTTTTCTTTTTCTTATTGTTTGGTTTGGTTTGGTTGGTTTGGCTAATCTCTTCTTTGTTTTACATGGAAATGTCCTGCGAATGTCTACATGGGGAAAAGGCCACTTTTGAAATGACAGGTAGCCGGAGGACTAACACTGTATGTGGAAGGATAAATCCAGGCCTCAGGGATAAACTGCTGAATTGGAAATGGAGAAAGAGTGGGTGCAGGTATAGGTTTTTATTTGCTTGAATGTTATATTCAATGTTCATTTTATTCACTATTTTTTCCATTAGATTTTTTACTTTTCGTATTTGTTTTATTTTCAGTGTGCTTCTTAATATAACACAGGGTAGTGGTTAAGAACAAGAATTCTGGGGGGCACCTGGATTGCTCAGGAAGTTATGTGTTAGACTTCTGTTCAGGTCAGGATCTCACAGTTTGTGGGTTTGAGCCCCACATTGGGCTCTGTGCTGACAGCTCAGAGTCTGGAGCCTGCTTGAGTCTGGAGCCTGCTTTGGATTCTGTATCTCCTCTCTCTTTGCCCCTCCTCTGCTCATACTCTTTCTATCTCTCTCTCTCTCTCTCTCTCTGTCTCAGAAATAAACATTAAAAATTAAAAAAAAAAAGAAAAAGAACTCTGAGGGCAGATTGCTTGAGTTGGAATCCAGACTTTACCACTTCTCTGCTTTGTGGCATTAGACTGTTCATTTAATCTCTTTGTGCCACATTTACTTGTTTATATGATGGGACAGTCATAGTATTAATGTATTATATTACATGATAATATAATAATAGTACACTTCAAAGGGCTGGCATAAGAGTTAATTATTTAGCACATCTAACATGCTTGGAATAGCTGTGATCGGTAACTAGTTGTACCTTTTCATTACTGAAGAAGTTTCTACTTACTGGCCTGCATTTTTTCTATGAGGAGGTAAGATCCTAATCTATTCCCATGCTCCATGTTGTGTTTAACTCCATTCTTTCTTGTTTGTTCTAAAGTTCTTACTTTCTGCTTCTCCCTCCTCCTGGAAATATTTTCTTTCATTTTACACCTACACAGTACTCTGAAACTTCAAGAATAGCGTCTCTTTGAAGGTTTTCTAATGACTTCTTACCTCTCATAGCTCTTGATTTTTATGAACCATGTGTCATCAGCTCGTAGAAGACTAACAAAAGAGGACAATGTATCAGAACTAAAAAAAGTGAGCTTTGAGTCCACACTTCTTTGGTCCACATCTCAGCACTGTGATTTCTTAGTTTTCTCTTTTTGGTACTGTGATGGTTTCAAAATCTATAAAATGTGGGTAACAGCCTTTTAAAAATATGCATATTGTGATAATCAAATGAGTTAATACAAGTTGTAGCAGACTTTCAATTTTAAAAATAACCACTGGCCGCCTGGGTGGCTCAGTCAGTTAAGTGTCTGACTTCGGCTCAGGTCATGATCTCACAGTTTGTGAGTTCAAGCCCCACATCAGGCCATTAAAAGCATCAAAAGCCACTTCAGTCACTGAGCAAAATCCACCCCTCAAATTTAGTGGCCTAAAATGGCAAACATCATTTATTTTACTACCTAATCTATAGTCCAGAACATCCCAAATAATATGTGTATATAGTTTATGATCTTGCAGACCAGGAATTCTCTATAACTTTTATAAAATTCAACAAGCTATAGTTCTATGTGTTCTTTAACCACTCTCATAATGTAACTGACAATAGATATAATTCCCAAACGGTCATGAAGTATGTGTTACATGGAATAAAAAAGAGTTTCAGGAACTGGTAGAGTTCAGGAAGGATAGGTCATCTCTGCTGCATGCAGCATTTTCTAAGGCAGTCAAGTGGAAAGTGAAACTTTCATTTTCAAGGAGGCTGATACATGTAGCTGGCTGACACATGGTTGATGCTGCCTGTCACACAGAGGAACTCAGCCCAGGCCTTGGGATGGGGAGATTTTATACATCTCTGTGGCGATTTCCATGGCTGCTTGGGGTATGGTGGTTGGGATCCAAGGAAGTATACTGAAAGAGAGGTGGTTGAAGTTTCCTAGCTCTTCAGGGCCAGGAGCACAAAATGGCAGTCCCACGTTTCCCATATTCTACTGTTCAAGTAACCACAGACACCAGCTCTCAATGGAAGGAGTGCCAAGGAATTGATGGACATGATTTAAATTGCCTACAATAAACAGTATTTCTTTCTCATGATCTCAAAAGTTTAGCTGATAAGCATACTATAGACCTTTACATTATATTTACTTAGAGGTTTGAAAATATATACTATGACCTCAGAAATATTTACCAATATGTAACTGCTATTATAAAATATACTGAGAGTTTTCCATAAATGTATAATAAAGTATAAAATATAAAATTTAACTATACATATATAATAAAATGCACTTCTAGGTGTTCTATAAATCACCTCTGATTAAAAAGAAAAAAAATTGGGTGCCTGGGTGGCTCAGTCGGTTAAGCATCTGACTCTTGGTTTCATCTCAGGACTTGATGCTGCAGTTTGTGAGTTCAGGTACCACTTCGGGCTCTGCACTTGACACTGTGGAGCCTGCTTGGGATTCTCTCTCTCCCTCTCTCTCTGCACCTGCCCACCTCTCTCACTCTCTCTCTCTTAAAATAAGTAAGTAAACTTAACAAAAGAAAAAAAGAAACAGAAAAAAGTCTATATTTCTAAGCGTACACTTTCCTTTCCATAAATACCCCTATCGCCAACTATAATTAAAAAATGTGTATATATGTGTTATATTCTAAATGGTGTTTAAAATAACCTAGAAAGCCCTTGTGAAAAGGCATAAACACATATTTTGAAGTGGAGTTGAGAATACCGTTGAAATAACAGGACCCTTTTCTCCTCCTCCCCCCAAACAATGTGCATTTAACCATTTTCTAGTTTGTGGGTTGTTTTAGACTTATGGGTAAATGCACAAACACTATTCACACTTTTGGATGAGATTTAATATTTTAACATTATAGATATGGAAACAGAAGAGTGCGTTACAGTAATTAGGATGGAAAAAATAAGGTGATTTCAGCAGTGGGTGTTTGAATTGGAGGAACGGTACCAAAGATCCCACTGTTCTCATTCGTTTCCTCCAGCAGACCAGATGGCCACCATCAGAAAGAGTTATCTGAAGGTTCAGGTTGTCAATTTGAATAACATATGTTTTCTATTGAAACTTAATTTCCTTTTGGTTAGTGGATAGCTTGCATACAGTGGCAGCTAGGTACAAAATTCCTTAAAGTTAAACAGATCAATATTACATGGAACTTTTCATGATTTTTGATTCTAAAAAAAAGAGTGCTACAAATAATCTAACAGTGTTTTCCAAATGATCTTTTTTAAAAGTAATTTATAACATAATACACCCTCATAAAGGCTTAGAAAACACAGATGCATATTATAAAAACCAATAAAAAGAACATCATGTTCCTAACACTTAGGTTAAGAAACATCTTATTACACTCCATGAATTGCTCTGTGCCTCTCCTGATTATATCTCCTTCCATTTCTTAGAGAGGCCATGTCATTCCTGAACTTATTTTGTTAATAAACATTTTTAAAAATTTTTATTCTGTCTTTCATTTTGTGTGTGTGTCATTTTGTTGGTCATTTCTCTTTTAATTGGAAACATATTGTATGCATTAGTTTGTGACTTTTTTTTCCCTCTCTCCATATTTATACTGGAAATTCATTCAACCTATTGAGGTAATCCATTTTTCACTTCTGCTGCCTATAATATTCGATTATATGACAACATCTCAGTGTAGTTATCTGCTGTGTTGACAGGTATTTGAATTGTTTGATTCACATGTACAAGAGTTTCTCTAGGTTGTAAGTATACTAGTAGACTTCTTGTGTTCTAGAACATGTGAATATTCAAATATACTAGATATAAGGGTTAATTTTATGCATCAACTTGACTGGGCCATGGGGTGTCCAGACATTTGGCCAACCATTATTTTGAATCCATATATAAGCATGTTTCTGGATGATATTTAAATTTTCATCAGTAATGGACTAAAGCATTGTGCCCTCTCTAACGTAGGTGGGCTTCATCCAATCAACTGAATACCTGATTAAAAGAAAGAAACAAACAAAATTGAGTGAGGGGGAATTTTGTCTACTAGGCTGTTGAGTTGAGACATTGGTCTTCTGTTCTCAGGTTTTCAAATTCAGACCATAACTTACACCATTAGCTCTTTTGGTTCTTGAGCTTTAGAAATCAGCTGGAACACCACCTCAGGCTCCTTTGGGTTCCCAGCTTGGACCTCTCAGCCTTCATGAGCATGTGAGCCAATTCCTTGTAATAAATAGATGTGTGTGTGTGTGTATATGTGTGTATATATGAATATATATGAATATGTGTATATATATGAATGTATTTACATATGCATGTATATATATTGCTCATATCCCTCCCTTAGGATAAACCTGATTAATATTAAACTCTTTCCCATATCTATATTTGTATTTATATGTTCTTAGTTTGTCTTCAATTCCTCGAAAATACAAAGAAAACTGAAGAGAACAATCTCTTGTACATCCCCTTTAGAACTCAAAGGTGGGGCATCGTGGGTGGCTCAGCTGGTTAAACATCCAACTTATGATATTGGCTCAGGTGTGTGATGAAGCCCCACATCGCACTCCACACTGAGCATGGAGCCTGCTTGGTATTCTCTCCTTTTCTCTCTGCCTCTCCCCTGCTTGCACTCTATCTCTCAAAATAAATAAATAATCATTAAAAAAAAAGACCTCTAAAGTGAACTGATTATATTTTCCTCCATATTTCTTTTTTTAATCTTTATTTATTATTGAGACAGAGAGAAACAGAGCATGAGTAGGGGAGGGGCAGAGAGATAGAGACACAAAATCAGAAGCAGGCTCCAGGCTCCAAGCTGTCAGCACAGAGCCTGACACAGGGCTTGAACCCACAAACCGTGAAATCATGACCTGAGCCGAAGTCGGATGCTCAATCGACTGAGCCTTGCAGGCGCCCCTTTCCTCCATATTTCATCTTCCAAATTAGAAGTTTCTGATAGTAAAAGATAATGCTGAAATGACTAAAATTATAAATATTTTAATGTATTTATTGACAGCAAATATGTTTTTCTTGGTGGAACTGGAAAGTTGTTTTTTCTCAAAATGGTTTTCAAAAAATGAGACATTTGAAGAAATTTAAAAAAAATTAAAATTAGAACTGTATGTTAAAGACAATTTACATTTCTAAAAGCAGAGTATGTCTGTATTTTTTTAAAGTTTCCATTTAAATTCCAGTTAGTTAACATACAGAATAATATTAGTTGCAGGTATAGAATTTAGTGATTCGTCACTTACATATAACACCCAATGCTCATAACAACAAGTGCCCTCCTTAATGTCCATCACCTATCTAGTCCATTCCCCCACCCACCTCCCCTCTGGTAACCATCTGTTTATTTTCTATAGGTAAGAGTCTGTTTCTTGGTTTGTCTGTGTTTTAATTTTCCCCTTTGCTTGTTTGTTTTCTTAAATTTCACATACTAGTGGAGTCATATGGTATTTGTCTTTCTCTGGCTTATATCACTTAGCAAAATATTCTCCAGTTCCTTCCATGTCATTGCAAATGCAAGATTCTTTTTTATGGCTGAGAAGCAATATTCCATTGTATATATATATATATATATATATATATATATATATATATTTGACTATTGTAGTCTTCTACATAATTTGACTATTGTAGATAATGCTGTGATATATATTGGGATGCATGTTTCCATTTGAATTAGTATTTTTGTACTCTTCTAGGTAACTATCTAGTAGTGCAATTGCTGGATGGTAGGGAAGATCTATTTTTAACTTTCTGAGGAAACTCCATTCCGTTTTCCAGAATGGCTGCTTCAGTTTGCATTTCCATCGACAATGTGAGAGGGTTTCATTTTCTCTGCATCCTCACCAACATTTGTTGTTCCTTGTGTTATTGTGTTATTGATTTTAGTCATTCTGATAGGTATGAGATGATATCTCATTGTAGTTTTGATTTGTATTTCCCTAATGATCAGTGATGTTGAACATATTTTCATGTGTCTATGGACCATCTGCATGTCATTTTGGAAAAATATCTATTCATGTCCTTTGCCCATTTTTAAATTATGTTATTTCTGGTGTTGAATTTTATAAGCTCTTAATATATTTTGGATACTAACTCTTTATCAGATATGTCATTTGCAAATGTGTTCTCCCATTCTGTAAGTTGCCTTTGAGTTTTATTGATTGTTTTCTTTCTGTGCAGAAGCTTGTTATTTTGATGAAGTTCCAATAGTTTATTTTTGCTTTAGTTGCCCTTGCCTCAGTAGATACACTTAGTAAGAAGTTGCTTCGGCCAATGTCAGAGAGGCTACTGCTTGTGTTCTCTTCTAGGATTTTTATGGTTTCTCATGTCACAGTTAAGTCTTTAATGCATTTTGAATTTATTTTGTGTATGGTGTAAGAAAGTGGTCCAGTTTCGTTCTTTTGCATGTTGCTGTCCAGTGTCCCTACACCATTTGTAGAAGAGACTGTCTCTTTACCATTTGATAATCTTTCCTGCTTTTTCGAAGATTAATTGATCATATAGTTTTGGGTTCATTTCTGGGGTTTCTATTCTGTTCCATCTACTTGTTATTTTTGTGCCAGTATCATATTGTCTTGATCACTACAGTTTTGTAACATAACTTGAAGTCCAGAATTATTATGCCTCCAGCTTTGATTTTTCCCCCCCAAGGTTGATTTGGCAATTCAAGGTCTTTTCTGGTTCCAAACAAATTTTAGGATCGTTTGTTCTAGTTCTGTGAAAAATGATCTTGGTATTCTGAAAGGGATTACCTGAAATGTGTAGATTGCTTTGGGTGCTATAAACATTTTAACAATATATGTTCTTCTTATCCATGAGCATGGAAGGGCTTTCCATTTCTTTGTGTCATCTTCAATTTCGTGCATCAGTGTTTTATGGTTTTTCAGACTACAGGTCTTTCACCTTTTAGTTAGGTTTATTCCTAGGTATCTTATTGGTTTTGGTGGAATTGCAAATGGGATTCCTTGACTTCTTTTTGTCTGCTTCTTTATTGGTATATAGAAATGCAACAGATTTCTGCCCATTGATATTGTGTCCTGCAAATTTACTGAATTTGTAAATCAATTCTAGTAGTTATTTGGTGGAGTCTTGTGGGTTTTCTATATAGAGTCTCATGTCTTCTGTAAATAGGGCAAATTTAAAAAAAATTTTATGTAAAATTTATGTTTGATAAATTTATAAAAATTTAACCATATTATGTCTCATTTTGTTTTTTTCCAAATCCCCCCTCTTCTGTATCCTCTGAATTATTTGTATCAAATGCTACACATACATATTTTCATTTCTATGGACCTATTGTATATGTATATCTGAAATGCAGACTCTTTTTCTAAACATTACATTACATAATAAATATCCAATCAGTGTATCAGTCTCCAAAAGTGAGTTGTTTTCTTCAATAATTCATCTTAAATACCTATTTTATTTATTTTAATTTCTCTTTTCATTTTGGATTGAATAACTTTCCAAAACAATAACCTCCAATTGTATGTAAAATAATAATACTTAAAATGGGGGAAACTTGCAGCAGATTTTATGTTTTTTCTCCTTAATGCCCTGAAATACATGAGTGTGACTGATCTTTGTACTGCTCTTAGTAAACACTGAGAATAAACTAGGAGAGGATGACATTATCAGTAATCTGCATTCTGGTAAAGGGAGTGGAGGTAAAAGTTCAGGTCTTCCCTGCAGCTGGCAGGAAGGGCAGGCATGGAAGACGTCCAATGGGATAGCCACTGTTCATGCTGATCTTTATGAGAGGGTTAGGGACATGCGAGTTAGGAGTGGTGCTTTGCACAATGGTAAAATTTTGAGTAGTGTGAACGAAGTTGCTCTTGTCCAGAAAATCATAATAGGCACTAATCAGTGGGGAGAAAGAAGCATTATTCCAAGACCAAATGGCCCAGTGTGGCCAAGGCTAATACCACAGGGACTTGCTCCAAAGCTCCATTAACTACTGCACTCAAAAAAGAAGTAATGCGGGGTGTCTGGGTGGCTCAGTCAGTTGAGCGTCTGGCTTCGGCTCAGGTCATGATCTTGCGGTTCGTGGGTTCAAGCCCTGCATCAGGCTCTGTGCTGACAGCTAGCTCAGAGCCTGGAACCTGTTTCAGATTCTGTGTCTCCCTTTCTCTCTGACCCTCCCCTGCTCACGCTGTCTCTCTCTCAAAAATAAATAAAACATTAGAAAAAAAATAAAAAAGAAGTAATGCCAGAAGGACACCTTCGATGAAATTTTTCTGGTAAAATATAGAATTGATTTAGTTATCACTTAATTCAATTATATATTCATACATGATGGCTAATTTTTGTTGTTGTTGCAGAATTAAAAGAGAGTTCTAAAGTCTGGTTATCCAACCTAAAATTATGAGAACATAACTTTTTGTGGCATTATGAAACAAAAGTATTAATATGTGGCTATAAGAATATGATATAACAAGCTTGGAAACAGAATAAAATGTAATTATGAGCATGCTTGTCAGGCACTTGAGTTTTATCTACAAATTTTAGCATGCTACTGTGGCTTAAAGGAAGAACATGATTGCCATGTCTAACCATTTCTCATCTACATGAAAAATAACTTCCCAAAAGTAAATGGAGATCTAAATTTTTTATCACACTGCCTCCTGAATCAAACTCTGCCAAGAACATAGATTTATTGTACACCAAGTCCCTAATTAAGGGGCATTCTTTCAAATAGAGGAATAATTACAGCAAGCTATTCTGCTAGTCATTCAATCAGGAACGAGTGAAGGGAGACAGACCATATTCCATATATAGGAGTAGATGAAGTGCCTTGTATATGTCGTTGAAAATCCTAATTGATTCATCTCAGGATAAGCTGTTGTCAACTTAATTACATGAGAAATGCTTTTAAAAGTCTAATCAGATTTAATGTACTTGAAAATGCATTTAATAAATTGCAACTTTTGTCATGAAACAAAAAGCTTAATTTTCATTTATGTTCACATGAATGAGTTAGCTAAACTATTCAAAGATTCTTCACAGGTTTGAAATTAAGAATACAAATTATAAGAAAAAAGTTAAGAGAACAATACTTGACATGGGTTCATTATTTTAGTTATTAAGAGATGCATCAGATATAAATAGAAAAATGAATTCAGAAACCAATATTTACTTTGTCAATCTCTTAGATAAGTGTGCATTTACAAATCAGTTTCTTGTTTACAGATCAAAATGGTTAATAATAGATTAATTTACAAATTAAAATATGATTGCTGGAACTGACAGAGCTTTAGTACAAACTAAAGCAGTACAGGCATACTTCAGAGATAGTGTGGATTCAGTTCCAGATCATTGAAAGAAAGTGAATATTGCAATAGAGGAAGTCAAATATTTTTTGTGGGTTTCCCAATGCATATAACAGTTACATGTACACTGTACTATAATCTATTAAGTATGTAATAGTGAATGTCCAAAAACTAACGCACATACCTTAGTTAAAAAATAATGCTAACTGCTAATTACATATGCACTTTCTGTGAGTCATAATCTTTTTGCTGGTGGGGGGGTCTTGCTTCAATGTCCATACTAACAAACAAAAGTCCAAGGCCAGATGGATTCACAGGTGAATTTTACCAAATGTTTAAAGGACAATTAATACCTATTTCCCTAAAACTATTCCAAAATAGAAGAAGAAGAAGAAGAAGAAGAAGAAGAAGAAGAAGAAAAACTTCCAAATGCATTCTATGAGGACAATATTAATCTGTTACCAAAGACACCACAAAAAAAGAAATTATAGACCAACATCCCTAATAAATATAGGGATGCCAATAAACAGTAGGTTGCCAAAATCCTCCACAAAATATTAGCAAACTACAATTCATAATACATTAAAAGGATCATTCATCATGATCAAGTGGGATTTGCTCAGGGGATGCAAGGATGGTTTAATATTCACAAACCAATCAATGTGATTACAGCACATTAATAAAATCATAAATCATAAGTAAAAATCATATGATCATCACAATAGATGCAAAAAAAGCATTTGAAAACAATTCAGTAACCATTCATAATAAAAACTCAACAAAGATGGGGCGATTGGGTGGCTCAGTCAGTTGAGCGTCCGACTTCGGCTCAGGTCATAGTCTCACGGTTCATGGGATGGAGCCCCACATCGGGCTCTGTGCTGACAGTTCAGAGCCTGGAGTCTGCTTTGTATTCTGTGTGTCCCTCTCTCTCTGCCCCTTCCCTGCTCATGATCTCTCTCTTCTCTCAAAAATAAATAAATGTTAAAAAAATTTTTTAAAAGTTAACATTTAAAAAAAATCAACAAAGAGGATTTAGATGGAACATGCCTCAAATAATAAAGGTCATCTATGAAAACCTACAGCTAATATCATACTTAATGGTGAAAAGCTGAGTGTTTTTCCTCTAAGATCAGGAACATGACAAGGATGTCCACTCTCAGCACTTTTACGCAACATAGTATTAGAAGTTCTAAACACAGTAATCAGACAGAAAACATAAATAAAATCATTCATATTGGAAAGGGAGAAGTTAAACTATAACTATTTGTAGATGACATAATACTATATGTAGAAAACCCTAAATAATCCACCAGAAAACTATCAGAAGTAATAAATGAATTCAGTAATACTATAGGATATGAGATTAATACATTAAAATCAGTTGCATTCGTATACACTAATAATGAAGTAGAAGAAAGGGAAATTAAGAAAACACTTTCATTTGCAATTACACCAAAAATAACAAAATATCTAGGAACCAATTTAACCAAGGAGGTTAAAGACCTGTACTCTAAAATCTATAAAACATTGATGAGGGACACCTGGGTGGCTCAGTAGGTTGAGCGTCCAACTTTGGCTCAGGCCATAATCTCATGGTTCATGAGTTCGAGCACCACATTGGGCTCTCTGCTGTCAGTGTGGAGCAAGCCTGCTTCAGATCCTCTGTCTCCTCTCTCTCTGCCCCTCTCCCATGTGCCATCTCTCTGTCAGAAATAAATAAACATTTAAAACATTGATGAAATAAATTCAAGATGACATAAACAAATAGAAAGATATTCCATGCTCATGGATTTGAAGAATTAAAATTACTAAGATGTTCATATTACCCAAAGTAATCCACAGGTTCAATGAAAGCCCTATCAAAATAACAACAGAATTCTTCACAGAACTAGAATAAAATAATCCTAAAATTTGTTTGGAACCAAAAAGACCATGAATAGCCAAAGCAAATTTGACAAAGAAAACCAAAGCTGGAGGTATCACATTCGGATATCAAGATATACTCCAAAGCTATAATAATCAAATGAATATGACACAGAAAAATAGACATAGGTTAACAGAATAGAGAGCCCAGAGATAAACCACACTTGTATGGTCAATTAATCTTCAATGAAGGAGGCAAAATATATAATGGGGAAAAGATAGTCTCTCCAATAAATGGTGCTGAAAAAACCAGACAGTTCCATGCAAAACAATGATACTGAAACATTTTCTTACACTATATATATGAATAGATAAACTCAAAATAGATGAAAGACCTAAATGTAAGACATTAACCCATAAAACTCCTGGAATAAATAAAGGAAGAAATTTCTTTGATATTGATATTAGCAACATTTTTAAGATATATCTTCTCAAGCAAGGGCAACAAAAGCAAAAATAAATTACTAGTACAACCCTAAAATAAAATAGCATTTACACATTGAAGAAAACCATCAAGAATGGGAATGCAACCTGCTGAATGGGAGAAGATATTTGCAAAGATGTATCTGATAAGGGATTAAAATAAAAAATATATAAAGAATTCATACAACTCAACACTAAAGAAAAACCCTCCAAATATTCCAATTAAAAATGGTCAGAAGATCTGAATAGACATTTTTCCAAATAATAAATATAGATGGTTAATAGACATATGAAGGGATACTCAACATCACTCATCATAAGGGAAATGCAAATCAAAATTACAGTGAAGTATCACCCTACACATGTCAGAATGGCTAGAATTAAAATACAACAAATAACAAGTATTGGCAAAGATGTGGAGAAAAAGGAAGATTTGTGTGCTGCCAATGGGGAGGTTAATTGGTATAGCCGCTGTGGAAAATTTTATGGAGGTTTCTCAAAAGTTAATGACCCAATAATTCCACTCATGACTATTTACCTAAAGAACATGAAAACACTAATTCAAAAAGATATATGCACTCTTATGCTTATTACACCATTATTTACAATATCTAAGATATGGAAGCAACTCAAGTGTCCATTAACATATTAAGGATAAAGAAGTGGCATATATATATGCATTCTATTACTCAGCCGTAAAAGAGTGAGATTCCGCCATTTGTGACAACATGGATGGAACTAGAAGGTATTATGCTAAGTAAAATAAGTCAGACAAAGAAGGACAAGTGCAGTGTGATTTCACTTATATGTGGAAAATTAAAAACAAACAAAAAACAAAGAAACAAAAACCCACAGATTCCTAAATGCAGAGAATTGAGAACAAACTGATGGTTTGCCAGAGGGAATGACAATGGGGAGATGGGCAAAGTGGTTGGACCAGAGTGGGATATACAAGCTTCCTTTTATGGAATTAATAAATCATGGACATAAAAGGTACATCATAGGGTATATAGTCAAAGGTATTGTGCTAGCATTGTATGGTAACAGATGGCTATCCTTGTGGTGAGCATTGTGGAATCACTATGTCACACAGCTGAAACTGATATGGCACTGTATGTCAAATGTACCTCAATAAAAAAGTAAAAAAGTTGTAGTGATGATTTGAATGACATTTATACACACATACTGAATTAGTTATCAAATGGAAAAAAAAATTCTAACTCTGATTTTCTTTCTTCCTTTCTCAAACAACTCAAAGAATATTTTTTGTTAAATGTTAATGGAGAGTCTTTGGTACCAAGGACTACAGATTTCCAGGAATGACAGAGCAGCTATCATCAACCCACGTTTGGCTTCTGTGAAGAAATATAAAAAGATTCCCTTTTACTAGTGGTGCTTTAAATGGTTACACATTCCACACTGCATTATCTGAAGATTTTTTTCAGTTTTCTTTTAATTTTGATGACATCCAGTTTATCATCAAATTCAAGATGTTATCCCATGGTGATTCGGGTAATAAACAGGCTGAGCATAAGGTTTCTTGATGAATGCAATATAGTGTCACGCTAGTCTCATGGAACCAACATGTTATTTTAATCTACCAGGGAAATAAATTAAAAAAACAACAACACCAGCATGCTTGTATGGCAGGGTGCACAAAGTAAACAAAAAGTTTATACCCAAGTGAACAAGTTGTTTTCTTGTTTCTTTATTGTAGTTTGGTGTGCTTGCAGATACTGTATATTCTCCTCAGATTGTGCTTGGGCAATTATTCTGGGAATGTTTCTTTCTTGTTATAGGACTAACGTCATCTTCTCCGTGTTTTTTGTCATTTATCAGCAGATAAAGCTGTTCCCATTTCCCAGACAAAACAATGTTTTTAATAATAATAACCATTAGCTAAGATTTCATCATGACCATTTTGGTAATTTAACCCTTAATTTTCATGGAGAAATCTATGTACTGCTGCAGGAGTATTTTTGGTGTTTCCAGTTCATTTTTTTAAAGGGCGTGCTGTTTGTGCTCAGCTGTAAATCAAATTCAGTGTTTCTAAACTTTAACAGGTGACTTTTACATTACCTGTCCAAACCTGCACCTTCTTCAATTTTCCATACTTCAGCAGATGCAATGATATCAGCCGGTTGTGCTGTCCAGCAACATGAATTGCTCTTATCATGCTTTTTTGGACCCTTGCAATCCAAATGAAATTTAAGGAGAATATTCCCTACGTATCTTTTGAATTCCTCTGCTTTACTCTATAAACATCAAAACCACCCTTCTTAATAATAACATAACAAGTTATATGTAAACTATTGTCTTTACTTTTTATTGCAATAAAAATTAACTATTAAACTTAACTATTAACTATCAAATTAACATTAATTATTAAAACTATTAACTATTAAAAATTAACTATTTTTAATATTTACTCTCATTGATACTGTTCTAAGCACCCAAGAAGTATTAACTCATTTAATCCTCAAAGTAGTTATATCTACTGTAAGCTATTATTATCTCCATATTATAGATGAGGAAACTGAGGCACAGAGAATTTGGCTGGTTTTCCAAGGACTTCCATGAAATAAATGGTGGAACAGGATTCAAGCTGAGGTGTCTTGTCCCTAATTTGAATGCTTTTCCCACAAACCTTGTTTTACCACTTCCCTTCTCTTTAGGATAAAGTATAAATTCTAAGAAAAAAAAAATAAAGTCCTATTGTTTAAATCTCTAATTTTTTAGTATCAACTGGAGCTTCTCGTCCTTTAATTTTCTTTGGTGCACTGAACTTGACATTTCCCTTGTGTGGTCCCCAGCCAGGATCTTGATCTTTCTCTCACTAGTCATGATTCCTAAGCATTTTTTTTTACATCATGGGGCCTCCAAACTTATATGGTTAACGTGCATTCATTTCATATTTAATAGCGGGTCTCAAGTTCAGCAATTGTAGTGTCAATTATCTATTGGTTTATTCTATCACCTTCCAGCATAGAGTGTTAGCTCTGGAGCATTCCACTACCATAGTCTCTGCTCTTCGATTTCCTCTTATAGTTAGTAGTCTGGGATCTACTTATGGACTAAAACTCTTGGAAATACTATTCAAAGTATAGATAGATAAATGATAGAAGATAGGTAGATAGATGAAACAAGGAGGGAAAACAAGAGAGCAAAAAAGGTAGAAAGAAGAAAGAAAGAAAAAGAAAGAAAGAAAGAAAGAAAGAAAGAAAGAAAGAAAGAAAGAAAGAAAGAAAGAAAGAAAGAAAGGAGAAGAAAGGGAAGGGGGAAAGGAGGAAGAGAGGGAGAGAAATAGATATATACTTACATACGGAATTATTTTCTGGGTATGAGATCTACCACTTTAATCAAATTTAGAAAAGTTTCAGATAGCCAGAGCTACAGAATCTTAAAAGAGGAAAGGATAGCTGGGCCACACCATATCCATAAACTCCCATAAGTTCATCTATTTTTTTCTGCTTTTCCCTCAAGGACATTCTCTCAGCATCTGTAGATTTAGATATCAACTCTTTCTTCTATAGGCTCAGAACACAAGCACTTAAGCCATAAGTCCCTGTTTCAAATGTCCCTTTGCTGGCTCTGTAACTTGTACATCTTAGGACCTAGATAGGATATACTTTAGTTCCCTGATTAAAAGCTTGAATTAGACCCTGCAAAAAGCACAGATTTCTACTGAATTTTAGGAGTGACAGCATTTTCTAGGTGATTGCCATCCCAACCTGTACTCTCTGCAATAGAAGTTCCCTCTTAGACTAAGAGTCCTCAAGAGATGCCTCATGTATGTCTGTGAAGTAGTCCTGTTCATCCTTGGGTGCCCATCCTAGTTTTGTCTTTACACTAATTCTTTAGTGATGAAACTGTAAGTAGCCTTTCACTCACTAATCGCAGTTTATGGTTTTGAGCTGTCCCCCCTCCCCCTTGAGTTCCAACACCATCTTTTCTACCTAAGCATAAAGTTATTGATGGCCGGTGATATGCAAACACCTACATCAGGCCTGTCAAGACAGTCCAGGGCCCCTAGAGTCCTCAAGGCACTGACTTTTCACGCACCCCACATGGAAGTATGGGTAATTAACTCCTCATCAACAACTGTGTATCATATATGTTACACCTTTCCCCTCCAAAGCCATATATTGCTGTATTTAGGGTCCTCTAGAAAAAAGCCAGTGTGTGATTAGATGTCCAAGAAATGTAATGAGGAATATGGCTCTGTTATTGCTGAATTGTGCCTCCCCCATTCTTATGTTGAAGCCGTAACACCCCAGTATGATGGTATTAGGGATCTTTGGGAGGTAATTAGGTTTAGATGAGGCCATGAATGGCATCCTCATCATGAGATTAGTGTCCTTATGAGAAAAAAACAGGCAGCTTGCACTCTCTCTCTTTCATTCTCTTACCAGTCATGTGAGGACACAACAAGAAGATGGCCATCTGCAAGCTATGAAGAGGGGTTTCACCAGGAACTGAATCAGCTGGCATTTGGTCTTAGACTTCCCAGCCTCCAAAAGTGCGAGAAATAAATGTCTAAATAAAAAGTAAAGAAGGAGGCAGGAGGAGTTTTGAGGTGCAGCTAGGAAAAGGCATACATTTCCTGGAAAGCTCTGCCAGAATGAAAATGGATATATAAGATTATTCTGGGGAGGGGGAGCACAGAAGAGCTGTAGAGAAAGCATCTATCTTTTTAGAGAAGACAGGAATATAGCATGTACAGAATCTTGATAAATATATGGATGTTAGAGCCTATTCTGATGACATCTCAGAAGGAAATGATAAATATGAGGTATGGGGTGTTGGTGCTACCACAGTGGACCTGTAAGGTAGAGCCTCAAATGAAAGAGGATCATATTTGAGTGCTAAGGTCTGATGGGTATATTGTGTTAGGTTTTGGACTTACTGGATCCCATCTCTTCTTACTACTTCTCCCTTTTGGAATAAGAATGTCTATCCTAAGCCTGTCCCACTATTGTATTTTGGAAGCAGATAATTTTTTTGGTTTCACAGGTTCACAGATGGGAAGAAATTTTGGCTCAGGGGGAATCATACCTCGTTTCTCACTCATATTTGATTTGGATGTGGTTCAGATGTGACTTTGGACTTTAGACTTTAAGTTGAAACTGGAATGAGTTGACACTTTTGGGGATATGGGAATGGAATGTATATATTTTACATGTGAGAAAGACATGGATTTTGGAAGGTCAGGGACACAATGCAATGGACTGAATATTTTTGTCTTCCAAAATTTATATGTTGAAGCCCTCATGTCTGTGTGATAATATTTGGAGATGGAGTTTGCAGAGGTAATCCATTTAGATTGGGTCATGAAGGTAAGATCCTCAGAATGAGATCAGCGTTCTTATAAGAAGAGGAAGACCAATCTCTCTCTTGCATGTGAGCTCACTCACTCTCTCTCTCTCTCCCTCTCTCCACATACACACACACCAGGAAAAGCCCATGCGAGCACACAGTGAGACAGCAGCTCTCTGCAACCCAGAAAGAGGATCCTCACCAGACACTGAGTCCGCCAGCCCCTGTATAGGGGACTTCCCAGCCTCCAGAACTGTGGGAAATTAAAGTCTGTTGTTTGAACCCCCAGTCTATGATATTTTATTATAGGTGCCCAAGGTGACTAAGACAACCTGTGAGTAGAAATGAAGACAGGGATAGACAGGCCTGGGAGAACCACATACCTGGTTATTAGGTAAATCTTAACAGAGTAGAGGAAAAAGAAAGAAGATGGAATATAAAGAGACTCAGATGGCAGGACAGTTCCAAGAGTGTTTGGCAAGACTGATTGGAGTCTTCCCACCAAAGTCTCCCTTTAGAAGAGTACCAGGGCTCACAAGACTGTGCCTGCATTAGCTTACCTGCCACACACAGGTGGAGAGCAGCCTGCAATTACGTGGTGGTAGAGTCAGAGCACAACAGGCTGGGTCATTAGTCAACTATCCCCTCCACAGTAGATCTGAGGGGCCTACTTTCATGTATCCCTAAAGCGCATTGGTTCAAAATACATTTTTGAGGCAGATAAAGTCTGTGAACTAAAGAAGCATTAAACAGGGGCACTTGGGTGGCTCAGTTGGTTGAGCGTCCGACTTGGCTCAGGTTATGATCTCACGGTTTGTGGGTTCGAGTCCCACATCAGGCTCTGTGCTTATAGCTAGCTCCAAGCCTGGAGCCTGTCTTTGGATTCTGTCTCTCCCTCTCTCTCTCTGTCCTTCCCCTGCTCGCACTTTCTCTCTCTCTCTTTCTCAAAAAGTAAACAAAACATAAAAAAAGAAGCATTAAAACAGCAAATAATAAGGCGCACATTGTAGAATAGATTATTAGGTGGCAATAGTCACAGTAGGATTCTCAGCAGAGGATAACTTATGACTTGAGGTGTCAAAATTGGTCATGCTAAAATCAAAAAGATCACGAATCTCACAAACGGTCTAGATTTCTCCCAACTATGCTTATAATTTTGAACAAAATCTCAAATAAGGAATTTGAGTTTTCTATGGATTATTCGTTCCTTTTAAATGCAAGAATAAACCAAGACTTTCCAAACCTATTCTCATAAAGGGTGCTCAAAGACAGCTGGTTGAAGTTTCAAACGATTTACTCCTGTGTGATCCCTTTTGGATAAGGAAAAAAGTAAGCCAACTGTACACAGGCAAATAAAAAACCCTGCCTTCTAGAGGCACTAAAAGCTCTAATTGATAATAGGAGATTCTGAGAAAGTTACCTAAGTATTTAATTCTTGTAAACGTGAGGGGCACCTGGGTGGCTCAGTTGGTTAAGTGTCTGACTTTAGCTCAGGTCATGATCTCATGGTTCATGGGTTCAAACCCCATGCTGGTCTCTGTGCTAACAGCTCAGAGCCTAAAGCCAGCTTTGGATTTTGTGTCTCCCTCTCTCTGGCCCTCCCCTGCTCACACTCTGTCTGTTTCAAAAATAAATAAACATTAGAAACAAAAACCTTGTAAACTTTGAACTCCTCTAGATAAAACAATAGGCTACAACACTACTGCACTGGAGAAGTGTCTTTTCTGTATGTAATTAAATGACTGGTTCCTTTGAAATCATGGAAATAAGTACATATATGTACTTAGATATAATCATATGGCTTTAAACATCTCTATATAGGGAATTTTTGGGTTATTAGACCTCTTGAGTATCTTCTATGAAAAGATGAGAGAAAATTATAAGTCTAAAATAAAAATCTAGTGACACTGAGGTGGTTGTGATGTATTATCAAACTTGAAGTGAGGACAGGTCGGTTGGTCGCTCTCCACAATGCCCAATGGCAATGGTTCAGCATTTTTGGAGTAAATAGAATTTTTTTTTAATTTTATAGTTTATTGTCAGGTTGGTTTCCATATAGCACCCAGTGCTCTTCCCCACAAGTGACCTCCACCAAGACCATCAGTCCCCATTACCTTTCCCCCTTCCCCTTCCCCCCTCAGTTTGTTTTCAGTATTCAAGAGTCTCTCATGTTTTGTCTCCCTCCCTCTCCCTAACTCTTTTTCCTCCTTACCCTCCCCATGGTCCTCTGTTGGGTTTCTCCTGTTAGACCTATGAGTGCAAACATATGGTATCTGTCTTTCTCCACCTGACTTATTTTGCTTAGCATGACACCCTC